>LPNX010174473.1:132616-230380 GCA_001517045.1 Pseudotsuga menziesii | reverse complement strand
TACTTTACTTGAAAATAACAATAATATTATTTTATGAGAAAGTGTGAAATGACTTTTATTGTGAGTACTTCACTTTATGACTTAAAAGTACTTATACCACTATCTTGGTTAACTATGGGTTTTCATCCACCATAAAAAATGTGACAAATAAGCATTCTTAACTCATGCAATGCCACCTCAACCATGGGGGATGATGTCATCTACTAGAATGTAATTGGTTGATTTTTATAGTACATTTTGGTCCTTTTGAGGCCCATTTTTGACCTCAAATTCTCTCTAATGAAAATTCGCCCCTAAAATCATCCCTGTTGAGATCTTCAACTATAATGTGCATAACTGTTTAGTAGCCTCAGGGGCATCAATCAATGTTATGCCACTTTCAGTCTGCAAGAGAATTAATGGACAACCTAAACCATCCACTTGGCAGGTTATTCAATTAGACAGGACAACTGTGAAAGTAGTCGGGGAAATGGAAGATGTTCTAATTCGCTTATCTGCAAATGAGAAGGTATGTCAGTACATTGATATTATAGTTGCAGACATTCCAGATGCTTATGGACTTATTTTGAGTCGAGACTGGTCAGCAAGGCTAGATGGATATTTTACATCAGATTGGTCACATCTGTGGTCGCCTCTTAAGGGAAGTCCCAATCAGATAAAAATATTAAGAGAACCTCAAATGAAGCACAATGTTACTCAGTTGGAGGGAAAAAATGAACCAGTGAATTCTGTGTCGGGAAATTACTTCATTGAACTAGAACTGGGAAATTACTGAGTGGAAGAAGCCAACGATACACCAGACACACATCCTGATCTCCTTCGATTTTCACGGGCTGATGAATTTGACTGTAAAATAGTAGACTTAGTTTCATATGTAGTTTTTGATTCAAGTACAGTAGAAGTAGATAGTTTTTGGGCCCTTTATTTTGATGGATCTAAAACATTGGAAGGATTAGGAGCTGGCTGTGTCCTGATTGATCCAAAGAAAAATAAACATTTTCTTTCTTGTAGATTAGAGTTTGAATGTCCGAATAATACAACCGAATATGAAGCACTAGTTCAGGGACTGAAAAAAGCAATTGAACTAAAAGTAAAAAATCTGAAAGTGTATGGGGATTATGAAATAGTTGTGAAGAAAATTCGAAATAAAATACATTGCATTTCACCTCATTTAAAAGCTTACCAGAATGAAGTGTGGGATTTACTGACAAATTTTTATGCTTTTAATATTGTATCCATTCATAGAATAAAGAATGCAGTAGCTGACTTATTAGCTACCTCAGCTGCAAGGCTTGTACCTTCAAATAACATATGTTCTATTGAATTACTTTTTAGGCCTTTGGTTCCAGACATGATCACCAATCTACAGGTTTTTGATGATGATCAACAAATTCTTGAATGTTTGATGAATGATGAGACTTTCAAAGGAGCAATAATCGATGATGAAAAACACCAAGCTGAATTAAAATTCGACAACTTTATTCCTAAAGGATTCAGGACCTTAGAGTGATTGTTTGATCTAGACAACAAATTCAGAAGACTAGCAAATGTCAAGACTCATAGCTCGTCCTTACAATTCGAGCTGATAAATTTGGGAACTGAAGTTGAACCCAGATATGTAAATTTGGGAAAGTGTTGTTCTATGGGTGAAAGAAATAAGTTCATTAGTTTATTCAAACAATACAAATATGTGTTTGCCTGGACATATGAAGAGCTTAAAACATATGATACAAAGATTATACAACATGTCATCCCTATTAGGGCTGGAGTCAAGCCTTATCAACAACCTTTGAGGAAGATGCATCCAAAACTGGAACCGTTAATTTAGAGTGAAGTGAAAAAGTTGTTGGATGCTAAGATTATATTCAAAGTCAGACATTCGGAATGGGTTTCGAATTTGGTGCCAGTAAGAAAAAAATCCAGAGAAATCAGGCTCTGCATAGATTTCAGAAACCTCAATCGTGCTTCGGATAAAGATAACTATCCAGTTCCACCCATGGAAAAAATATTGTAGATGGTTTCAGGTTCTGAGTTATTTTCATTATTAGATGGATTCTCTGGCTATAATCAAGTATTAGTAGCTGAAGAGGACAAACTTAAAACTACATTCAGAACAAAGTGGGGAAATTTTGCTCACAGAAGAATGCCCTTTGGACTCATCAATGCTAGAGCTACTTTCTAGAGGGCCATGGACATAGCTTTCCGTGGTCTGATTGGCCGTAATATTTCATTAAATTTGGAATTAAACAGTGGATCTAGAATTCCAAAATAACAAAAAAACTTAATTATGGCATTGTTCTTGTAATAAAATCTTTCCAAAATTAATGAAATATGTGTTGTATTGTTGTGGTGTATCTCGATGACGTCATGATATTTTCAAAGAAGAGAGAAGAACATGCATTCCATCTAAAACAAATTTTCGAGTGTTGTCGAAAATATGGGATCTCACTGAATCCTAGGAAATGTGTGTTTGCGATTATAGAAGGAAAGCTATTGGGTAACGTTGTTTCTAAAAAAGGGATCTCCATAGACCCATAAAGGATTAAGGCCATAGAACAGATCCCTTTACCCCATAACAAAAAAGGTATGCAATCATTCATGGGAACAATTAATTTTGTGCGAAGATTTGTACCAGATTTTGCTCAAATTGTTAAACCTTTGCATCAAATAGTGAAACAAACTGTACAATTCAAGTGGACTGAAGTAGAGAAGAATGCATTCAGTAAAATAAAGACATCTATTGCTCATGCACCATCTCTCAAAAGTCCAAATTTCGAAAAGGATTTTATTTTGTACACTTTCGCATCTGACGATTCATTAGCAACGGTGCTTACACAGAAGGAAGATGGGGGAGATGAGTACCCCATATCATTTATGAGCACTGGTTTGCAGGGAGCCGATTTGAATTACCCAGCTGTCGATAAACAAGCTTATGTAGTTTTCAAAGCGGTAAAACAATTCAGGCCATACATACTTAAGAACCGTACTAAGGTAATAGTTCCACACCCAGCTGTAAGATCTCTTTTTGTACAAAAAGAATTAGGAGAAAGAAGAGGCAACTGGGTAACATCTTTACAAGAATATGACCTTGAATTCAAACCAGCATCCATAGTTAAAGGGCAAGGACTATGCAAACTAATGGCTGAAGGAAAAGACAACGAGGAAAATAGTTGGGAAAATGAAGTTGAGTTACATATGGTGGATGTATGTCCTCTATTCACGGCTCCAAATTCATGGTACCGAGTCCTTGTTCATTACCTTCAGGAAGGATATTTTCCAGAACATTGGAATTCCAAACAATGAAGAGAATTACGCCTTAAATCAGCTTCATATCAGATCATTGATGGAATATTATTCAGAAATAATTATGATGGAGTTCTTCTCAGGTGCTTCGAACAAGAAGATGGAAAGAAAGTCATAACAGAATTACATGATGGGACTGCAGGAGGTCATTTTTTCGGAGATACAACCGCCCATAAGATTCTTAGAGCCGGGTATTACTGGCCCACACTGTTTAAAGATGCTCATGCTCATGTCAGAAAGTGTGATATTTGCCAGAGGTGTGTCAGAAGACAAGCCAAAGCAGCAGGGCCTTTAAAACCAGTAATGATAACATAACCATTTGAACAATGGGGGATTGATATCATTGGAGAAATAAAACCAAATTCTTCCTTGCAGCACAAATACATTTTGACGACAACTGACTACTTCACCAGATGGGTTGAGGCCATTCCATTACGCAAAGTGAATGAAGATGCGGTCATGGATTTCTTACAAGATCACATTATGACTAGGTTTGGGGTTCCAATTTACCTAGTTTTTGATAATGCTACTTATTTTTCTTCTATTAGATTAACTGCATTTGCGAATGAAAGAGGAATTAAGTTGCATTATTCTGCAAACTACTACCCACAAGGAAATGGTTTGGCAGAATTACAAATAAGAATATGATTAGGATCCTAAAGAAAATCGTGATAGAAAACTAGAGAAGTTGGCACTTAGCACTACCTAATGCTCTTTGGGCTAATAGAGTCACACCCAAGAATTCTGTAGGTGTGTCACCATACACCCTTGTCTACGGAAAAGAAGCTATTCTTCCTCCCAAAATTATGTTACCTTCTTCCAGATTAGCTCAGGAGTCTAGAGGTACTGATAATGAAATCCTATAGAATAGAATCTATAATCTTGTGAAGGTAGAAGAGTCTAGGTCCAAAGCCAGAGAACAATTTAAGCATCAACAAGAAGTAGTGAAACGGTGGTTTGATAAGCATAAAGTTGGAAACAAGGAATTTGAAGTGGGAGATCTCGTTCTTAAGTGGGATCACCCGTATGATGAAAAGGGGAAGCACAGTAAGTTTCAACAGTTATGGGTAGGCCCTTTTCTGATTGCAGCCAAGCTTGGCCCCTCAACTTACAAGTTGCAAGATCTACAGGGGTGGGAAGAGAACTTACCAGTTAATGGTTTAGTTCTCAAACCTTATTTTTCCTGATTTTTATTTCTTGGTTTTCTTGTACATAAATAAACTGATTGCTTTGTATTGATTTGGATTCATTTTATTTTGTTTGTTTTTAGTTATATTTTGATTGATTTCAATAAAAAGCACAACTTTTGGGGGCATGGAATTCATCAGAATTTTGGATTAACTAAAATCTTTGATCATGAGACTGTATACTATTGATTTATTTGAAAGAACTTCTTCTAGTTTAGAAATTTTCCTAAATGAATATGAACACATTGAAGTCCTACTTAATCCTTGTAAAATAACTCAGGATCAAAAGGTCTAGAATACTATTTCGAGGCTCCATCCATCTCACATTTGAAATGTCTGAGGGGGTGACAGCAAGGATCCATGGAAAGGAAGCAGGGTAAATAGTATATTATATTTAAAAGATCCCATACTAAGAATTGAAAGCCAAAAGACAAATAACTCATAAGAAAGCAATATGTATCAAAACAAAGTACTGAACCATATTAGTAGAAGATTGCCAAAGTTATTCTCCGTTCGTGAGCTGAAAATTAAATACATCTCTCACACAAAAGGACACTATGGATAGAGGAGCCTGAATAAAAATTCAGAAAGAAGGCATGCAGGAGGACTCATAAAGGAAAAAAAAGTCCAAAAGCACAAAAGTGCAAAATGGCATGGGAATGAGGAACAAACGAATATTTCTGTTTACCATATGTTACAATCCTGTGGTGTCTAAGCTGGGAACTACCCGAAGACAGAGGTAAAAAATGAAATTCATATTCCTGGCCTCAAAAGAGTTATCTAGACTTTTAAATCTTGGTTCCCATTATCCCTAAATTGGACTATCATCAATGATTAAACTACATACATTTGTCATTTGGTAAATCCAAACATCTAGAAGAATTCAACATGTTGGTATTTATTGTCAAAATAGTCTGTTGCTCAAATAAAGAAGTTGTCCAGAGATCTGTGTTCACCAGGTAGTCGCCAATTGTTGCAGCTGCAACCTGTTTTCCAAATTTCTAAAAATTTTTGGACCCTCCTTTTAATTTTATCTTGCTTGGGATTGTTTGGATTCCTGAACTCTATTTTTCCTCTGCTACAAATTTGGATTTTTTTTTGAGGTTGAATTGAGATCCACTGTTTTCCTTCATTTTAGAAGTTGAATGATCTAAAACTGCCTTTTGTCTAGATAATGCTTTTGACTGTGGAACTTAAAGTTTTGATGATTTCCTTTATCGCTATCAGAATATGGTTGAACAATGGATCGGGGCATTAGTTTTCTATGCATTCGGCGTTTCGGAAGGTAAGCAACGAATGTCCCGATGGACAGTCCTGTTTTTCACCGATGCGCTGTATCACCTTTGTTTTATTTTTGACTATCGATGATTTAGTTTTATCACGGTCGGGGCAGTAGTTCTCTACGTAGCTGCTGTTTCAGAGGGAAGATAGCAAACGTCCTGATAGACAGTTCTTATCCTTGCTGATTCCGTGGTTTTATTGCTTAAACCTTTTGCTTTTAATTGTTTTTGTTTTCTTTCACTATCGGAGCGGTGTTTGACTATTGATCAGAGGGCTAGTCCTTCACGTTGTCGACATGGCGGTAGCATTGAGTTTTTAGTCACTGATACATAGTCCTCAAAGCCTTCGATCACCGACGGTTTTGTTCTCCACGGGGTCCGTAGTCAGTTTGTTATCTGCTGTTGCGGCGATCGATCACACCATCTTTCCGACCTTTAGCACTTAGTGGTTCTGATCGCCGATGAATTTTTTGGTTATCGTAGAACCCGTTGCCTATCTACTTTCCGCCGTTACAGCTGCATAGTGATCTATAGGCTCGATGTTTAGAGGTCCTTCTTGCCGATAGATGTAGAATCCGCCGATGCATACACCTTAGAGCTTCCGATCGCCGATGTTTTATTTGATTGCAGAAGCTGTAGTCAGTATGTCTTCCATCGTTGCGGCTACTCAGTAAGCTAACCATCCGAGATATAGTTATTCTATTTGCCGATGAAGAGTTTTTCCACCTAATGCTTAGTAGTTTTCATGTCGGTGAAGGTTTTTTCCCGCCATTATATTTTACCATGGGTTATATATATATAGTGGTGGTATTATTTTATTCTTATCCTTGGGAAAAAACTGTGTCTGCTCTGTCCTTGTCGAATTGAGCTGTACAACCGTGCCCAGCTGCTTGATTTCCGTTCGATTGGCTTGCTATTGTGGAGGTTCTTGGGTCGTCCCGCCAACTGCACCGCATTTTTCCAGGTAGGCCAACCCTGGTCCCTTTCTTTTTTATTTTTATTGGTTGTTTGAGAACTCACAGTTTACCTTGGTCAGGTTTTCCTGCAGTTTGGGACGATTTTCTGTTAGAAAGAATTTTTTAAGCTCGCTGCAGGCTGTTTGACGTTTTCTTGACAGTAGGGGTTTTGTGAGCCTGAGTTTTTGAGCCATTATAGTTTTTTCATACTTGTCTGAAGGATTAGGTAGTTGGTGCAGACAAGCCTTACGCTGTCTGCACCGACTTGTTTGGGGTTGCTTATGGCCATCTGGGGGGGGAAGTTTTCAGTTTTCATTTCATTGTATGCGTTTACCCTATTTTCATGGAATGCCGAAAGTTTTTTTTTTGATTTTTGGACAAGTTGGGGATTCTGCATTTTCAATCACTAGATAGGGCCTCACATTTGATGATTAGACTCATTGATTGGGCGGTTCATGTTATGCAAAGAGTTTGAATGCAGTTTGGTTTAAATGATGCGTTGTCTATCAAGGTTATGTTTTAGTTGCAGACGGACTTAGAGGATTTTTAGACCTAGCTTGCATAAGTTCCTTTGGCCTGTCATTTTTTGTTGTTGCATTAATAGTTTATTTGTGAAAATGCATATGGAAGATGTAAAAAGTTTGATACAGTTTTTCTTCATTCTTAAAACACTAAATAAAAGCTCCAATGGTCTAAGAACATGCTTGGTTTATGACAGGGTAACTATTGCAAAGGAGATATGTCTAAAAGACAAAAGAAAAAGGCCCCTGTTGCCGAGGTAGAATCGGAGGTGAAAATCATCACCAAGGTGGAGTACATATATGAAGATACCAAGGCTACCACCGGACTTGAACCTGACTATAAATGGGGTGAGATATACCGAATGATTGCAAATCAGAATGTGCCTGATGCAGGGTTCGAAGAGCTGACTATATATGCAAACATCGAGAAATCAACTCTTATGAAGGTAGCCACAAGGCCAGAATTGTTCCCATGCTTAGAAGTGATCAGATGGATTTTTCCTACGGCAGATGTAACTACGATGATCCTGGAAAATACTGCCAAACAAGGATATGTTGCATACAGTCTTGCTTATGTCTCAATGGAATATCACTTGCCTCCTGCTCAAATCTAGTTAACTGAAAGTTGGTTGAAAGAGACAAATTTGGACCTGGTTGAAACAATTAAGAAAATGATGATACCAGGGAAGAACGTTCGGACCAGGCCATCAAGAGAATATGATATAGCCACTCTTCGGACCCCTTATAGATTTATAGCACTGATGTTGAATAGGATTTTTGGGAGAGCTCATGGGAAGAGTTTCAAATTGGGATGGATGCCAATTATTTTCTATGTAGCCACCCAAGGAACCGTATTCAATTGGGCAAACATAGTGTCAAATAGCCTCTCAGCATGTATATCTTCAGCCTTGGGAGGGGTATCACAGAAGAAGTCAGAGTTCTACATGAGCTCTATCTTAGTTGATTGTATATTATGTACCCAGACCTTTCCAGCCTTGAGGTGTAATTGGGATAAGGACAGGACCCCTGTATACACTACATACAAATTATTTTGGGCACACAAATACTATAGCCGCTACAAAGAGATATGTGAAAACTTCATGATGCCTTTGTACACCCTGATTTTCCTGACTGAATGCAACTGCATGCCAGAAGAAGCGTTGAGGGTGATTGAAGAATATGGAAATTATTATCTGACTGACGAGGGGATGTATATCAGAATGTATGGTGGCTCTAGGGCACCTTCTCTACTCCCCAAATATGCCACTGATTATGTGTTACATAAAGAAGCAGTCAGGTAGGTATACATTGATGGTGTTGGAAGCTTCTTGTTTGAACATAAGAAGGCAACATATCTTGCCATACCTTTCTGGCTGGGGAGTTATAAGTTTACAAAGGTTAAACAGACTGCAGAATTCATGCAGGAACTGAAGCACTTTCATTTTGGTGAAATGAACTTCCACAGGAATGACTCCCAAAATAAAGTTGTAGAGCATTGCAAGGTGGCAAATGTTCATTTTGAATACACAAATTTCTGGGACAAAGATGAAGAAATCTTCAAAAATGCACAGAATATGACTGCATTAAAGAAGAGATTTAAATAGAAAATCACCATTGTAGGTGGAAAAGGCAAAACCGCACAGAAGACAGCTGAGGAAGAAGAGGCCAGAAAAAGAGAAGAAGATGCTAGAAGGCTAGCACAAGAGGTAGAGGGTTGGCTAAAGCATGAGGAAGAAGAAAGAAAGAGAGCTGCAGAGGAAACAACAAATAAGGAAGAGGAGGAGAGAAAGAAAAAAGAAGAAGCAGAAATAAAGAAAAAACAAGATGAAAGTGAGGGTCTAAGATTAGTAGGATCTAAGAAAGGTCAGCAGATTACTGACCCGATAGATACAAGGATGAACATGATCATACAGATCAGGGGCAGAGACAAGATAATCTTGATTCCCAGGAGCCTGCTACAAGTTCTGGCAGCACTCAAGAACTAGTTGTTTTTTTGGAATGAATTTGATACCTTTCGTACAGAAAGAAGGAGAAGAGATACCTGATTTCAGCACCATTTTCTATGACAAGGAAAATAAAAGGTTGTCAAAAGAACCGAAAAGAAGGTTGAAACAGGAGGACAATCAGGAAAGATGATAATTGAGAAAACCATGGTGTATGGAACAGATATAGATCCATGACTGACAGCTAGAGCTGGGGTGGCATTAACCCAGGCCACTGAAGACAATGTAGATAGGCTTATGACAGACCTTGAGCAATCGAAAAAGAATGTAGCACAATTAAAGGAAACTTTGAAGAAAGAAAGGGATGAAGGTCATAAGCTAAAGAGGAAATTTGAGGATATGCAAAATGAGGTGAAGACTTCAAAGATAGAACTCCAGACTCTGCAGGCAAACAAGATGGCCTTAGAAGTCTCAGTAGAGAAAACAAAAAAGGATGCCCAGAAAATCTTAGCAGAACTACAGAGGCTACAGCTAGAGCATCAAATGCTGAAGACTGAGAAAAATGACCTTCAGGTGTCCTACAAAACTCTAGGTGCAGAGAAGGTCCAATTGCAAAATAGGATCATAGAGTGAGAATCAGAGAAGGCTGCTACGGAAGAAAAGGAAAAACAATATCAAATACAGGTAGCAATTTTGGAGGGATAGAATGCTTCATTGATAGCATCACTGAAAGATGCTATGGAACAGAAGACAGATGTCCAACCTCTGAAGGAGCATGTTCTAACTCAGAGAAGAAAGACCCACCATCTGCAAATGTGTATTGAGGAAGAAAGGTGTAAGATTGTACAAATAGATAACAGATTAAAATAAATCTTGGACACCACGTCGTATTTTGTAGACAGATCTGAAGATATTTTGGAGATCCTGAATGGAAGGATAGTGTGGATAGAGACAAATGAGGAAACCCTTGCGGAGCTACCAGCTAAATATCGACATAGTTTAAAGCAAGATTATCACTTATTGAAGTTTGCAATAAATACTACGAAAGAATTCAAGAAGACTGTGAAGAAAATGAAAGGATTGTGTATTGAATACTACAGATGAATGCTGGTCAAATACAATAGATGCCAGCTTATTGCAGATAAAATACTGGATGTGATACCAGAACATGAGCTTTTCATTGAACAACTACAGAACAGGTATCAAAAAGATGAGCATGAGATCCAACAAGTTAAGGATCTAGATGAACAAATTCTGAAGAATGCAGTAGCTCATGCAGCAGTAAGCATCCACTTACTTGAAGATCAGTTGCGCCTGAGTCCGGCAAGAATATAAGTGATTAAGAATCAGGCTGCTAAGTATGAGATAAACATCCGTTTTCTTGAACCTCCGGATTTTGAAAGCATAGCAACAGAGGCCCAGGCATGGAAAAAGTTCATTAATGACCAAGCGGGGCCTTGTTCATAAAAGTGTTCTATTAAATTTTGTTTTAAAATGTAATATATTGTGAAATCATGAGCACTCACTACGAGACGAAATTTGGGATTGAAACGTTGGGGAAGCCCAAAGGTTTTGCTTTTTGTATAAGTATAGGAGAGTTAGATGTAGAATAGGACTTTTCTTTCCCATGCAAATTCTTGAGAGTTATTATAAGAAGAACTACTTCCTTTTGCAATAAAGAGTTACAATTTTTCTGCTGGAGAAAGTTTGGTGGAATGTTTCAAATGCTTTGCTGTGGATTAGTTGAATGTGAACTATTTCGTTTTCAGCTCATGTCCATTAATTGTGAGATCGTTCTAACTCATTGCATTTCTGCTTATGTTATGAATGTCCTATAGTTTATTCTGTGAAATTTCCACTGTGAGTAATGGAGGTTGTCATAAAAAATAAGCTATCTTGTTGTCAATATTTTTCTTAATGTTCACGTGTTCTGAAATAAATAACAGCTATCAGTAATTGTTCATAATACATGTGCAGAAATACATTACTCATTGTCAACTGTTAGTTCTGCTCCCTAGGGATTGGTTAGTTAGTTAAATTTATTTTCTTGCTATGTGTGATTTAGATGTGAGAGAGTTAAGACGAGAGGTAAGAACCTGCACATCACATTGTGATGCTCCTCATTATCTCTATCAATCTGCATTTTTAGATAGGCACTTTCACATCATACTTAAATACAAAAAACTAAAATATACATGGTGGACCGGGCCGTAACCGGTAAAACCTTTTATTTTGTTACTTGACATACGGTAGCTGGACCGTAAATTGGACGGATTCCCCATACCAAAAAATAACGGGCTAGTTGGGAATGTTATTGGGGAGAATCCCTAACTATTGTTACCTGCGATTTTCTAGGCCTCAACATTGTGCTATCCACACATATTAATATACCTCTTCCTATGCGGATTTCTGTTTTGCATCAATGCATTCTTTAACTCATTGTACTCGTGTGATAGTGTGCCAATAAGTCTCTTTGCCATGCTGCAACGTGACCGTAAATTTATTTTCCGTGATGGTGTTAGTTGTTTTCTTTTTATCAGTTCAATCAATAATTCTGCAACCCAATTGCTGCTTACTAATGAACTAGAACTAAGTAATCTTTAGCCCACCTAGACTAAGATTAGGGAGTAAAGGGGCCATCCCTCAAAATCTACTTATGTAACCAACCTTGAGACTCCCTAAGGACCTCATTGTTGTAACTATTATTTAGGACAGTTTATGTTGCTTTCCTTTACTTAAACATTTTTAGTTCAAATAGTGTAGAATCCACTTTTTGCACACAAGCAAGGACCTAAATACTCTCCTCTCCCCAAGTATGCTCTGAACGATTTATGTGAACCAGAAAATGGAGTGAAGTGTGAAATATTTCCATTACACACTTAACATTTATTTTTGCGAGCATCATTAGTTTGTTTAGAGATCAAGTTACAATTTCAATTATTTTGTTTTGAGCACTTTAATTAACCGCAAACAATACATTTTGCTTACATCACATGTGATTTCCTACTTGCACACATTGAGGGACCTAAAGACTCTTTCAGTCCAAGTATGCTCTTCACAATTTCAGTGAATTGTGAAATACCTTACTCACACATCTTAAATCAAGAACAACCCATAAACTATACCATTTTAAATACTAACCAACTAAAATACTTCAGGAGGCCACAAAACAATATTCTAGTTTGGTAGTATTGATTGGGCCAGGAATCCAAAAAACGCCCACCAATCTAGTTTCATTAGGCATTATTTTTGAAACATAACATTGCTTTCTTTTAGGATGCTATCAAATCATACTATAAGCAAGTGTTCAAAGAAATCTCAGAGTAGAAGTGTACCATGAACAAGGAAGTAAAATCCAAGGTATATCTGTCGTTCTCTCCGCTACGCATTACTCAGGTCATTGTAGGGATCTGAGACTATACCGTCCAGGCCCAAGAACTGATCCACACTTGAAGCAAGGTAACCTCAGTGGCCAAAACTTAGGGCATTTACAAGGGGCATTTGTGAGTGCAAGTGACTCTAGAATTCAACTATTAATGTTGGGAGGTATTTCCAAGTCTCTTTGATGGAACATTGGCCCCATCGCCAGTAGAATTGTCTCTTTGTTACCTCTACTAGTCGGTTGTTGTGTGGATTCAACTATCACCAACAACTATGCTTTAGGAGTCCCAACTACATTTGAGAGGAAGGACGTTAGGTTATTTTAGGGAATTTACACTTGTTTTTCTTTTTCTAAATACAAGTTCATTACCTCATAAATTAAAAAGAACCTACATGTGGACACCTTTGCACTAAGCCATCTTTGCATATATCACTCACTTATTGCACCATTTTACAACGGTTGTGGTTGGAATATTTTTGCATTTGTATTTATTTCACTAAACATCACTCTCACTTTGAAACTAGACTTCCACCACAGAGGAACAAACACCCCTAAAGGAAGTCTCACATGGTCTTTCCCCTTTCTCGAGGGGTGTGTTCCCATTATTTCCTTATGGCACACGAGGGAGATCACATGGTTGAGGCTACTCCTAGGACACATTGATTGGATCCTCTAAGTGAGGACATACCCCACTTGTCTGATTCTGTGATCTAAGAGGGAGCGTAGATCCTTTTTCCTATTCTTCTTTAGGAAGAGGCTCACCTTTGTTCACCTCTCCAAGAGGGAATACCCGCCTTTTTCTCCCCCTTTGGGAGGAAGCCACACTACATATTCATATTACCCTAGAATACAAATATCACCACCACATATTCCAAAGTCTCCCCCTCGCAAAAATAACACACAAAATACAATGGCAACCCCCAACCCAAACCTACCATGGAAAACTTGAATCTCTTTGGTTTAGCCAAATTGGTTAATGATTCCATACCTCATGACACCACTTGGACTGATATTCCTGAAAATATCCTGAATTTCAAAAGGAAACAAGGAGATGATCCTAGGAACCATATCATGTCTTTCCATCTATGGTGTTCCTTTAACAACATAGTGGCATTTCAGTACGTCTTCGCCTCTTCCGAAGAACTTTCACTTGTATAGTTGCAAAGTGGTATGTGAATTTGACATGAGCATCTCATACCACATTTGAGACAATCACCACCATATTTCTATCTTACTTTTAGTTTCCAATAATACATGACCCAGGACTCAAAATTCTCAGAAAGTTTCAACAAAAAATTGCGACACACACAACAGATAACATGCATGAATGGAATTGTCACTGTACTTTGTGCAAAATCAACATTCAACCTCCATTCCTTTTGGATTGGTTTCTAAAATATATCCAACCAATTATAGCAAAGGATGTGGCTATCTCAATGCCACAAAATGAGGAAGCAACAATTCTCAAATCCCAACACTTTGACCTCATCTATGCCCAATTAGGTAATTTATACACCGTACTACAAGATTCCCATTGTCATCGATCGGTAAATTCTTTGGTTTTCCAGATGTCACATTTTGTGGATGGGATTATTGGGTCCATTTCGTACCATGAAAAGGTTCCCCCACAATCAAATCTTGCACCACCACCAATAATGGTGCAATATGCCCCTGTCCCCGTTATCTTAGCTCCCCCTACTACTGTACCAAATCCTTCATTTGGAAAAATACAATACGAACCGTTCAACCTTATATACCCTAGTACAATCCAAGTACAAATGGCGTCTCAACCACAAATGGCATCACCTACGTATACATCCACATAATATGTAGTGAAACCAACATATATCCCACCCCTAGGGTATAACCCTTATTTTCTATATCCATGTCCCCCTAGAATGACCACCATGCCCCATACCAGAGTCAATTTTTTCTAACCTTCTATGCAACAACAAAATCAACAATTTGAGTAGTTGAACATTGTCGATCCCTCTAATCCTTAAAATCAAGGCAAGAAGAAGGGAAAGAAAAAACAACCCCAACAATAAGGAAAGGGGGGAAACCAATTTCCCAAACATAACCTAAACGAGGGTAACCAATCAACACAAGGGGGAAATCCACCCAATAAAGGAAAAAATTTCAACCCGAGGACTAATTATCCTTATTCAATCTATAACGAGTATGGCCATTACACTCATCATTGCCTACTTATCCCCGACTGCCAACATTTGATGGGAGCAAAAAAATAGACACCAACAAATCCTCCTTAGGTGTCTCCTACACCACAACCCCAACAAACTGTTTTGAAACAACCCTTTTCCAACTAAGGTGTGGTTACCCAATAGTTGGATCCTCATCCCACAGGCGATGGATCCTTCTAAAATATTTTTATGAACTCAACATTAGTCAACCTCTAGACTCGTGCCAAAGGATACACCAATGATGACACATCACCCTTCCTTGAAGAGACTCCACTCCCTTTGGGATTACCTTTGTATATTTTGTGCCCCATCACATATAAAATTCCAAGGATACCTAAAGCAACACTTAGGCATACCCCTCATAACCCTCACACAAAGGATTCCCATAATTACATTATTGTTGATGACTTGTCACAATCACTGGCCGCCATGTCCACATTAGAAGTACTTCAATCTTGTCCCTCCTAACACAATGCATTATTAAATGCACTTGGCTCCATCGACCCTTTCGATTCATGCCTCATGAATTTTAACCTTGACAAATGAGAACCACTACTACCATCATCTGTCGCTTTCCAAGTCCTAATCATTGTGAAGAACATCATCATTCATTAGTGTATCATCGATGAAGACACATCCACATGTGTCGTGTCTTCTAATGTGTGGAAACGATTGGGATCATGTGAGTTAGTCCCATCCTCTATCTTTCTTTGTGCTTATGATGGAATACCGTCCCAACCATGAGGATTTTACCAAAATGTCCCCATAGAGCTAGGGGGTAAAATGGTGATGATAGATGTTGAATTTTTCGACACCCAACTAGACTACAACATCATCTTGGGTCGTAGTTTCATGTACGCCATGAAGGAGACCACCTCCTTGGTTTTCTGTATCATGATGTCCCCCTTCAATGAGAAGGTGGTCACCCTATACTAGCTAAGCTACTACGAGCCCCATGCCTTTACCAATCCTAAAAAATTCCAACCCACAGTAGGAAAATCAAATCCAATTCCTTATGTTGAAACTGGTCCTGGAGTGTACAAGGATTTTGACCACCTAGGGGCATATTTAGTCCTTCCACCTGAAATTCCCATCACAACGTGTTGGACCGGGAAAGGGGCATAAGAAGGAACTTTGCGCTGTGCGCGCGATAGAAGCAAAGGAAGAGCGTAAGGACAGAAAGGGCACGCGAAGGCAGAACGGAGGAGTGTGCGACAAAGGAAAGCAAAGCGTGGACATGCGCAAGGGGAAAAAAACTAGAAAGCGATTGATATGGAATCTAGATCATGGTTGTATAAGACGACATAAGCCTGCAGCTACGCACGTACAAGAATATATTTGTAATTCAGGCCGATAGTGCCTTGTGTCAAGTCATGAGCACCACAGCTATAACCAGAGGGGTGGATGATGGTGACAGCTAACAGATTGCCGAGATGCAGTTGGCCCTACATGGCCATGTAAATTAGTATAAATAGGAATGATGCAATGGTTAGAAGGTTGGTTAGTCTTATTTTCCTGCTTTCGAGTTTATTTGGTTGATGTCACAGAGCACGGTTAGTCCATTAGTCTGTAAGGTTTTCACTAATCTTTATTCATTTTTCCAGTAGATTGTTATTCAGTGGTAATCCATGGAGGGGGATGCCAGTCATGTTGTAATGTCATAGCGATCAGAAGAGGAGTAGACTCAGGAAGAGTATGGTAGCATTAGAGGTGCTGTTGAGCCGTGGATTTGGTTGCAGTGGGAGCAGACTGCTAGGAGTAGGAGTAGAGTAGATGAGTGAACCAGGGAGCATGATAACTATGAGTCTAAACTTAAAGACATAACTCAAGATTAGTCTGCATCTCGTAGACTGCAAGGTGTTATATCCTTTCTTATTCCAAATGAAGAGCACCTTGGTGGTTTTTCCCGGATGGGTTTCCACGTTATTTCTTGTGTCCAAATGAATGATTGATGTGGTGAATGTTTATGTGATTGATTAATAGTTGCTTTCCATGTAATGTTAATTATGGTTCAGTTCTTGTTAGTTTCTTGCAATTGATAGATGGATGAACAGAATATCTTGCTGAATGGATGATGTATAAATATATATCATTCTGTATAATTCCTGTTATGGATCCCGGCTTAAGTCATAGCGTCGATTGACATGAGTTAGCTGCACCATCTTCAAGGGAGAAAGGAAAGTCAGGCTATGCGCAATGACATATAGTTGTGCTCACTCATGCAGAATCGACTCCTCCATCCAGCTATCCTGCTGCCTTCGTTGAGCTCCTTGGTTGCGAACCAAGGGACTATACTTCCCCGACAATCGTGGAAACATGGTTCCGGTGGTTACCCATCTATGAGATATATCGGGTGAGACTATGCCTTCTTCATAGGTGTTGCCGATGGGGCTTTCTCTATCAGGCCTGTATCTCAGGTAGTTGTTGGATTGGCGGGCTGTGCAGAACTTGGGTCACGCAAGTGGGGAAAAGTGGCCAACAAAATGAATGGGATTAGGTGTACCCATTTCACCACTTAAAAAGAACCTCCCACCCTAATGACCTCATCATCAACAACCCCAACCAGTCATGGCGTGGAGCAAGTATTCAACCCTTTTATGCCTCCCATTTTCCAGATTCCATTTTTGTACCCCCCTTGGGAGTGTAAGGAACATCGATTATGTCTTAGTTAACACTCATAAATATCACATTGGGGCTCCCTATGTGGTAACTCACACCACTATTCCTAGAGATGGATTCAAAACCCATTTCACATTACGATATGTGCCAGTACGATGCGTTAACCCAACCACTCCACCCGTCGAATCAACGCATTAACCCAACGACTCAACTCGTCAAATCAATGCATTAACCCAACGACTCCCCCCATCGAATCCACACCATTAGTGACTTAGCCATGACCGACAGTCACACAGCCACAAAATAGGGGAATCATTCAACCCAAGCTGAATGCCCCCACCAATGGAGGAATTAACCAACCCAAGTTGAAATCCCCTGCCACAACCAACCATGCCTTCGAGTCCTCATCATAAGAAACTAAATAACACATGAAGGGTGCTACATGAAAACATTGAAAGATCCCATCATGTGTGATACACCTACCATGAGAGTTACTCCACCATGTGCGCTATGTGGGTAGCAAGGCTGCCCAACAAAATTGCACCCTACCCTCCCTGAACTCAAGAACTTGCTAAACACACCAGTCAATAACACAAATTCCCATAAAGCTAAGACTAGGGGCACATCAACTTCCAAGTCCCCTAAGTACAAATTGTTATGCACCAACAAAGCATGTTCAATTTGTTCTCAATATGGGCACTATACACACTATTTCCCCAATATCCCTCGATTTCATAATGCATTGGAAACTATTCATCTTACTCAACCCTTGGAAGTGGATATACGAAAACCTCCAATGAGTACTCTCACTCCTAGTATTACCAAAAGAATTTCCTCACCACTGACCAAAATTCCTCCTCACATATTGAGTCAAGCCCATGCTACTTATCCATGTTGAGAGTGTAAACTAATGTATCACCATACTTTTGAATGTCCATTGACAGCTGCCTACCACACCCTCTAAGCGGAACAAAACTGACTCGTAGATAATGTCATACCTGCAGGCGTGGTCCTCTCAATAGTTGTAGAAGAAGATGATACCTCTACTGGCAATAGTAGCGATGAGGAAAACCTCCCCGTGGTCTTCCTTTCACTGTGACACCAACCACCACTGGAGCTCCTAGAGCCACCAAGCGCTTCTCAAGACCAGATCCTGCCCCCTCTGCATAGACACCATGGTGAAACCGTGAATTGAGTCTAATAAAAAAACATGGAGATAGAGAAGAGATTTGTGGCTTTTCTTCGGGTTCATTTAAAAACGCAGAGTTGAACTACCCCTCCAACCACAACGAAATTCTTGTTGTCAAAAAGGAAGATAATCATTTTAAATTCTATTTGAATCCTATGAATTTTTTGATTAAAGTTGATTTAAAAATTATGTCTAGAATGTTTATAAATGAGAATCTAATGGCAGAAAATAATCATAGGATTATGAAATGGTTCATGTGGCTTCAAAATTTTGATTTTGATATTGTCTATAAACATGGCCATCTTAATTGTGTTGCTGATATGTTAACCATAGAATAATTTTAGTCAAATCCCAGCTTAAACATGTTTAGCATAGGAGATTCTAGTTCAAACAACAACAAAGGAAAAGAGCTAGAGAAGAAGACAAGATTGAGGATCTACAAAGATTCCATGACAAAAATAGAGAGAATATTTCCTAGAATATGCTAGTAAAACAGAAGAGGAAAAGTATTTGGATATATCTCTAATAAGACAAACAAATTACTCTCCCATGAAGATCCAAATCCTTGAAAGATAATCCTTTTTAGGCTTAGAAAATACTCTTCATCAACTACAATAACTCAATGACATTTGGATTGATACTACTTATACCAGTGGTAAAGAGTTGTATTATGTTTATCTGATACCAAGTTATTTGACTTGGAATAGTTATAATCTAATCCTGTAGTTTTTCCGTCAATAAGGAGAGATAATTATACGTGGATATCCATCCACATTAGCTTAGCAACAATGGTTGGGTTGAACAAAGGTTTATTTGGACAGATTTTGTCCTAGAAAATATTGGGTGCAAAGATGGGCAAACTTTATTTTACACTTGCAGGAAGACATGATCATATCCCATCAAAAGCACATGTGGTTTAAATTCAATCTATGACATCTTGTACGGCGATGGCCATGAGAATTCAACTCAAGAATGTAAAGGTGCAATGTCAGAAAACATTCAATGATTACTTCACAAGAAGATATCATCTCAAGGAGAAATTAGAAGCCGTTGAATACAATGTCAAAGAAGCAGAAGCATAAATTACAACTTTGAATGGTATTCCAAATTTATTCAAGAGAGTTGTTCTAGTAGGAAGACTAGATATGGATAAATGCACAATTTATTGATGGAAAAAGAAGAAGAGATGACAATCAAGCCCTAATAACTTGTACCAATCAAAGAAAGAACAAAGAAAATTTCTGCAAAGAATAGAAGGACATCTCACAACTCAATAGTTCAATTGTGATAAGAAAGGACACTTTGTGAAAGAATGTCCCAAGAATAAAGAATGGAAGGATGATATGATCTAGAAGTACTAGTCGATCATACATAATGATTTTTGGATATGAGTTCGAAACATGAAGAGAAGTTTTTGTAAAGTCTTCCAAGTAGATCTACAAGATCGAATATACTACCGATCAAAGTATCAAAAGATACGAAGCAAGGTTCATTATTTCTATCAAAATAGAGAGTTGATTATGGAAAGAGATTGCTCTAGAAGCTAGACACACCTATTAAGTAGTGGATATTACACTAGAAAATTGGTGTAATCAAAGTAGAAGAATGGATCAAACAACCTATATGGTTTGAGACTCTCTACAAAGAACCACCTATGCACATAAGGATTTGTACAAGATCAGTAGGCACCCATGGGATAGCACATACAATTACATGAGGAACTTGAGGATCAACTAGAGTGATGGAGATCCCAACCTTTACTACAAGGTTGAATATAGAATCCTATAAAGGACAAGAGAAAACTTACAACATAGTTCAAGATGAAGGATCCTGATATCCAGTGACCTTGATAAGTGACATAGATGGATACAAAGAATACTAGTAGCAGAGGAGGTTACCTGTCACCCCAATGTCCTAATACAAATGTAGAGGGAGGATGGTGCTGAACCTCAGAGGGAGTGTCTATGGTAGATCTCAAAGTTCGAGAATCTTGACATGATTCTTGAGATTAGAGGTATGTTGAAATATAGAGGACATTTTACTTATCCAAGTAAAATATGCAGAGAAAATGGTGTGGTACCTAAAGGGTACTACAAAAAAGTGATGACTTTGATTGAGTTGATAGTACTACGTACTCCAACATATTGCATAAAGCAGAGTCTTTCTCTCAATACAACCAAGGATGAATATATTGCAGCTGAGAAGAAAGCAAGTAAATATTCCTCAAGTAATATGATTTAGAAGAATTATACCGATGAAGATGAAGATTATACTATTATCCATTTCATCATTGGATAAGAAGGGATGCATTGGTAGGACATACAGACACAGTTCTATGTGATATGTGGTGTAAGAATACATGCTCAGTATTTCCAATCATGAGCAATATAGGAAAAGGTCCTCATAATCATACGATGAAGTTGAACACATTTGGTAGAGAATCCAATAATTAAAGAAGACAAAGATCAAGATGGAGTCTACCAAACAAACAAAGATAAGTATTTGAATTGTCATTTCCTATATATTTAATTGTTCAAATATGTGTACATAGATATGTTTCTAGATTCAGTAAATGTATTATGCATAGTAGAATATTTGTAATTTACTACTAATATGTAGGTGATGGGTAAGGGGCCTATGTTTTTGTACAACGTTCCATTGCTACTTATGAAATAATGTCTTGGAAAGATGGAAGACATATAGAAAGTTACCGTATATAGATGATTATTGCATTAGAAAAAATAGTTGCATGATTATATGACATATATCTTTATGTACATCATTATGAATATGTTATGAAATGTTTCTAATCATACAATTGTATTTGACGAAGGATTGTATGCAATCACCCACAAAAGAAGAATGATGCAAGTTGTGAATGTACAATACCGTTGCAAATGTACAAGAGAAGAATGATGTAGTTACAAATGCACAAAATAAGAATGATTCAAGTTGTAAATGTACGATGCAGTTGCGGATGTAGAAGAAGAGAATGTTAAAGAACAAGTTGCAGAAGGGAGCTGCAAAGCTCAAGCATGTTCCTATAGAGGAACAAGTGGTAGATGTGTTAACTAAGCCTCTAGCTCGTGTAAAGTTTGATTGCTTTTGAGACAATATTGGTGTAGTCCAAAAGGACCTCTCTCGAAAGAGGGAGTGACAGTTAATGATGGATGTAGTGGTGAGTAGCTCAGTCTAGAGGAGGGTAAGTATGTCTAGGACCGTTTGTCCTGAAAGGGTTAGTAAGTCAGATGAGGCCCGTTGATCCTAGGGGGATTAGTATGTCTGGATAGGATTGTTTGGACCAAAAGGGTTAGTAAGCCAGAAAATGCTTGTTTGGTCCCAAAGGAGATCCATCTGTCTAACTAGGTTTGTTTGGATCGATAGAGTTAGTAAGTTAGACAAAATGCCCAGATGGATCTATCAGAGAACTCACCATGATGTTGCTCCGAGACATTAAAGGGAAAGATGTATCTTTAGTATTGCTATACTGTTGATAGTTGAGATGTTTGATTTAGTATTGTTATACTAATGATTGATGATATGATAGTTTCAATATTGTTATACTAATTACTGCTGAGATGTTTTGCTTTAGCATTATCATACTGATGATTGCTGAGATGTGTGCTTAAGTATTACTATACTGATGATTGTTGAGATTGTTTAGGTGTTGCTACACTAATGATTGGTGATTGTTGATTGTTGAGATAGTTTCAATGTTGTTACACTGATGATTGTTGATTGTTGAGATAGTTTCAATATTCCTATACTGATGTAGCAAGATCAGTATTTTCATAATGATGTTGTTTAGATGATTGTTGAGAGAGTTTCACTATTCCCATACTGATACGACAGATTAAGTATTTTCATACTAACATTGATGTGGCAACTTCAATATTTTTCATACTGATATTGATGTGGCAAGCTCAGTATTTTCATACTGATGTTGATGTGGCAGGTTCGGTATTTCTATACTGATGTTGATAAGACAGTTTCAATATTTGTATACGATGATGGTGAGGTAATTTCAGTATTTTTATATTGATGTTGATAATGATTTTGCTTCAACATTTGCATGTTGATACTGATGATGTGGTTATGGTACCAACACATTGTGTTGATGATACTGATATGGTCACAACACCATGTGCTGATAATGCTAATGTGGTTGAAGTCACAACACCATGTGCTGATAATGCTAATGTGGTTGAAGTCACAACACTTGTGTTATTGATGATGATGTTGTCTCAACATTTTTGTGTTGATGATGATGATGATGTTCCAACATCTCTATGTTGATAATGCACATGATGATATAACATTTATTGATGATGTTTCTTTAGCACTAGCATGCTAATGATGTTGTTGTTGTTTCAGTATTTACATACTGACGATGTAGATGTTGATGTTTCAGTATTTACATACTGACGATGCAGATGTTGATGTTTTAGTATTTACATACTAATGATGTAGATGACGATGTTTTAGTATTTACATATTGATGTTGCAGATGATGTTTCAGTATTCACATACTGATGTTGAAGAAGAAGATTCAATATTTGCATATTGATGTGGTAGAAGCAGATTCAATATTCACATACTGATGTTGCAGAAGAATATTCGGTATTCACCTATTGATGTGGTAGAATAATATTTAGTACTCACATACTGATGTTACAGAAGAAGGTCCAAAATATGATTCAATATTCCCATATTGATGTGGCAAAATATGATTCAGTATACACAATCTGTTGTTACATAAGATGGTTCAATATTCAGAAGATGATTCAGTACCCACATACTGATGTTGCAGAAGATGATACAATATCTAGAATATGATCCAGTACTCATATAAGATGATTTAGTATCCACATACTAATTGTTAAGATTTCATATTCTAGACTAGATATCATTAGTGTTCAATTCAAATTCACAGCAGGAGCATATGTAGAATCACTGAAAGAAACAAAATCACAAGATAGACACAATACTTATCTTGGGAAACCCTCAAGGAGAAGAAAACCCAACCAAAAATTCCTTTGTATAATATGTATAAGATACAACCCAAAAAAAATGTATTCTCCTCCTTCTGTTTTGTCTCTATCTCTCTCCTATGTGCTACTCAAGTGGGTGAGTTTGTGTTCAAATAAAAATCATGACTCTCATATTTATACACACTGAGCCAACTGACTTTTACCCTAAACAAGTTGGCCCCACTAAACTGTATGGGACGACTTCACCTAGGAAGACTCAAAACAATATATTATATTATTCATTAGGGTACTAATGACCCGAATTACAATGGAGGATTTACCTCATGACTCTATGATGACTAAATACAATAGTAACACCACGCCAGAGGAATAATAACATCTCCCTTGGGTTACATTAGTAAAATACATTTAGAATATCCTTTGAAGTTACAATACTTCAACACTAATGTCGCAGAAGATGATCTAGTACTCATAGACGATTCAATACTTACATACTGAGGTTGGAGAAGATGATACAATACTCATAGAATATGATTCAGTATTTACATACTAAGGTTGTAGAAGAAGATCCTGTATTCTCATACTGAGTTTGATGATGAAGATGCAGGATATTGCTCCAAAAATTCCTATGATATATATAGATTTACCAGTTAGATGTACAGTTGTGATGATGGTTGTTGTAACGTACCGATATAACCACCTGAAAATTTCATAAAAAAACTTTTGACAATATCTATATATATATATATATATCTTAGACCATTTTAATCATTCTCTATCATATATTAACCAGGTACTTCGTGCTTATTACTAGACTTGCTTTATGATTCTTAGATGATACCTCAGACACCATAGGATACAAAGGTACACTATATAAAACATCCTTAAATATTTTATCTTAAACCTTTGTGAAATCTGGGCTCCAAACTCTTTAGTTTAAAAGTTTTCTGCAAAAAACCTATTGCACAAATGATTCCGCGATGGGATCTCCACAAAGGTCCTTCCGCAACTCCCCCTTCCGTAATGTGGATTGCGGGTTGTGGCAACTGTCTTTGAACTCTACATATTTCCCTTCCAACATCCCGCTTCCACAATGCGAATTGCGGAAGGTACTTATATAAAGTTCCTTTAGAACTTTCCCTTCTGCATTTTCACTTATGTATTGTGGATTGCAGATTATAGAAGGTACTTAAATTCCATATAAAAATTTCCTCGTGCAATAATGCTTCCGCAATGCGTATTGCAGATCTTGGAACTACTTAATTTTCTTTACATAATTTCCTTCAGCATTACAGATTGCGGATGTACTTAACTTCTTTACATAATTTCCTTCCGCATTTCCGCTTCCACATTGCGAATTGAGGATTGTAGAAGTACTTAATTTATTTACATAATTTCCATCCGCATTTTCTCTTCCGCATTGCAGATTGCAGAAGTACTTAAATTATTTACATAAATTCCTTCCACATTTCTGCTTCTGTATTGCAGATTGCGAAAGTACTTAACTTATTTACACAATTTCTTTCCGCATTTCTGCTTCCGCATTACGGATTGCGGAAGTACTTAAATTCTAGGAAATTTTAACCTTCCGCAAGCCATCTGGCCCATTATTTTTCTTAGTTTTTCTTAAGGCATAGTTCATACTTGGGGATTTTACGGTAGGTTATGAGAGTCGGTTTTCTTATGGAATCAACACATTCTTTTCACAAATTCCAACAAGCAAATGAGGATTATAAGTAAAGTGCAAGAGTTCCATTAACTTGACAAGAATTATGCTACCTACAGGGAATCCCTTACATCGGGGTATTAACAACGAAATTATAAATCATCAAAGTATTCTTGTAGAATCTATAAAATCATCCAGCACATTCCATGCACATAAAAATACATATTCTGAGCTCAATAATCTGCAAGGAAATAAACATTTAAGGGGACATGGTTGTAAAACCATTCGAAGGAAGAAGGAAAAACCACATTCCATCCAACCATATATTTGGACCAGTTTTGATTTATTTCCTCAATCACCCATGAGCTAAACTATACATGCCAAGAGTGGTGACAACCTACCTCAGGTCCAGTTTCCCAACAAGAAATCACTTGTCTAACACAAAGTACTTACACAACAAGTATCTCTTTTAGCTTTCCTAATACAGAGTGCTCACGTAACAAGCTTTCCAGCATACTAAGAAGTGTCCTGCCTCCTCCCATATGCTTCTTTTTATAGTTTTTGTTTTGCCTAGGTCTTTTCCCAATTAACGACCAATTCCTCATGGAATTCCCACATCTCAAAACGCCCCTTGATTTTCCAGGGCATGTCTAGTGCCATAATGACATGTTGACACCTAGTGTAACCTCCCTGAGGTTTCTCTTCCTCGTCCTACACTCTTGCATGCATAGTTTCCTCATTCAACGTGGCTGCCCCCATCATTCATTTTTATTTTTATTAAAATCAGATCGTTTCCAACTACATATGTCCTCCAAGGACTGATTGGAAGATTCCATATCTAACCAATATTAGTTCACAAAAATAAAACAATAATTCAAAATATTACAAATAATGTTTATTTACTGGGGAATGTTACATCTTCACCCCCTTATTGCAACACTGTCTACAACATTTTTATTCTTCTTCCATAGATTTTGGAAATAATTCTGGGTACTTCTTTCGCAATTCTTCCTCTAATTCTCATGTAGCTTCCTCTGGGATAAAGTGCTTCCATTGCACCATAACCCGAGCGAGGAACCGATTCTGAAGTACTATTTCTTTCCTGTCTAGTATGCGTACATGTTCTACATGAAAATATCCTTCTGGTTCCACTTGTACCACATTCCAGTCAATGATGTGAGTTAAATCATGTACATATTTCTTCAATAAGGAAACATGAAAAACATTATGAATTCTTGAGTGTGCTGGAAATGTAAGTTTGTAGGCCATGGGTCCAATCCTTTCCAAGATTTGAAAGGGTCCGCAAAACCATGGTGCTAGTTTGGAACAACTTCCCAATTTGAGGGAGCTCTTCTTGGGATTGAATCGGTGGTAGACGTGGTCTCCGACAAAAAAATCTTTATGTTGTATTTTTAATTTGACATAACTCTTCCAGTGGTCCTGTGATACTTTCAAGTTCTTTTGTACTTCTTGAACAGTTTATTCCATGTCTTGTAACATTTCAGGGCCTACTATCAGACGATCCACTGGGCTATTCTAGCTAACAGGGGTAGTACACTTTCCCATACAGGATTTTGAATAGGATCTTTTTTTGTTGAGGCTTGATATCCATTATTGTATGCAAATTCCACTAGATGCAAATAGTGCTCCAACTTGGTGGGTTTTTCCAAGACATACATTCTTAGCATATCTTCGATGACTTGATTTGTTCGTTCTGTTTGTCCATCTATTTCAGGGTTGTTAAGGCAAAAAATTGCTCACCTAGCTATACATGGTATAAACCACACATATACATCATTTTCCTACCATATTTCCCTTACTTCTGACCTTCACAACTATGGTTTACCTTCACTCTCTCTAAAAAAGGTGAAAAAACCCACAAAAAGGCCAAAAAATGCACAAAAGGGCTAAAAAACCTAAAAAGGACTTAAAACCCTAAACATGGCTTAAAACCCTAACTAGGGTTCCAAAACCCTAAAAGAGAGAAAAGGTCAAAAAAACCTAAAAACATATTATAAAAATAGTGTGAAGGTCTCTATCAAGAAGATTCTTATCCCTTTTTTCCATTATTCTATTCGGTGAATACAGTCAGAAACCATTATTCTCAAAGTATTCACACCATATTTTCTAATCATCCCGTTGCCCTACCATCCCCCATCCGGTAGGTTGAGAAATCCTCCATCCCAACAAGCCTGTTGAGAGGCGAT
The DNA here is from genome assembly GCA_001517045.1 of Pseudotsuga menziesii. Lineage (NCBI taxonomy): Eukaryota > Viridiplantae > Streptophyta > Pinopsida > Pinales > Pinaceae > Pseudotsuga > Pseudotsuga menziesii. The sequence continues at coordinate 202,935 of LPNX010174473.1, read as the reverse complement.
CCATTTCCAAGATCGGGCACGATGGCCCATTTTCAAGAGAAAGAAGGTATATTTGTCATGTTTTTGCTTTTATTTAGTTTAGCCGTATTTGTTTATTGATTTCGTTTAACTAATATAGTTTATTACTCTAGATTTATTCCATGAAATCTACCCTACTGTCCCATTAACAAAAGGGGGGTGCTTTTGCACGTAGCAGGGGTGAAAATCCCGCTATATTTTTGGTGACTCTGCTGGTTGATCCTCTTGGATCCCATGTTTTTTAGGTGTTTCTTTTGTTTTTAGTCACAACCTCCACTGGTCGAACCCCCACGCAGCTGATCCGAACCTGTACGGCACTAGTGCCTTCCCCCCTTGGCCCTTGTCGGCTTTATTTTCTTGATTTTTTCCTGTCCAGCCCAAGTCGCACCTTTCGGGCGAGAAGTCATGACCCAGTCACATAGTTTCTCCTATTAGGCATGACCTAGGTCATGGCATTAGGCACGTAAAGTGTGACTTGCCTCAGAGGGCCAAGTCGCTCCTATTTTTGTTGTTTGAGCGACCCCGTTGCCTCAGTTTTTCCTGTTTGAGCGACCTGGTCGTGGCTATCCACCTGTTAAGTGTGACCTGTTTGTTTATGAGACGATCACTTCTATTTTCCTACTTATTTGGCCCCTCCTCCTCTACTCTATCATTGCCCTCTAGGGTCTTCTGAGAAACGACGTTTGGTTGAATAAGTTTTAGTAATATGCATCCACTTCACTATTTTTCTATTCAACTAAAAACATGTGACTTTGGAGACTACGGTGAGTGAGAGACCACTGGGGGTCTCCAGGCATTAGCGTCCTCCTTATTGAGCACCGAGAACTTGATGTTTGACCTGTGGATCTATGGGTGGACTTGTTTCCACTTTGTTGGGATCCCAACATTCCCTCTTTGATTTGAAGGATAGGAAGTTGGGGTACTCACATCACCAGTTTGAAAACATAACAGTCAATTAACAATCATTTTCTCAAACCTATTTCAGACCCTTGTATGTCTTGCACTTTGTCCAAGACCTGCTTTTCCTTTTCAGACCTGCTTGGTTACAAACCTTTGCTTGTTTCTTGTAGAGAATCCCATTGCAATTTATTTGTTTCATAGTTGGAAGGAACAGTTTCATACACAATTTCACACACACTTACACCATTAAGATAACAAACTCAGTTCATGACTCCGAGCGAAACCTTAAAATTAATCAAATTTACATAATAACATTCGGTTTGGGACATAAGTCCCATATGTCATAACTGTGGGAAGTACTTGGGATTTTCCCTAAAAATCATTGTGAGGAGTACCACATGAATCCCAAAGTAGTTTGCCATTGAGAGGACCTGCCAAGCGAAAATGGCAACGACCCCCACTAAATTGACTAGATTCCCACCTATGAGGAAAACCAAAGCACTGTCATTTGTGGCCAAGTGGTTAACTATTTTACCTACACCATGGAGTGAGGGGTATTGCCCTAATACGCAAGCCTTCAAACAACCTTCGTGGCTGAGTGACTCCTTTTGAGCCAATAGGAATTCGATTTAAACCTGGGTCCAAATTAATATCTAGTGACTATTATAATCCATCATTGCTCCACCAAATTATTCATCTCGACTTAGGGGGAAGTCCCCTCAGTTTGGTTCTTTAGACCACCATCGTCGAAGCCCTCTTCGACAACCCTCCTCACCTTCAGAAGGAAACATGGCCTCTGATTCCGATTCAAATTCCTACTAATCAAAGCCTGATTTGTTTACTGCCCCGTCTAGCCCCATGGATGGCGTACATCCTGATCCCTTCCAAAGAGGGGTATTTAGTGGAGGACCTATGTCCTTTCCACCCATCCTTGCTGGTATCCCTGCCAGTGGTCCCAGCACCATTACGCACATTGTTGTAGGTATGCTATCCACTAGTAGCGACCCCACACCAGCTACCACAATTCCTACAGTACCACCTTATATACCTGGAGGTAGTGGCCCTTCCATGACCATTTTGACTATCCCTACTATGGGAAGTAAACCTCATATAACTCCAGCTATGCATGGATATCATACGCTTGCAAATTCTGATGCCATTTCCAGTCCATCCAAGGCCAACCTCGGGTCTAACCTACCCTTTATGGCTCATCTTAACTTGCCATATTTGGCTAGGCTAATGAATGACCCCATTAGTCATCAACCTCATTGGCCTCCCATGCCAACGAAACTTCCTTTAGACATCCCAAAGTTTGAGGGAAAGGCGGGCAAGGACCCCCAAAACCATATCATGTCTTTTTACTTATGGTGTTCATCAAGCAACATTGTGGATGACTCCGTCAAACTGAGGTTATTATAACACCCATGGGTGTTGCTGGGAAATGGTACATTGAGTTGCCACCTACCTCTTACCCCAATTTCTTCTCACTTTCCTCCATGTTCCTCCAGTACTTTCAACTACCCATCTAATATGATGAGGGAGTGGAGATCCTTCTATCCTTCCGTCAAAATACAACTACCCACATCACAGACCATATCCATGAGTGGTGGCGGTGACGTATCCTATGCAATATCCAACTGGATGACATGATCTTCCTAGATTTGTTTTTAAAGACCTTACTCCCACCCATAGCCAAGGACGTCGCATTTGAGCTACCCCAATCTGAGGAGGAGGCCATTTCAAAGGCTCAACAGTTCAAATTAATCTATGCCTAGTCTCGGTATTTATATACCATCATACCAGATGCTCCCCATGCCAGTACCTCCCACTGCGATACGCCGAGGGCATCCCATGCTACAGATGGTGTCATTGGCTCTATAACACATCACCCTCAGTACTATGCACCACCCCTTATGATGCCACCACACCTAGGAAATAACCATAATGTTTCACAACCAAACCATATCCCTGATCACTCACGGATGATGGCTCAGTTGGGAGCCACCTCCTCCTATGCACATCCTGTGCCAAATCAGCACGCCCATGGGCCGACTTGGCTGACACAGCCGTATTCAAGCCAAGTGGCCAGATTTTCATCCCTTCTAGCCTCTCTGGTCTATTACGCACCACCAGTGAAACACGCTCTGGCTCCCACCCCTTCCCCTCTGGTTTCCATGGGAGAAGTTTTCACTCAGTGGAATCTTCCCAACCAACATGCCCCCAACAACCAACAAGGTCAGGGAAAGAAAAATTGAGGAAGGAACGAAGGTAATAATCAGCCACAAGGAGGTGGCCAATAACCTAACCCTCCCAACAACAATGATGCCAACCCACCAGCACAAAACTCCCAACATCCCAATCGAACGGGAAAGAACCCTTAGTTATAAACTAATCATTCATGTGCTTTATGCCAAACCTACAGTCATTACACCCATTTGTTCCCACACATGGATCATGTCTGGTAAATTCTCCAGAACGAATCTCAACATGATACCAATGCGGCGGCCCAAGATCAGCTCAACCGAGCACCACCAGGTCCTCTGCCGATGGTGCTCCAAAACCCCCTCCCACACCAAGGAATGGTTTCAACCATGCCCTTGGCCACACCTGCTCTCACAACTACCGCTAGGGCCCCACCTGTAGAGACTAGAGTCCATCACTTGATGATAATGTCAACCGAAGAAGTAAACCTCTAGACTCGGCGCAACCCCTATGGTTCCACCACAGAAACCGCTGACCCATCAGCGACATTCACCTCTAACACTTCTAGCATGCCCCTCCACTTACCTACACCCCCACTAATGGGGAGCCAAAGTTCCACGGTTTCCTATATGACATATCGCCAACAATGCGACTGCTCGAGCTTCCCTAAATTATAGCATCGTTGATGACTTAGCCCAATCACCCACAACCATTTTTGCTCTAGAAGTGCTCAAAACATGCCTGACATAAAGAAAAGTGTTGTTAGAAGCACTAGGTGCTGTGGATCCCTTGGATTCTAGGTTGATCACGTTTGATCTGGATCAAGGAGAACTCAGAATGCCATCCATAATTGCCTTCCAATTTTTGGTCTCAATTCAGAATTTGGTCATACATCAATGTATAATTGATGAAGGGGCATCCACCTGTGTTATGTCGACTTTTTTCTGGCAGAAACTTGGGTCCCCTACCCTCCAACCGTCCGATACCGCCCTCCGTGCCTATGATGGTTGCTCTACAAAGGCCTAGGGCATTCTTTTGAATGTTCTTATTTCATTAGCTAGTAAAAGGATTTTGATTGACATCGAGGTTATTAACTTCCAACTTGATTATAATCTCCTCCTTGGACGTAGCTACATGTATGCCATGAGAGCTGTGGCCTCTACTATCTTTCGACTCATGATGTTTCCTCATGAAGGAAATATGATGACGGTCGACCAGTTAACTTACTACGATCCACAGGGACCAACCACATAAAAACACATGATTCCTATCATTGATACCACCATTGACAGCGTGTCCATCCTTTCCTTATCTGCTGTGGGCCCAAGATTGTTCACCGAAACACCTATGATGGGCACCTTCCCATCTTTACCATCTCCCCCTACATCGACTGACACAATGGATTTGTGTACTATCACATCTAGTACCATCCTGACCACGTTGCAACATAAGTCACAATCCCAACCATTGTCACCCGGGAATTATTGGGGTTTGTTTCCGATTCACATGATTCCCTTCTTGTTTTCACCATCGGGTATCGCGATAAATATTGTAATGGCTACTCTTAATTTACCTAATTTTATGTTGGGAATTCCTGTGTGGTACCTTGAACTACCAACCCCACCTACAATGCCCCAGGTTGTGTTGACTCTCGTCCAACGTATTGAGGTATAGTCATGACCTCCCCATGGCCCCTTGAATATGCCTTATGTTCCCAAGCCTGCCCCTCTCCCAAAGAAGGTTGGGGGAAAATCCACCAAGACGACAGCTGAGCCTCGACCGACTCCATCTTGCGCTTTGTGTGATGTCCAAGGTCATGCAAAGCAAAATTGTCTAGAGATACTTATCCTCCACACACACATAGATGCCATGGATACAACTGATGGTACTCCAGTAGTCATCATTACAGCTTTTCCAACAGTCAAGAACAAGTCATTGAGGACAAACCATCCGTGCACAATTTGCGTCTTGTATGGCCATTATTCTCACCATTTCCTAGACTTAGCTAGGTATCGGGTCATCCTTCATGACCTGTAGAACCACTCTCATGAGTCCTAAATCATCGTCATCAGGGAAATACACCCTCCATATCTCTCCTCAAACACCACCACTATATACATGATATCCAGTTCCACCATCCCTTTAGTCTCCTCACACCTTGAAGATCCTTCTGATCTATCCAATCATTTCTTCAACAACGACAAGGAGATCCTTGAAGCTCTATTGACTCCTGAATACCCTTGGGATGATATGCACCATCACTCATTTTTTATTCCTAAGGAACCTTTCTCATTGTCGGATCAGTATTCAGTCGAAGCCAAAGAATTCATTCATGGTAAGGTCGACTGGTTCAAGAACCCCATCCCGACACCTGGGGAAACTTGGCTAATATTTCTCCCACCATCAAGGTTAACATCTCAACCAACCAAGAGGTAGTTGAATACATTACACTAGGATCATCGTGCTCCCTTGAAGAAGTCACTTCCTATAAAGCACTTTTTGAGGAGTTCTGTGATATATTTTCTTGGTCCTATATTGAGATGCCTGGGTTGGATCCATCTATCGTTGAACATCATATCGACACATGGCCTGATGTGGCACTTGTTTGCTAAAAATAAAGACCCATTCACCCTTCAAAGGTTGCTGCGGTCAAAGCCGAGATAGAGAAACTGCGCACAATAGGTTTCATATACCCCATCGCATATACCACTTGGGTTTCTAATCCTGTTCCCGTTAATAGAAAACAAGGAACCATCCACGTATGTACTGATTTCCGCTACTTGAATTTGGCATGTCCCAAAAAAAAATTCCCCACACCGTTTATTGACCAAATCATTGACGACTGTGCTGGACTTGATGTTTTTTCTTTCATGGATTGTTTCTCTGGGTATAACCAAATTCATATCTAGAAAGAACATCGATACAAGATTTCTTTCACAACCCCCTAGGACACGTTTGTGTATCAATTCATGTCATTTGGATTAAAAAATGATGGAGCCACTTTTTAGTGAGCCATGACATACTCCTTCCACGACCTTATCCATATCATACTGGTCTACTTGGATGACCTCACCGCTCACTCACGAAATCATTTATAGCATCTAGACGACTTGCGTGATTTTTATTACGATGCCCCAAATACAATGTCCTCTTGAACCCTCTCAAGTGTGTGTTTTGTGTCCCAACTGGTCATTTACTTGGGTTCATCGTCTCTCTCAAATGGATTGCGGTCAAACCTCTCAAGGTTCAAGCCATTCTGAATCTTCCCTCACCACGTACTTTGCGCCAACTGCAGAGTCTCCAAGGCAAGGGCAAATTCCTTCATCGTTTTAGTCCGGATTATGCAATAAAAGTCCATGGTTTCTTATGATTGCTCCATAACAACATTCCTTTTGTTTGGTATAAGCATGCACAAGATGCTTTTGACACATTAAAACAAGCTCTGTCCTCCGTCCTATTGTTGTATGCACCCAAATTCACCAAGGATTTCATTCTCTATGTATCGACATCCAAAAATGCCATCGCTGGAGTTTTAGTCCAATAAGACAATGATCGTCAAGATCATGTGACATATTACATCACTCAGAAGCTTTTCGGTCCCCCTTTACGTTATCTGCATGAAGAGAAGATGTCCCTCACTGTCATTTTTTCTGTTCAAAATCTACGCTATTACATCCTTTTGAACCACATTAGGGTGGTGGCCGATTCCAACCCCATGAGGTACCTCTTGAGGTACCTCTTGAGCCACCTCCTCCTACAAGGTCTTGCTGCTAAGTGGATAGTCATTCTTCAGGAGTTCGATTTAGAATTTATTTTCCCCAATATCACCAAATATTTAGCATTAGCTACACTAATAACAAACCTTACTTTGTTTTCTGTATTGCCATCGATCATGATCAACCTTCCTGATGAATTCCTATTTGTCATTTGCATAGAAGACCCATGGTATGGGGGAATCCTCCTATACCTGGGCACCAATAAATTCGGGGCCAACCTAAGCCACGAAGATAGATGACACATCTGACACCAAGCTGCTCTCCATCTCCTCATCGGAGATGTTCTGTACTGTCGGGGTATTGATACCATATTACACCATTTCCTCACCCATGATGAGGCTGAAAAAGTCCTTAATGACTGTCACAGTGGAGCATGCGGTGGACACCTATCGGTTTTGGATACTACCCAAAATATTCTCAATGTTGGTTATTTTTGGCCTACCATTTTTGGAAATTGCATCGAGGCAGTCAAACACTGGCACAGTTGTCAACTCTTTGCACCAAAAGCAAGGACTCTCCCTACACTGTTACATCATGTGGTCATAGTTGATCCCTTCTGCAAATAGGTGATTGAATTCATGACATGCAATCCTACCTTGGCCGATGACCATAACTATATCATCGTGGCCATCGATTATTTCACCAAATGGGCCAAGACCATGCCTACATTCAATTGTAAGGTCAGCACAATGACACATTTATTTTTCAACCATGTTATCACACGCTTCGGTATCCCCCAAGAAATAGTTTCAGACCATGGTCGTCACTTTGAAGACGAGGTTTGGACCGAGCTTTCAACCACGTTGAAGTTTGAAAACCAGTACTCCTCCACTTACTACCCTTAGGGAAATGGATAAGTTGAAGTTGTCAACAAGGTCATAAAAACCATGCTCCAATGGATGGTAGGAAACCATTAAAACAACTGGCACCATATGCTCTTCTTAGCTCTCTGGGCCTACCGAACATTAAAAAAAGCGCCATCGGCTTTACCCCATTCCACTTAGTCCACAGTGTCGAGTCTATACTTCCCATTGAGTGCTAGATTCCATCACTTCGCCTTGCCATAGAGCTCCTTCCTGATACATCGCCATTAGAAGAACACATTATTATGCTTGAACAGACCAATGAGGACTGTCGCACTACCCTCCAAGTAATTGAAGCAGCTAAAACCAGGTCGAAGTCACATTTTGACTCCCATGTCCACCCTCGCACCTTTAGTGAAGGCGATCTGGTCCTCGTTTACGACCAAGCCAACGATAAGTTGAGAAAAAGGAAGTTTGAATCCATGTGGTACATCCCATATGTCGTCCACCACAACCTCAATAAGGGGGCATATATTCTTGCTGACTCTAATGGCCACCTCTTGAAGAATCCCCACAATGGGATCTACCTCAAGAGGTTCTATGCCTGATGTCTCTACCATGAACCACTTGTAGTATAATCTTTCCTTTTTCTTTTACACCATTCTTGACATGAGTCTTACAATTTGTTTCCTTGGCTGCTCCAGATGGATCCTACCTCGCATCACTGCAGTGGATTTGCTGACGGAGCAAGTACATGGTTTTCTAATCTCGCCTCGGCTGTGTGGGTTATTTATTCCCTGTCACATGAGTTGATCCATATCGACGGAATGCGTGTTGGAATTTCTACCGACAATTAGGCTGAGTATGATGACATCATTGGTCTCCTGGCCGCTTCCCTCCAGTTGGGTATTCATCACCTTGATGTCTTCTTAGAGTCCCAACTGCTTGTTTCCCAGTTGAATAACTGCTACCAGGTACACGGTTGTTGTCTCTTTAGAAAGTTCTTGTGCATTAAATAGTTCGTTAGAAATTTTGAATCCATCACATTCATATATGTTCCCAGAAACCTCATCAGTGTAGTAGACCAAATGGATAATGACGTTCTAGAATGGCATATTCATCATCGCATATAGAAAATTCATCATGCATCATCATATAATCATGCATACATATGTCATATACATCATCTAGGAATTTTCATCATAAAAGGACTCATATAAAAACCAAAAAAAGTGAATTTACTTGCATAAATATATATATCATGTCAAAGTGTTTAGTACAAAATGAGAAGCTCCATAAGCTTTCTCAGCTGAGCATACATATCAATACAAACATCCTAGTGCACCATCACACTAGGGGCAACACCACTAGCTACTAATTAGAATTAGAGTCCTCCTCCTGGTACTTTGACTCTGCATCTTCCTCATCACTGGAAATCTCCTCATCCTCCATCGGCGCATCCCCCTAGGCCGCTGCTCGAACATACTCAAATGCGTCTGTGATCCTCTTCATCAAGGGGATCCACTTGTGAGGCGCACGGTAATAGGCACCGATCATGTCATCATCTAAGTGCTTCCAGACTTCATCAGTAACTCCATCCAACAAATGCTTTATGTCACGACGAAGCGAGTTCAAGACACTTCATCGCCCCTGAGCGAGGGGATCTATCCCCTCCACCCTGCCCCTCCGTTGCTCATAACCTGTGGGCAAGTGTGGTCTGACATCTTCACATGCACACAATACATCATCAGTGTTTGTCATACACATAAACTGGCTACCACTAATCTAATAACTATATATGAATGTAACCACAGAAAACATCATGTATACATACCATTAGTTCCCTAGGCCTGTTCTGGAGGTCGGGGCATCTCCAGATCTCCCCTATAGTCCATCCCTATGTACGGGTAGTCCTTGATGGGGACTGGTAGTTTCCTCCACTGTGTTAACATATCCCGAGTAAAGAATCGAACCACTAAGCCTCCTCCCTCCCTGATCAACATTTCACTCCACTTCCACATGCGAGGCTCTTGAGGCCTGCCGCCCTGCACCTCCAAATGTGGTCGAAGGGTCAGCAGTCTCTCGAAAAAGAAAGAGCACAAAAATGAGGGGAAACAGAAATCCCCTCCCATAGTCTCAGTATGGTTTAGCAAACACCGAACCATGGTAAAATACATCTGGGCCCACCCATAGTAGGTGTCCCCATGACACACTCCACAATGTGGAGCTGCCCCCCTGAGATCTTGTGTATCACAAATGACCCCAAGATCTGTAGCACCATCGCTGCCATGACCCGATTCGAGAGACTCTCAATGTCGCACATAAGGATGTACGATCCACACACAGTAGCAGAGGCATAATAGTGCCTCTCATAGAGATTATCCAATGTCACCCTGTGTCTGAGCTTTGACATAGTATCGCTGATCACACCTAGCCCTGAGATCCCAGTCAAGAAGTATACATCGGAGAGTGTGATCTCTATCCTCTCCCTTGGACAATAAAGCACTTCGAATCCATATCCCAGAAACTTAGCAGTGTCTCCGATAATAGTCTAGCGGTTCGCATAAGTGGATCCTGAAAGTAATTCAACAACCCACTCCAGGAAAGCATTTCCACCACTCCTGCATTTCTCATTACCTGCCCCCACAATATACCAATATCCCACTCTCGTCACACTGGCCACAGCATTGTGCACATCAAACCAATCCTTGTAAGGCTTAGTCTCACATAAAAAACCTCATCCAGGGATGAAGTCGCTTCTATCTAGCCATTTTGAGCAACCCAAGTCGCGCTCAGTCACTGAACATATGTGACTCAGTCGTGCTCTTTGGCTGAGCAGATGCGACCCAGGTCACATCTATCTCTTCAACAGGTAAAACTGGGTTGCGAATTTCTAGCCATTAAAAACAACCAAGGTCGTGAATTTTCCCTCTAAAAGTGTGACCTGTCCCTATGAAACCTTCCAGTTCGGCAGAGACACCTAGATGAGTTAAAACCAAATGTAAACCATTGAAAAGGATGGTTTTGACGAGTATGCTTACCTATAAGTCACGAATATGAAAACCACTAGTTGGAATGAAATAAATTAGCAAGAAAGCTCTGGGGTCCTCCACTCCAACTCAGCATTGAACAACAACAATGACACATGTCATGTGGTCCCCCCTGTTTATAGGCCTCGATTGGGTGTATTTTTCTTTCATGCACCACAGATTCATCCAGAGTCTGTTTGGGACACCGTTTGCACCATCGGGTTTTGTTTTTCGCCCTTTATCTGTTGACAAGATCCTTGTCTCATGTTCTCACTAGGTTTTTTTGAGCCATTTCCTAGAATTCACATCATCTTGCATGCCATCATGTGAATCTCTCCTCATACGTATTGACATGTTCACGAGCCATTCGGTCCATCCATACTACATAGTTGACCATTTTTTACCGCCATCCATCGTCTTGCAAGGGGGCCCCATTAGTGTTCTGCATTTTATGCCCATCAACCATGTTCACAACATAACCTCTTTCCATATATCAAAAAATTCCCCCTTACTTGATTGACCATGATGGAATTTCAGTTAAGCTCTTTTCTGACTTTTAAAAGAATGAAAAAATTTCTGAGCACGATTGCTTCCTTTCACGCTCATTAAAGTATTTGAAAGGGTGTCTATGTAACCTTGTTTACCTCTTTTTTGGACTATGTATACTATCATAAGAAAAGTACCACCTTGGCACAATCAAGCCAGGAACGTTTCCCTTTGCGTCCTTTTATGCTTTCTCAGGAATTGGAACCGATCATCATGGCTTGTCTTTAAGATATTTTCTAGCCTTCTCATCAAGAAAATATTGCCGAGCAAACTTGGTTTTGTTCATGCTCGTAAAAGTATTTGAATGACCATCTAGTCAGTGCAAGTTTAACATTTTTCGATCTGATTGGACTACAAATGGTAAAGAAGTATTCCTTCCGCAAAGATAGGGTGATCTCTCCTGCACACACTTTTATCCTTTTTCGGACTCAGGAGACTACATACGAAAAAGAGACCACATTGGAGTCTTCTTCCCATTATCAAACTCTTTGAATATGAAAACACCATCGAGCATTTACTTTCTCGGGCTTGCTAAAAATCCATGAGATCGTGTCATAACGGTGTCTTTCAGCACCACCCTATATTACAGTTTGACAAATTTCCCACATTGAGTCACCTTTGTTCAGAGTATTCTGCGATGAGCATTACTTGGATCCCCTGAGTAGTCATGTTCCAGTTACCTACTTCAATATTTCCCATTTGCAGTTATCTTCCCGGTATTACAACTATGATCCCTATCCCATGAGTAAGTTTCATTTGCTTCTAGGTCAGCCCTGCTGTCATACTCTGAACAAAGGAAGTTTGAGTCCCCCATACTCCCATGCCCCATATTCCCCCATTCAGTGTGCCAGTACCCAGATTGTCCCACACCTTTGATTACCCCCCTCGTGCTTCTCGTCAAGGAAACATTATTGCCTTGATTAGTTACAGGTCTCCCTTTGTTGACATCAACACATCTATTCCAGAGCATAGGCCCCGAGGTCCCTATATCCTGGTTTCATTCACCTTATTGATGAGTTCCTTGGACCACTTGAGAGAAATCATTAGTGCCTCTCAGGGTGGTTGTGTGTCACGTGCTCGACTCCAGCTACATCATCACATCGTTGAGATTTGTACAAGGTATTGGTCCATGCATTATTTGATTGAAGACCCCAGTTGTCACCTGAATCTAGCACATTTCTGCGTCTTATTAGAATTTGAATTCCATTTAGATATTCAAGCAGATAGTTCTAATAATGTTTGCAACAAAAGAATGGAGAATGAAGATACAAACTGAACAAACAAACCACACAGGAAACAAACAAGTATTACTCAGGAATTTACAATATCATTCACAATAATAATATCCGGTGTTACAATAGTTTACATAGGAATAATTCGAATCTCCCAATTGGATATGACTGTATCTAATTGAATTTCTAACTCATGGTCTCTCAATCAATATCGGAGTCCAAAATCAACTCCCAGATGTCCAACCACGGTGTCTTCACTTAGTGAAACCATGCCATAGCATGTTCGTTTGTGGCATATGAAACAATACCCCTAATTTCAATAAATATTGGAAAATACCTCCCAAAATTATTTTTTTAAACCCCTTCCAATATGCCTTCCCAAATTTAAAAAACCCCTATTTTCACTAAATATTGTATGTATCCATATTTTCATTTACATTTTTTATACATCTTTATATATCTACCTAGTATATTGACATGATACCCCTCTTATGACACCACATGCATTCTACAATGCACCTTGCTTCTTTTGATGTATATTCTGGATGCACATTACTTCACCCACAATGCAATTACTCAACCACATATCATTATGATTTGTGGCATCTAATGGTATAATGAAGATATGGGATATCACACCTTGTATGTCACAAAGCTTCTTGAAATGATCAAGCAATCATTTTCCTAGCTTCCTTTCATCCTTTGGAACTTATTTAGAATTTGAACCTGGGCGAAAACCGTGATTCTTCTCTAAAAGTGTTAAGCATGGAGATATGTTCTCCTTTCCATCAAATCTTCTAGAAGAATATCCATCTCCTTTTCAATCCTTAGACATGTCTATTTTCTTTTGGTTCAATTTTTTGTCAATGTTATATTTCTCCCCTTCAAACTTGTCTTCTTTGAGACAGCTTACCTTACTATAAGTGCTTCTTAACTGAGGCCCAGATGGCCCATATTTATTTTGAATTTGAGGGATTGTCCCACTGGTAATTCTCTTTTTTGTCATTTTGCTATTCTTTTTCTTAAATATTGGTTGGGCTTTCGAACTATACTGAATGAATTTAGCAAAGACAACCCTTCCTTTTTTTCTCTTCTTAGAACTCCCTTCTCGAGGACCAGTCCTTGTATCTATCTTATTTGCAATTCTGATTGGTGTGTTTTTGTCACTGGATTTGTGTTGAATACCAATTACTTGGGATGGTGTCTCACAAGCGTTTTGCAATTTCAATTCTGCTAGTTTTTGTGTAAGACGAGAGATTTCCTTCTCTAGCTCTCCAATTCCCAAATCAATGCAATCATTTTTTACAAGGGTTTCATATTTACCTCCAATTTCTTTGTGTTCAATGCATAATCATTGTTTGTGGCATCTACAACATTTTGGGAAGTATAGTCTCCCATGCAAAACATAACTTTATTTGAATATGGCAGGTCTTTGCTTTCAGTGCACACAGCAAGGGCCTCTCTCTTTGTCGTAGATATTGGACCCTGCACTGCAAGGGGAGTGTAACAAGTTCTAGTTGTGGACTCAACACTGAATTATCATTCTCCTAATAGGAATTGATATCCTCTCCCTTCCCTTGGCCTTTACTAGCAACATTAGGTGTAACAGTACGGGCAAAAGATAGATATTTTCATTCACACACACGCAAAGGAAGATCCCGATCAATGTATCTCTATGTATCTTCACATACATAGAGATATTTTCATTTCTATACATGTGTATATGACAACATATAATATCATTCCAATTTACTATAAATAAATATCATATATAACATATAATATCACTCCAATTTCTTATAAATAATATCATATATATATATTTTCATTTCTATAATATTTGATTAACCTATAGCTTTGGAGACATCTAATTAATATAGATATATATTTTTATTTTTGTAATATTTATATTTATATTTTTATAATATTTGATTAGCATACGTGAAGCCATTTCAATGTTAACAAAATGAGAAACATTTCTATTGCTATGCCATGCAAAGGTTACAGCCATAAATTGCAAGTACGATGAGAATTTCAAGCATGATCCAACAACAACGTTTAATAAACAAAAGGCTTCACACATCTCGATCATACGACCATAAAATATAAACCTACTGACACTTGACACAAACTCCATCTCTCAAGAGAATCACTTGTTTAGAAGAATTTTAAAATAATCATTTTGCAACCCGTTTAGATAAAACAAATCATATTAGAATAAAATATGTAGCTAGTATGTTCATGGTCACTCACACTTCCAATCATGGATAAAATTGAAATAAAAGCTTGTTCTCTGTGCTTAATTTCAGCATGTCTATAGGGAAAGGAATCTCTTCCCCTTCCAAACTTGTGCTGGTTGCTTCAGAAATAGGAGAATGTTCTTCTGCAGAAGAAATTCATGATCTATTATGAGAAAGGAGTATTTATGTTTGTTTTACCCATTTTTTCTAGCTGGTGTTTGGAGTAGGGATCTTTGGAGTAGGGAGATTTTTGTCTCCTATGTGCCATTGAGGCACATAGCCATGTTTTTTTTCCATTGAACGAGGAGAGAAATTTTCATGCCACTCCCCACATTCGATAACAAAATATCAGAAAATATCAATCTTATTGAAGAGAATATAATCAATGCACAACATTTCTCTTCAAAAATTTATACTAATAGTAACTACTATCTCAAGGCATTTAAAAGTTAAATGATATGAGAAGCATTTCCACCATTTATCGGGGCTAGATTCATAAAAAACAATAGGAGCCCACATTTTTTGCAAGAGACCTATAACTATTTGAATGACAATTTCACTCAAATATCTGATTGTCTGAGCCCATAATTAAACTGCTTGATAGGATCCTTGCTGCAGGAGCCCTAATCATTCTATGGTTGGTATACTACTCAAATATTTGGGTGTTTGACCCCAGAATTAATCTGCTTGACATGATTGAAGAGCTATTAGATTAGTTGGACGGTGGTTCCATTGAAAAATCCTAGGTTTTGATAACCATTGTTTCCAACAATCATCTAAGCGAAATCGATGATGCATTCCTTGGAGTGTAGCACAATCACAAGGCCACCCATAAAGCTTCCAATATTCTGGTTATCAGGTGGGATAACAAAGGCTAATCCTTCTCCATAGGTTGCAGCGTTCTCACATGATGGACGAGAAACAAAAACCAGGTCAAGGATGAAAAATAAAAGGTTTAAGTGCAAGAATGGTAAGACAACAACAAACAAGATGTCGTCTAAGATAGATGAATGAATATGATCCAAAAGCATGTTGCAGTCAGACATAGGACTCACAAAATAAACACCTATCAACATCATTAGCTTCTATACATCAGTTCAATAAGTGTAACATGTAATATTATTATCCTCATATAATAAAAAAATTTAATCCATCCATAAAAATATCAGGAACAATATAATAAACACAGTCACAATTATCTTAATAAATATTAATTCAATCATAAAAAAATGTGGATTGACCCAATTGATGCCTTAATGTATTAAGGGCCAAGATTTTTAGGCTCTTCGTTTATCATCCATCATAAAGAAAAAAATCTAAGCAACTAAATCAGATGGCGACACAAGAGTAGGCTTCAGGAATGCTTGCCCATGTTTTCGTTTGGATAGTGGACCTCGGAAACCAAACAAATGCAGTAAACAAGGCAATAATTAAAATAATACAAAATTAACTACTAAAATAAAAAGCAGACAAAGAAAAATAAACGTGTAAAAGTAACAATTGTTCACTTCCTCTAACCTTGGCATTCACACCATCAGGAACAATTCCACCTTCTAACTTCCACTTCAAGTAGTCAGCTCTGGTGAATTTAGTGAAACCCCTAAAAGATGAATAAAAATAAATTAATTCATGTACAATAATTAAGCATTAAAAATATCTAGAATTGGGATTAATGCAAAATACCATTTTCTGCTGACAATGATTTTTTGTCTTCCAAGAAACTTGAACTTGGCTCGATGCAGAGCTTCTTGGGCATGATTTGAGTGATTGTCCCTACATTAGATTGAAAGAAGGACTTGGCCTATGACCACACATGCACATGTTCCCTGAGGTTTTCCAAATGCTCCTCTCATTCCATTTTGCAACTTGTTCCCAATACAGGGTTATTATTGATCATAGTGAAAAAACAATCTAACTTTACAGTAAATATTTCAAAGACTCCTCATTTAGAATGGTTGGTACACTTTAACCTCTTTTAGTCCCATTGGCCTACTTCATGTGGCTGTTCATTGAACATTGATAAATTACCTTCTCTTATTATCTATCCCAAAAAATAATTGGATACCAGAAGACTATGTTTACAAATAATAACTTTGGAATTTAGATTGACTTGAAAATTAAACTTGTATGCTACAAATTTTGTTTATGACACTATGCATATTCCAAGAAAACTAAACAATCCTCCCATCTTCAGAACTGATTCTATCTACTTGTAACTTGTAAGCTTTCGTACTTTTGACATGAAATTTTACATTATCAGACCAAAACAAATTTCATCATGAACAAGGACATTACCTGAGAATACTGAGGTATATAGATGTTTTCATATATGAAATTAAATTATCAAGTTATACAATTAGTGGATTGTGAAAAAAAGTTTAGCTGATCAGCTTTTAAGCCAAGTCAAGTGATTCTCAGAAACACAACATGTAGGACATGTTGCTACAATTATTCGACACATGACATGCCAAAATCAAAGGCAGGACATGTGAACCAACAACAGAGCTAAGTTTATGCCCTCTGGATTTATAATAATAAGGTGCACGAGGCTTATATCCATGAATTAAAAAACTGCTAATTTCTGATGACACTTTAGACTAGAAGAATATAGAGTTCATAAATTAAAAGTTCCTAAGTTCACAAACCATGCTAATTTAATACGAACTAGGGGTATATTTCATTGAAAAAAATCATCTCGGTTAGAAAATAGGGAACTTCTAAAGAGGGAAAGAGAGCAACTTAATGCCACAGGAAAAAAACATGTAACACTTCCCTCAGATTTAATTAGAGAGAATTCAAAGATATACAAATTCAAACAAGTATCTAATTAGTCATGTATAAATAATGGAACACCAATGTTCATATCATAATCTCTGGTATAAGAAAGATAATTTTGAAATAAACTTACATTATTATAATCTTCTTTCAAATGAAATGCCAAGGTACTCTTTGATAATTGATTTCAAATCCATTAGATGAAATTGTAATAAATTTAGGAAAATGGATCTTGCATACCAGGATCCATTTTTTGAGAATGCTAAGCCCTTATGTTGTGGTAGCAAAATCCTTCACAGCAGCGGCAGGTAGTTGCATTATATTATTTGCTAAAAATGGACGACCAACTATTTTCTTTGTGTTTCCAAGCATGTCTTGAAGTAAAGCATATTTTCTCAAATTCTTTTGTTCCCAGTCAAGAGATTCGATTGCAAAGAACACTGGAAATTTCTCCTGCATCAAGTCTCTTCACCATGTTCCTCACTTCATTTCTTTCACTATTATAATGCCTTTGTGCAAAATCCATAGATCAACCTCCGCCATGGAGTCCTCTCTATTTTCCAAAATGTCAACGATTTAGATAGATTCTCAAAGACAACTCATCATTGCACCACCAACAATATCTGGATTCTTTTTATAGTTTCCCCCCTTCAAAGATTAGACATTTTTCTACAGGCTTTCCCAAAATATCATACTCCTCTCCAAAAGCACCAACTACTACATAAGAGTAAGCACCCCTACTGAATGGGTCACCACCCCAGTTTGTAACAACAGATGCAATAGGGTCTAGTACAGTAGTTTCTTTGAAGAGCTTTTGAAGGATCATGACTGCATGTTTGACATGATCGGAGGTTTCTGAATTCTGGCCATCTATTGCAGCCTTTCCAACAACAAGATCAATCAGAACTGGGGCACCAACTATTTTCTTCAGATTCCAAAACATAAAAAACCGACCTTGTAACTCTGTGATCTTTGCAATTGCCCCGAAATAATCCACACTCTCATCCCAAAAAACATTGGGGAATTCCATGATTACCTTGTTCAGGACAACAAACCCAAGTTGTTGAATGGAGGATAATTTCCAATCCGGAAGTTCTGGTGAAAATTTTATTATGTTTGCTTTCAAACAATCAAGGGCTACAGTTATAAAAAATGCATCACCAACAAACTCCTGCCTATTCTTAGTCCAAACTATGACCTCTCCCTTTATTCCACCTTTTGACTTTGGGTCCTTCATAGAGTATGAAATATTTGTTACAATGTGACGTAATTGAATATTAATACCTTCAACTAATGCCTCCATGAAAATGCTATAACCTAATTTAATCATACAGTGAGATCCTACAAAACCTCCATAAGCATCATCTTGATTCCAGTAAGGGAGTGAAACTCGACTAAGTTCTGCTGCACAACCATACTCCAAATTAGTAAAATGCCAATCCATAACCCATCGCTTAAGTGGACCGAGGCTTTGTTGCTCCATGCTAGAATTGTCCAATAAATTTAGTTTATCAGGTTGAGATTCCATGTTAATATATTTTTCCATACATGCAGCTACTGAAACATTATTTTCAGAACTGTCTTTAAGCTAGAATCAACTGTTGCACTCAGTGCCTCGAATGTTCCCACTAAGGAATCTTGAATTATGCTTCAACTATTACGATCATTAAGAAGAGATTTATTACTTGCCAACTTCAAACAAGTAGAGCTTGATTGAGTAACCCATCGCTTTTTCATAGCATACTCTAACCCTTCTTCCAGAGACATGCGCATTGCTACATCTCCATTCTGAGCAACAAGCATTAGTATATCATCAAGCAGGTTGTTATACTTTGCTTCAAGTTCCTTGTCTAAGGTGGAAGGAACTTTCTGACCAGTCATAGAATCATAAAAAGGACATTCACTATTTAGCACTGTCAAATCCAGGCCAAGTTGTGCACAAAGCAATGCAGATGGATATGGTCTTCTTTCTGTTGCCACATCTGTCTCGACACCAGTAATAATGCTAGCACCTAGATCCACTGGCACTGAAAGTGCTGAATGATCTATATAAACTATTCCACCTACCCTATCTCATGCTTCCAAAACAATCACATTACAATGTATCCATTGGAAATTCCTAGCAGATGCTATCCCAGGAGGACCTCCACCAATAACAATTATCCTTTTTCGACCTTCTAAAATAGATTTTGCATCATTCGCATCTGATACTGCATTTGAATTTGTTTCTTGATTATCAGTTTGCAAGTCCACTTGTAAATCGTGTTTATTAATATTATGCAAAACTTTTGCACTGTCAATATCACTAAACTCATGCTCACCATAACAATTTTTAATCTGGTCCAAAGCAGAATGAACTTTGACCAGTGAGTTCACTTCCATTTTTACTCCATGATCATTTCCTAAAAATACATCTTCAGTCCCACCAGATCCAGAAGTGGCCCTTGTTCCTAGCTCCTCGTTGTCTTTGTGGGCCACAATAGATTCAATGTCAACCTTAGATTTCACAACATAGTTTCTTGCAGCCTCCACAGTAGAATTCTCTCATTTGTGTGTGCAACCACTTGGGCTACATCTATTTACATAAAATAAATATCACATTCTTCATAATCCTTTTTATTTGATTCTGTTAGACCAGAAAAATTCTTTGCAAGTTTGTTTCTCTTCACGTCTTCCACATCAAGCAATGATATTTGGTTTTCACCTTCTACCTGAATTTGATTCTGTGCCAGTGAAATATTTTCCTTAGAAACCTTAATCTGACCAAGACTGAAATCAACCTCCTCTTCTGCAACAACCACTTTGTCTCCACAGTTTTTTGTCTGCATACTTTCTTTTGAAATCTTCAGCTTTGGTTCAAAGTCATATTTTGTTTTTGGTTTTCTCACTGCAATACCAACGTTTATATACCCCTGAAGAAGTAATAATGCACATTGTGAGCCAAAATTTTTCTTCTAATAGATTTATCTTTTTCAAGGTAACATACATACATAAAATCAAAGTGTAACATGACAGACATGTAGGTGAGAAGCACCCAACATACCTACTTTCAGATAAACAATGGACCGACTAATCCCATATTTTTCAAAAAAATAGCAACTATTACTAATATTGTATGTGGCTGTTGTAAATGTTCTAAATCTGATTTGAGGAAACATATTACTTTTTAATATTTTATATTTTTTTAAAAGATACAAGCCACCTTGAGGATGGGCACAAAAGGAATGATACATCCCCTACTAAACTATAGAATGCACCTCTTGAACTGAACTGTAGAATGCACCTCTTGAATTGTAGAATGAGCCAAAATAAATGTTAAATGTAAACTATATATTCATTTAAAAATTCAACATCATTTAAACTAGCTCTAATTGACATTTCATGATTTTTTTACTTGCACATGTTATTTATTCTATAGATGATGAACGACTTAGTATCCTGTCATGATGGAAAACTCCAACAAGAGCGACATCATTGGATAGAGTATCCTACATGATGGACAACTCCAACAAGAGCGTCATGATTGGATAGAGTTGTCAATGATAGTGGAGTCTGATATATCCAAGCTCTACAAGAGGATTGCAGAAGGAGAGACAATGGAATCTGCATTGTGAGCGCATAGCAGGGACTATACAAAAGAACTTGTAAAGAGGACAAGTGTAGAAGTTGTATCATAGCACACAATAGACGCATTCGAATTAGGTGAGATATATGTAATCCACATAAAGAGGGGATATAAAATCCAAATGGAAGTAAATTCATGGACACCAATGTTTTCATAACATTGTTATAAGATTACAGAATTTGAGGCAGCTAGAAAAAGTAAGAGTACAAGGGACTTGAGAGGAAGAAGAGGTCAATCAGTGAGAAAAGGACAGCCAAGAACACTTTTATTTGGGGTATAGATTGAGAATGTACGAAAGGAATTGATGAAATTCACAGATGGGAAATAATGTTACAGGGAAGTTGATGAAATCAATCTAAGATAACATAAGAGAGACAATTAAAGAGTATAAATAAATCCAAATGGAAGTAAATTCCTGCACACTAATTTTTTCCATAACATTGTTGTAAGATTGTAGAAACAGCAAGAGTACAATGGACTTGAGAGGAAGAAGAGGTCAACCAATGAGAAAAGAACAACTAAGTACACTTTTCTTTGGGGTATAGATTCAAAATGTTGAATCTATGAAAGGAAAGGAATTGATGACATTCCCAAATGGGAAATATTTTTACAGAGAAGTAGTTGCAACCAATCTAAGATAACATACTGAGAGACAATTCAAGAAATGATCTAGAGACAACCAATCTCACAGTACATAAGAGAAACTGAAAAAAAGAACTTGGAATCATAAAAGAATTAAAGAAAACTTAGATTCTTTAGGAGGTTATTTAAATAATTAAAAAGGAATTATGCCATTCCTAGCAACTCAACTTTGATGCAACTTCAATTGGAAGGGATTGTCAAATATTACATGGTAACTGTTCACCACAAATATTTAGGAGATTTGGAAGAGACTATGACCATGGTCAAGGTAGAGGAGACATTTAAAGTAACTTACACTATTGTTGCAATCGAAGCTCATGTCCTCAGGATTTCGTAAGGGAATTTTTTGGTGTTGCTCATATCCGAGATAACGATCAAAATGTACAGGAATATTTGCTTTATACACCATTATTTTGACCATCTCAAACAATGGAGTTTTTTGACCAATTAACATTTGATAGGCCTTGTCTATCTAACCAAAAAATGCACTTTGACCATCTCAAACAATGGAGTGTTTTGACCAATTAGTATTTGATAGCCCCTGTATCTAGCAACAAAATGTAGGGATGGGAGTAGGGGTAGGAGACTTGAGAAGAACGCTTGACTCTAGCCTAAGAGTTTACAAATATCTCAACGAGAAAGGCAGAGAACAGGATAGAGGAGACCAGTTGCATGAACTCAAATCTAGAGGATGACTAGGCTAGAGGTTATACTGACGAGAGGGAAAAATTGGGGAGCCAGTAAAAGAGAGCCAGAGAAGCTACAATAGCTGCTCCCTAGAACGCATTATTTATGATAAAAATGCCATAATAAGAGCAGTTGACAAAAAATAGATAATCATAGTCTAGATGAAACATTACTACGAAACCATCAGAACCAGTGAAAAAGAACTCAACCCATTTTAGTGGAATAAGAACCAAAATTCAGAGTACTAGAATATGTTTTAACATATGAAAGTAAAAAACAGTAGACACCAATCCTTGTATGAAGAACCTGCCAGATAAAAATGCATGCCTATTATAACAGTGTACACATTAAAACATAAAAGGGATATCTTATCATACATTTATATACAACAAAAAAAATAAAATAGAGGGTTAATAAAATCTCATTTAAAAAATATAGCCTTATTGTAAACATACAATTGTTCAAACAAGCACAAATGAAAACTTGCATAGCATTTTCAAACCCTATTTTAAAAACTGAAACAAAAGACCTACTAACAGGGTAGCTCAGAGCGACTGTAGATTATGTTCGATTCATGCCATCATTTTCCTCACTCGAATCGGAAGAGGGAGCTTGGCATCATCATAGTTGCTTTTACCCATAAATCAACAAGAAATAGGAATGCAATTTTTTTTAAACATTACAACAGATAAAAGACAGAAATAAAAAACAAAAAAACCAAAATAATAGTCGACGATTTAGGTTTGGTAATAGTGAAATCTAAATAAAAAGAAAAAAATTGATAAAGGAAGAGAAGGCGTTGCTCAGTTCAGGGGGGTTGTCGACATGTAACTCCGAGAGCAGCTGCAATCCAGTTTGTTGAGCTTGAAATCTTAAAATCATCATTGCAACCATTCCCAGAAAATGACACAAAACTACTTTCCTCAAATATCGGTTTCTTGGTGGTAGTAACCTCGGTACATGAAGCCCTGTTTCGCTTGCAGAAATAACCACCATAGAGCTCAAAAAACCGCTCTTGTTATTAAATATATGAGACAACCATAAAACCCACAGAGGAATTACAAACCAAACCATTAATTATAGAACTCTAGAGACTAAAATCTAGTTTGCAATACAATTGAACTTCAATTCACATACCTTTGATGCTGTTAAGAGAATACTGGTGATGTACTCCTATTCCACCTGACTGAATTCTAAATGCACTGTAAGAAGACCGCCTGCAGGACAAAATGGGTATTTCTCCTCTCTTCCTGCTGATAGATAACTAGGGCGGAGGGTCCAAACCCTTGAGGAATATAGTGAACATCAATGCTTCGCTAAACAATTGCTGATGGGATTTGAACTCAAGAGCTACTTCATTCTTGAGGTCGAAAACATGCTGTAAAGCTATTTCTTGCATTGTTAACTCCTCCATTGCAATCGATCGATGCCTACCTCTGTAGCCATCAATACAATACAGATTTAGAGATAAAAACCCTATGCTTCGGGGGTAAAAAGTGAGCATATAACAAGCGAAAATGGCCTTTTAAGTGTTTCGGGTAAATGTAATCCATCCATGAATCAATGCATCGATCCATCCATAAAAGTTGTAATAAGAGGGGAAAGGGTAGGTAGGATAAAACATTATGGGCAGGGTTTCAAGCCTGAGAATGATGAAAGTGGGGTGGGGTGATCGAGAGGCGCTTTATCACTGGAAATTGAACCACCATATATAGAGGATAAAGATCGAGTAGCAGATCCGGTGGAGTAACCCAAATAGTCCATCTACGTAAGTAATAAAAAAAGGAGCGTGGGACATTTTTCTATAGTTGCTCATTCTACTGTAGGTAGCGAAAACCATGTGTTGAGGCAGGAACCCATAATAGCCCAGTCTTTAGGTGGAGCCAAACAGAAGGGGCAAACAATTCAAAGAGAGACCATACCAACCCTGACCAACAGCCTTCCTCTGTCGTTTCTGCCATTATCTCTGGTTCTAGGTAAGAAAAACTGTTGAAACCCCCTCAAAACACCATCCGCTTCTCCCTCCCACGTGCCTCCTGCGGGGTGCTTCTCAAACCTGTGAAAACCCCATGATCCCATAGCCCGCTTGTCCATTATTGGTAATAAAATAAACCTATGAATATTGGTATATTTATATATTAAATAAAATAATACCCTAGACCCTTAATAGACCCCCAATATAATGTTTTGGGTTTTTATAATAATTAAACCCCTAATATGAATGGACGTGATATAGTATTGGTCAGTTAGCGACGCCCCCGTGTGTCCAACCAACTCAAACAAATAGTGACATCTAGTTAACTCAGTGCAACTGAGTGTGGTAGGTGGGAAAAGGTTCCTACTCCACATGCATCCATGCATTATCCATGCAAGACATGCGCTAGCTAATTGTTTGAGAACTAACTGAAAGTAACCGAGGGCTACTGAGACTAACAAGTAATAACTCCAAAAAACTGAAGTAGGTTGGATCTAGGACTCCTAGTGGCTCACAAAATGTAGGGATTGGTCTAGGAGGCCCCCAAATTGATGCATGCACATGCAGTAAGTGGCAGTTAACCTCTAGCAATGTTCCCCACACTCCAGTGACTGGTACATGTGGCCCCATTAGGTCAAGTGGACCGAATTGTACTAGTGGACCTAAATGTTTAATTAAGGTTCCTAAGTTAAGTAATAATTAATCTAATAGATGTTTTCCCAAGGGAGGATTAATAATCCTAACACCCCCCCTAAATCCTAACTTGGACAACTATGTGCCATGGTAACAAGACCATAGGTCACCCAAATACAACCTAAAAGATAATAATAAAAAAATGCTGCTTAATACAACTGAGGAAACAGGGGAAAACCTTATGGGAAACCCCCCCCCACCCCTAAAAAATAAGCAGGAAAATAGAAATATGCAAGCTATCTTTAGAAGAAAGAATCTTCCTCCCTAGAAAAATAACTTGAGCAAAAACACTACTACAAAATTGCAGCTCTATGTAGCAACATGGTCCATCAGTGGACCTCTGAATGTACTTCTAAACTGATGAATCTGTTTGTCTCTTCTGGATGGTGAAGGTAGGGAATGATCAAGTTTCTGCTTCTGTGGGCCATGTACCTGATCATTCGCCATCATCAAGTAGCACCGACCTGGAACTTTGCTGCACCATAATGTAGAGAGTGAATCTGTGAGAGATAGTGCAACATGCTCATTCTGATACTAGGACCTTGTTCTTCTTCTGTCTTCTGGATCTCTAGCACCTCTTCTAACTCAATCAATAAGCTTTTGATCCCATCTGGGTAGGCTTCTGATTAGGAATAGGTACTGGATCTGGATCTAGGATCTCTTGAGATTCAATCTCAATAACAGGATCATGCTGAATGTGATCTTCTTCATCTGAATATGAAACCTGTAGCACATCATCATCATCATAAAAAATAGGTGGAGAAATAGTTATACCTTCCTCTGCTGTTGGAGGAGTATCATGCAGCTGATCTTCTTCGAATTGGACACTTCTTTCAATGAAGCATCTTCTAGTTGCAACCTCCATCAGTTTGTAAGATTTTTCATCTTCTGGATATCCTAGCAGAATGCATTCGCTACTTTGGGCTTGGAAGGTCTTCCTTTTGTCAAGTGGTATTCTGGTCCAGGATTTGGAACCAAAAAATCTCATATGAGAGACATTGAGCTTATACCCATGTAGTGCTTCGAATGGATTCACCCCAACCACTGACTTGTGGGGCAACCTATTCTGCAAATACAAAGCACAGTTTACTGCTTTTTCCCAAAGAGAAGGAGGTAGATGCTTGGCATGGAGAAGGCATGTTGCCATCTCTTTCAGTGATCTATTATTCCTCTCAGCCACACCATTTTTCCGTGGTGTGTATGGAACTGAGTGTTCCATTCAAATCCCCTCTAATTCACAGAAACTCTAGAAATATTCTTTGATGTACTCTCCTCCCTTATCAGATCTTATTGACTTGATCTTCTTATTGAAACTGTTCTCAACCATAGCTTTAAAAACTTTAAAGGTATCAAAAACTTTTGATTTTTGTTTCATGAAGTAGATCCAACCGTATTGAGAACAATCATCAATAAAAGTGAGGAAGTACCTGCAACCATTAATGGATTTTGTCGGCATCGGTCCTACTACATCACTATGTATCAAATCAAGTGTAGAGGCAGCTCCATGTGCCTTCCCAACATCACACTTATTTTATGGATGCTTACCTACCAAGCAACCAGCACATACTCCATCAGAAGTTTGGATGGAGGGCAAACCTTCAACCATTTTATCATTGTGGAGCTGCTTCATATATTTGAAATTGAGATGGCCAAATCTATCATGCAAAATCTTGCTGGTGTTGTTAGCATGAGACAATAATGATGTAGGAGGAGAAACATGTAAGAAATGTGAGAACTCATAAGCTTTGGTTAAGTGATTTGCAATAACTTTTGCTACAAGTAGCCCAATGGTATTTTTTGTAATCTCAACTGATTTTGAATCGAATGTAACTCTCTTGGGAGAGCCTGTATGAGTCATCTGGTAAATAGACAATAGGCTAGCAACAAGGGAGGACACATATAAGACATTCTTGAACTCACCATCCTTTGCTCTGACTGAGCCCCTTCCTTCTGCTGGAATATGGGAATCATCTCCCATGTGAATGTTTGGGCCCTTTTTTAGTGAGATGATAGAGAGGATTCTTTGGAAGCAACCATGTGATTGAAATCTCAAGAATCTATTATGTATGCTGAGGATGGAGATATTGTTGCTTTAAAATCATGATACCTCTTGGTATCTTCTATCTGTGGTTCTTCATCAGGCTTCTTTTCTCTTGGGGAAGCTTGAGAAGAGCTAACATTTCATTAATTTCTTTCCTCATGCAATGATCTTCAAGATGGTACCCCTTTTCACAATAAGGACATAACTTTTTTTCAAACTTCTTCTTCTTAGAGCCCGAGGTCCCTTTGGAAGTTTGCTAATTTTGTTTAGGATTTGAATAAACTACCTTTGGCTCCTTCTTCTTTGATTTGCCCTTTTCTTGCACTTTGGAAGAGTAAAAAACTAGGAGAGCTTGATCTTTGGATGTCTTGATGACTCCCATTCTGATCAATTTGTCTTGCTCCTTTATTATGGACTCAAAAAAAGAATCTAAGGAAGGAACCTTCCAATCAGGAAATATTTCCCGATTGGAATGAAATATGGAAACAAATACAGAATACTTAGGGCCTATTTT
This sequence comes from Pseudotsuga menziesii, assembly GCA_001517045.1. Taxonomy (NCBI): domain Eukaryota; kingdom Viridiplantae; phylum Streptophyta; class Pinopsida; order Pinales; family Pinaceae; genus Pseudotsuga; species Pseudotsuga menziesii. The sequence goes on along the minus strand of LPNX010174473.1, from coordinate 175,237 downwards.
TCGAGTATGGAAAGGACATTCTGCTCATCCTTTTGCTCTATTCTGCACTGTCTGCATTGGAGTACTAGAGACTTGAATTTAGTAAAGAATTGCTCAATAGTCTCGAAACTAGTGGGATGTAAAGATACCAACTCATTCTACATAATGTGTCCCCGAAGCTCATATTTTTTGTTAAACAAGCTATCAAGATTCTCCCAGGCTTCTCTGGGAGTCCTCAAGCCTTCTAGGTGGAAGAGGAGATCTCTGGAAATATAAGTACATAAGTACCCGAATGCTTCATCACAACGGTTCAGAAACTTGTTTCACTCTATCGGCTGATGAGGCTCAGGATCCCATCCATGTATGATCCTATGGTAGCCATTCTTGCATAAGGCTAGCTGCATATCAATCCTCCAATCAAGATAATTGGAAGTTGTGAGGATTTGTGGTTCAGGAGTTTGAGAACTCATAATTTCTCCGGTTGGAAGATTGCAAATACTTCACACAAGCTAGGTAGCACCTGTCAGTTTCACTGCAATAACACACTAAAACATATGAATTGTTAGAATCATACTTTTCCTCCCGCCATGAACATGTTTTCAGGGTCAGTCACGTCCTCTCCACTGCTCTGAATAAATCCAGAGATAGCAAATCATCATAGGGGACTTCTGTGGAAACCCAGCTGTTTCTGATGTTCGATGGTGAGAAACAAGCATGAAAACTGCCTGAGAAGGATCTGATACCATATTAGAATTTGAATGCCATTTATATCTTCAAACAGATAGTTCTAATAATGTTTGCAGCAAAAGAATGGAGAATGAAGATACAAACTGAACAAAGCAAACCACACAGGAAATGGATAAGTATTGCTCAAGAATTTACAATATCATTCACAATAATAATATCTGGTGTTGCAATAGTTTACATAGGAAGAATTCAAATGCACGGGGTATGAATTTGAATCTCCCAAGTGGATATGACTGTATCTAACTGAATCTCTAACTCATGGTCTCTCAATCAATATCAGAGTCCAAAATCAACTCCCAGATGTCCAACCAACTCAAACAAACAATGACAACTCGTTAACTCAGTGCAACTAAGTGTGGTAGGTGGTAAAAGGCGCCTACTCCACATGAATCCATGCATTATCCATGCAAGACATGCGCTAGCTAACTGTTTGAGAACTAAATGAAAGTAACTGAGGGCTAACTGAGACTAACTAGTACTAACTCCGACTAACTGAAGTAGGTTGGTTTCGGGACTCCCAGTGGCTCCTAAAATGTAGGTATTGGTCTAGGGGCACCCAAATTGATGCATGCACATGTATTAAGTGGCGGTTAACCTCTAGCAATGTTCCCCACACTCTAGTGACTAGTACATGTGTCCCCATTAGGTCAAGTGGACCCAATTGTACTATTGGACCCAAATATTTAATTAAGGTTGCTAATTTAGGCAATACTTAATCTAATATACATTTGAATAAGGGAGGATTAATAATCCTAACAAGTCTATTATGGGACCCAGATAGGTTCGTGTCCCTTGTGATTGCCGGGTTGCATTGGAAACACTGTTCAGAACCCTAAGAGAAGTGCTTCTATGTAGCTCCAGTATTGATGTGGCATATAACCACATAGATTCTGGCTCCCCGTCATGGAATCCCTCCAATTATGTACACTTACAGATTCAACAAAGCATTAGTTATGAAGATATTGCATTCCAAGAGAATGCCATTGTTCCTATGTATCAGTTCTTCAGGTCAACAATATATTCATCCTCTCATTGAGGCCACCATTGTGTAATATCAATTGTATATATATTAATCTGCTCCCATATTTTTGAGCCTTGATCCCATTATTTATTATTTTGACATTGTTATGAACATGGGTATGCCCGCCTCATCCATATACATGTCACACATTATATGTATCTCACCCATTGTTGGGAATCATTAATATAAAACCAAAATCCTCCGTGGTTCGAACGAGAAAGCACCGCTTCTCCATAGGTCTCTCTAGTCTCTCCACTATCCCCATGATCCTATGATGTCTGTTGGCCATACAATGAGCTCATACCCTCACTCATCAGGGGACAATGTGTCAACACAAAAAATTTCTCACCTAGCTCTACATGGTCTGAAACACATACATACATCATTTTCCTACCATATTTCCCTTACTTTTGACCTTCACAACTATGGCTTACCTTCATTCTCTCTTACAAAAGGCCAAAAAACCCACAAAAGAGATAAAAAACCCAATAAAGGGCTTAAAACCCTAAATAGGGCTTAAAACCCTAACTAGGGTTCCAAAACCCTAAAAGAGAGAAAAGGTAAAAAACCTAAGAACATATTATAAAAATAATGTGAAGGTCTCTATCAAGAAGATTCTTGTCCCTTTTTTCCATTATTCTATTCGGTGAGTATGGTGAGAAACCATTATTCTCAAAGTATTCACACTATATTTTCCAATCATCCTGTTTCCCTACCATCCCCCATCTGGTATGTTGAGACATCCTCCATACCAATAAGTTTGTGGAGAGGCGTTCCATTTCTGAGATTGTGCACGGTGGACCATTTTCAAGAGAAAGAAGGTATATTCGTCATGTTTTTTATTTTGTTTAGTTTATCCATATTTGTCTATTGATTTCATTTTACTAATATCGTTTATTGTTGTAGATTTCTTCCATGAACTCTACCCTACTGTACCATTGGCATAAGGGAGATTCTTTTGCATGTAGCAAGGGTGAAAACCTTGCTACAAGGGTGATAATTAGTGCTGAAGTTTATCTTGGTTTCTAATGTTGCAAACAAGTATTTCCAAAAGTTTGATGCAAACTTAAGATCTCAGTCAGAAATTACCATCTTCAGTACTCCGTGGATTCAGAACACTTCTTTCAGGAATATCTCTGCGATTTTGACAGCTTTATAAGTTGACTTCAGAGGAGTAAAATGAGCAGACTTTCTTAACTTATCAACTACAACCATAATTGAATCATGTTGTTTTTGTGTTAATGGAAAACCTGTGATGAAATCCAAATATATTACCTCCCATTTCTATTCAGGAATTGGAAAGGGTTGTAATAAACTTGTGGGATGTTGATGTGCAACCTTCACCTGTTGACGTTCCAAATATTTAAGTAGATAATCGACTAAGTCTATCTTTAATCTGGGCTAAAAGAATTCCTTTTTGAGGGATGTTATCATCTTTTGGTAACTAGGGTGTCATGTATAAGGAGGTTTATGCATCTCATTTAAAATTAACAACTTTAAATCCACAACATCATGCATGTATATTCTCTCCTTAAACCAAATTAACCCTTTCTGGTCCACTCTGAATCCTGTCCCATTTAAATTTAACTCCTCTTTCTGTAGCTCTTTCAGTAAATTTACATACTCAACATCCTGTATACTGGTTGTTTTTATTTTGCTCAACATATCACTTTTAAGTTGGATCAAAGTTATTTCATATACTTTGTGAGTTCTTCGACTGAGTGCATCAACCACCTTATTTTCCTTACCTTTAACATGCTTAAATTACTTCAAAATCGAATTCACTCTGAGAAGGGCATCCATCTTGCTTTCCTAGCATTAAGTTCAGGTTGAGTAAACATATTCTTTACGCAGGTGTTATCTATCAATAACAAGAACTTCTTCCCTAATAGGTAGTGACACCACATTTTTAACGCATGCACTGTCGTTGCAAATTCTAGATCATGTACTCCATAATTTCGTTCATGTTCTTTCAATTTACGAGATTCATAACTTACCACATGTCCTTCCTAAGATAATACTCCCCCCAAACCCTCCTTACTAGAATTTGTACAAAATGTGTAGTTTTTATAGGGCCAACCACCTTTAAAATCAGTGCCATGGTTAATAACCTTTTTATATTTTCAAAATTCTCCTGACACTTCAAGGAGCATGCAATCCTTACCCTATTCTTTTGAAAGGAGGTAACACTACAACAAAACCCTGTGATTAACGTCTCTTGTAGGTTCCTTTTTAGCGTCCACTATCACTTTTAGTGTATTTTTTAATCAGTTTTTGGGCAAAGTGGATGCTTTTCCATGGGATGGCGCTTTTAATGGCGTTCTTTGTGTCCTTTTTTAAAAGTTGGATATATTTTGGACGCTAATTAGAATCCCAATTAGTGTCCTTATTAGCGTCCCAATTATCGTCCCAATCAACATCCCAATTAGCGTCCTTTTTTAAAAGTTGGCTCTATTTTGGACGATAATTAGAATCCCAATTAACATCCCAATTAGCGTCCCAATTAGCATCCCCATTAGAACCCCAATTAGCATTCCAATTAGCATCCTAATTAGCACCCCTTTTTAAAAGTTGGAGCTATTTTGGATGCTAATTAGAATCTCAATTAGCGTCCCAATTAGCGTCCCAATTAGCAACCCAATTAGAATCCCTATTAGCATCCCAATTAGCATCCCAATTATCGTCCCATTTTAAAAGTTAGCATCCCCATTCAGTAGTATGTAGTTGTTCAAAATGTAAAGGATTGAAGGTAAATCCTTAATGTGTCACACCGTCCCATTATATTAATGTTTGAGTACCCAAATTTTATAGTCTAATACCTCCCATTATGATGAAAGATCCAATAAGCGATATGGACAAGGAATGTAAAAAACTTTCCAGCATGCTATTTTTTAAACAATTCCTCCCCTTGAATTGACAATTCTTCTATTGAAATTTAGAGTTTCTTTAAACAACTCATCAAGAACATTTAGTTCTCTATGAAAGGAAAATTTTGTAATGTCTTTTTCCATTTCCTTAATTTTATCATTAAAGATAAGGTTAGCACATGTAGATTAATTTATCTTTTGTTTTGGACAATCAATAACAAGCTATAAGTTCCCTAATATTCAAAATTATAAAACCCATTAATCTAGAACCAAAGTCAACAACTTCTCCAAGGAATTCATTTCTATGCAATGATTACATCGAAGGTGTTATTAAGGGGATGGTTCTACTCAATATTTTGTCGTCCGTCGACAAGGAATGAGGAGCCACCCCTTGTCAATTTTTAAAGCATCCAAATGTGTCGTCCCTATATCCACACTTGCGGGTTTATGTTCATTTCCTGTGTTGAAATCTCACCATCGATACCTGCGCTGTATTGTTCCGACTTATACCCTGAATCTTAACTGAAATGGCGGTAAGAAGTGGGTTTTGATAAAATCATTAGCTAAATACAGGTCTTGGTAGAATTCATTATTTCGGGCGGATGGTCCTCTCAGGATGGACTGAGTGCATTTCTTCACATCACCATAGTGTATATAAAATTGAAGGTAAAATTTTAGTTAACTCAATATTTTGTCTCATATGGCAATAACATGTCTTAATAAATATGATTGTATCTAGAAAAGTATGGGTTATATATCCTAGTGGGAACCTGGGGCCTTCTCTTCTCTCATCTAACGGGGTCTTGTGGCTACAACACCAGACGGGCTTCAATCCCGGGTGGAGTGGTGGGGAAGATGATCACTTTATGGTATTATTTTGGGATCTTTAACCCAGTTGTGACACTCTTTGCACCCCAAGTTTGCATGAGGCCTAATCCTTCGTGATCCGAAGATAAGCATTGCGCCATGCATTCAGTTTGTTCGGATCACCTTCTTCTTCGAATATAATAATATCCATTTTAACATTGTCAATTTTTACGCACCTAAATGCATCATTAGAGGAAGATCCACGCCATACTCATTCAATTCCAGGCTCTAACCCACCCCATTGATTATCACATACAGGATTGTGTTTAATGAGCAACATCAAAGCAATTTAAAAAAAAGAAAGAAAACAACTGGAATCGGTGTAATCCATCTATTTAGCTCGTTCTATACAGGAAGCAAACCACAGGCAGTTTATTGACACACATGCAAGAATCACGGCCGCTAATAAGATTAAATTACGACCGTTGATAAGATTGCAATGCATGGGAAGCCGAGCACATAATTAAATAAGTTGACGCTACTCAACACATGGACAGGAAAATGAATGAAAACAAACTCTTTACCCTAACCATCAATATCATCTGGGTGTTTAAACACTGTGCATAAATATCACATATTTCTTTCTCAGAGCCCTTGTGTTCACCGACTGTGCTACTTATAAGCATGGAAAAAGCAACACAACCAGCTCCTAGCTTGTTCAACAATTTTAGTGAAAATATTAAACAATCCCTAAAGAAAATTAAGTTAACGGGTCACAATGATCTGCTGTCCCAGTAAGAGGTAGGTCTTGAGTTGGATTTCTCTTGTGGTAATGTGATTGACGACCAAGCATAGCGATATTAGGCCATGATCCCATATTTATCTTTAATGGAATGGTAATGTGGTTGACGATGAAGCATAGCAGTATTAGGCCATGATCCCATGTTTATATTTACTTCCATTAGTAATTGGTTTATTCATCAAATAACAAATAGCAACGTGATTAGTATGCACAAATAAATGGAAACTGGTAATGTAATGACAAAATTTATTGATAGCATAAACAACATCAAGAAATTCATCATTTTTTTTATCACTATTTCCTTCCTCTCAATCAATTATGCGGTAGATTAAACCAAAACATATAGTTTAAATGATCATAACATAAACTTGAAAGAAAATGACCACTTAAAGAACTATGAAGAAAACTAAATGAATGGTACCGCTCAATAAAGCCCTTGGCTAACTCTTTCCAGGGATGATCCTTCATCTATCAACGCAACTCATAAAGATCATTTTGGAAGGTTGGGTCTTCGATTAACTTGGCCAATAAGGTCCTAATCAATAATTTAAGGGATTGTCTAAATAAAAACTCATTTTAAGCTATGGTCTAAAAATGATTTCTTTGGTCTAGTGGTGATAATGAAAGGGTTGAGAGTTTGATAAAGCATAATTGATTGATTGAATTGATAAGAGAGAATCATTAAGAATTTGTTTAAGCACTCACTTGTGGATTTGTTGTTGTCTTTGAGATGCATGTTAGTATAAAGGTATTGGTGCTCGATGCACATTACAGTGGTGAATATTTGGCACAAATTAAACTTGGGAAGTAATGTTGTGGTATAAACACACCAGTATTCTTTGTCACACACTTGTGGTGTTGTGAACTAGTTACATATGCATAAATTTCAATCATATGATATGCATTACACAACATAGTGCAGTGACTCTTGTTGTAGATATAACGTATTGATGTAGTTGAGGAGCTCAACAATTTGCATGGAAGGCCAATAGTTAAGACAAATCATCTTCCTTGTTTGTCTCTTCCGATTTAGAAATTTATGTACTTTTTTCATTATACACAATATTGAATAGACTAGAATACTTTGAAATGTTTGTGTCCCGATGATAGATGACATATCATGAAATTGTGAATAATTGAATAGTTGGTTACTTGGATATTTTTCTTAACTTCAAGTTGTCCATACCTTGTAACACATTTTCACAAACTTAATGGGAATTTGGAGTTGCTTAGTTGTCAATATAACCATGCTAATGTTTGTGTGATTGAATATATTATCTTTTTTACCCGTTCACTAATTAATTTGAACAAGATAGTGAATAAGAAACATATTTATGGGTGTATGTCATGATCCCTACTCATTTGTTGGCTCAACAAGAACAAAGATTTGTGTCTTAGGAAAGTGCAATAGGGAGTTGTATAGGACCTTATTGGCTTTAAGTTAATCAAAGACCTACCCTTCCAAAAGGATTCTTATGAGTTGTGTTGATAGATGAAGGATCAACCATGGAAAGAGTTAGCCATTTATGATTTATTGCGTGGTACCATAAACTTATATTATCTACACACAACTTTCTCTCATTTTTGAAACATATCGAAGTTCTCTTTGATGTTTCCTTTCCCCCGCTTTGGAGTATGCTAGTTAATCCTTGATATAATCCCCAAATAAACCTTGAAATAATAAGTTTGTCTATATTTTTGAAAAGTTAAATCCTTTTCAAATCTCCATTTTTATGTAAAAAGAAAAATTTCCTTAATTTAAACATTCAATCTACCCTTAAAAATAGTACCCTTTGATCCATGTGATCTCTTATTTCCTTATCTAGTTTTCCAAACATTCAAGCAAACCCGCCTTAACCTCTCACTCATTCATGCATACCCTTTTTGGTGAATGGGACATATAATAAAAATAGTGAATGGTTTTTTTCATCTAAACAGGTTTACAACGCCATCCGGTCCCCTTGAATCCGCCTCATAAAATCATGCTTCATTCTTTTTGGCTGACCAATTCCCCAGGATGGGATAAACTTGAGAAACCGAATGGCACCATGGGGCGTATTGAGGCCTACATATACAAACAAAGTCCCTTCACTGTATTGAGAGTCTAAATAAATTCATCTTCTTCTTATGAGTGTTTCAGTCTTGAAAAACCTTGGATATTTGGCTTTCAAAGCAGTGCCAATGGCGACAACAGATACGATGTTCGAATCTCTCCAGCGCCTTCAGTCTTTGATGACATCCTTCCACGAGTCTCTGTCCCAAATTTTCAAATGCAATAGCAGCGAGTCAACCCTTGATATGCAGAAGAACCTGATGGAGTATGATCACAATATCCACAAATCCCTACAATCGTGGTACGAAACCCTAAATATAAAGGAGGAAAAACCAGAAGTATCCCCAACCCTGGGCAAAAAGGGAAAAAAAGAACAAAATATCAAACGTCCAATTCTACAATCGGCTCAAAACAATCTACAATAAAGGCGGTGGTTGTGGTTTCTTACACTACATCGTGCGGAACATGAAAGAGAAGACAACCATTCAGAATGATTTGTCGGTGGTGCTCAGTAACATCCCCAATGCGACGAAGTTGGTGTTGAAGGTTCTGCAGGGCTATAAATTCTCAAACTCTGGCATTAAATGGGCTTGAATTTTGATCTTGGAATCCCTTTACCCCATTTTTGGTAACGACGTCAGCGCTACTGTTCCATTGCATGTCAAGGATTCGGCCCGGGAGATTGCTAAGGTTTGGAGAAATCATATGAATAAGAAATGTGCATTGGATTGCCAGCCCTTCCTGCAACTCTTAATAACGTTTAGGATCATGGAGGACTACGATAAGGATGAGCTTTTGGAGATACCGATTCCTGTTTCTAGCCACAAGTAAGATCCATAGATGTGTCGGTCTCTTGGATTGTCTCCCGATGTGGGTTAGTGTATTGATTACTATCTCCTTGTGTTAAACATTAATTTAGGCAAAATACAAAAGAGTGCAAGCGAGTGTGATAATCCCACAGTAGAAACAATAGTGAAACAACGGTGCTTATTGAATTACTAGTTATGATAAAAGAAGCTTTGCCAACTCTGAAGTCGCCTTGGGGTTACAAGTATCCCCAGAATTTATATGATATTTTCTTCCCTCGCTGCCTCACTTTGGTTGTTACTGTACTAACACTGCTTTGAAGTGCTTGTATGCATTGCGGGTGCTATTCACTGTCATAGTTGTGATGCCTTCTTACTTGTAAGCATCCAAATAATTATAGTGTTTTGTCTCATCATGTTTCATTTTAATATAGTGTCTAAGATTTACAATATAGAGTGCCTTGAATTTTAGGATGTTATGCAATAAGTGTGCTTTTAGAACAAATCCCCTACATTATCAATGGGCCTGTTTGTTGGTATGTGTCATCTGAATACAAGTCTCAACTAGGTGCAGCTCCATGTCAATTTTTGTTGACTAGTCACCCATCATGACTGGCACATTCGAAGGAATTCCAATTTATGCAGCGTAGTGCAATCTGGATATATTCAAAGGAATTCCATTTTATGCAGGGTAGTGCAATCTGGATATGAATGGGGAACGATTGGAGTTGTGAGTGCAAGAGTAGCTCATTGGCAATAAAAAAAGAGAGGAAATTAGACTCTTTTACCTCAGGATCCTTTCTAGGATTCTTCAAATACAACCAACGAATACCAATCTAAAAGATACTAATTAAAAATTTGACTTGGCTTCCCCAACTTTTAACGATAGTTACCGTACACAATTCAAATTCAAATTTGGTATAAAAATTTAAAATAAATAAATAAATAGCTATTGGAAAAATACAAATCCAATTAAAAAATAAAGGCATAAAATCATTCAATGCAGTTTCAATGAACAGTGATTTCTATTTAAGTTTGGCTACTTATATCTTGTATTTCTTCATTTTGTAGAGTATTGAATGATTTTACATCTTTGTCTTGTATCATAAGGATGTTAAAAGTAACATCATTGAATGATCACAATTCTCAAGAACCATATAAGTGCAAATAAACAAAGAAAAAACAAACAAAATATAATATTAAATGAGCAAATTTAATGATTAATACATCGCATGTAGATCCTACAAGATTTATAATTTATTTTCTCAGCGGCTTCCTTTGTTTATTTATTAACATTGTAATTTCGTAACGGAGGGCATGTGGTCTTGGATCAAAATAATGATATAGAAATATGTTGAGAATGATGGATCTGAAATAGGTTGCAGTTCTAGATGTGATATGTGTCGCATTAAAACTTAAAAGGGAGAAATGCACCTGAATAGATGCAACAATTAAACATTGAATATAATAGAAAACAAGGAAATTTAGTGGTCTCGATAACAGATAAAAACTTGAAATAATGGAGAATTTATGAGTCAGTTAGTTGAACGGTAGTTCATTTAACGTAGATCCTATTTTTGCGGTGTTTGCTGCAACTGTTTTGTGTATGCTTCTGTTAATATAAATGGATTGAGTGTTACTCTTTGTATCATTCTGTTTTCCCAAATTTGCTTTGTTTTCTTCAGTCCACTGCACTCTGTTTAACTTGGTATCAGAGCCATTGCGGCCTGTTGTGAAGAGCCTGATTGAGCCTGAGAGCCTTCGTGTCTTGCTGGGAGAAGCCATTCATGGCTGTGGGAATCCAGAGAGCCTGCTGAGAAAGCCTGGAGATTCTTGGAGATCTGTGCACTGCGAACTGCCGTTAGTGTTGAGGACGCAGAGGTTCATGAACAGAGGCATGTTCAAGTGAAGAAGCTGCCTGCTGAGGAGAAGCTTCCCAGAGAACATCGAGATCTAAAGAAGCCCGTCCAAGTTGTGAAGAAGCCTGCGCTAAATCGCTGGGATTTCACTGCCGTTTGCAGCGTGTGAGGAGAGTTGGGCCTGTGCTGCCTGCGACTGGGGTGAAATCACTGCCTGCAACTCTTATCTGCTGGTAAAGAACGAAAAGAAGGAACCCGCGGTGAGGAGTCAAAGAACGAAAAGAAGGAACCCGCGGTGAGGAGTCACTGCTTCGGATCTTGAGAGGAGCTATTGTGTGTGAGCTGAGCTGAGCATAGTACCGCGGAGTTGCTGAGATGTCAAATCCATTGGCAGAGACCTATCTCAATGAGGCCAACAAATTGGATGGCTCGAATTTCATAAACTGAAAATTCAAAATGCAGACCCTGATGGAAGGCTATGGTGTCTGGACAATCACCAATGGAGATGAAGCGAAACTTGTAGCAGCTGCGGGTGGAACACCAGCACAAATTCAAGACTGGGATAAGCGCGAGAACAAAGCCAAGGTACTGTTACGAATGTCTATTAAAGATAGTATTATTCCACATATCAGAGAAGCTAAAACTTCTGTTGAAACGTGGACAACACTTAAAGATCTGTATGAAACTAGCAATACAAACCGCTTGCTTTTCTTAAAAACTAAATTGCTAGGCATTAAGATGGATGCAAATGAGTCTGTTAGTTCATTCTTGGGTCGTATCAAAGAAGTGAAAGATAAGCTAGGAGACATAGGAGAAACAGTCTCCAGCACTGATCTCGTAACAATTACATTGAATGGTATGCTAGAGGACTACCATATGTTTATAACAGGTCTCGCAGCAAGGGAAAAACCTCCTACTTTTGAAGAGCTGACAGGTATTTTACTGCAAGAAGAAGAGAGGCGTTGGAACTTGAAACCTCAAGATTCAGGTTTGGCATTGTGGTCAAATAAGAGATCTCCGAGAGGGAGATCAGGAGAAAGAGGTAGAGGAGGCAGGTCATCACAGAGTAGAGCTCCTCAAAGACCGAATCAAGGTATGCCATCTAACAGGAATGAGTCAAAAAGTTGTTTTTATTGTGGTCGACCTGGACATCTTATTAAAGACTGTCATAAGAAGAAGAATGATGAGGCTAGGAATAGACAACCTAGAAAATATTCAGGTCATTTTGCTGAAGACTCTTCAACACATGATCTAAAACTGTTTATGGCTAGAGATGAAATTGCTGATGAGATTACTGAAACGCCAAACTTTGACTCAAGGGATCTTAGACTGTTTGTGTCTAATGCTGCTTTATCTGCTGAAATTGATGATATTGATGCTTGGTTTGTTGAATTCGGAGCATCAGTGCATATGACTTGTAATAAGAAGTGGTATACTAACTATAAAGAAACACAAAATGGTGCTAGTATATATCTTGGTGATGACCGTGCATATCAGATCAAGGGATATAGAGATATTCCAGTAACATTGCCAAATGGTAGTGTTCGTCACATTCGCAATGTGGTGTATGTGCTAGGGATAAAGAAAAATCTGATATCTGTGTCTACTATTACAGATCAGAATTTGAAGGTTGAATTCTTCAAAAACTACTGCATAGTAAAGGACTTATTGGACCAATACAAAACTCTTGCAAAGGGAGTCAGAGTAGGAGGCCTATACAAGCTTGATGTTACTAGTAAAGAGCATTACACATTGACTTCTGCAATCATGCCAATAGAGAGTCTTTGGCATCAAAGGTATGGCCACATCAATCATCAAGATTTATTGTTATTATTGAAGCATAATATGGTTGAAGGACTTCCCATGTTAAAAAATGTGAACATTGCTTGTGAAGGATGTGCATTAGGAAAGATGCACAGAAATGAATTTCCTTCTAATCCTGATAGAAAAAAAAAGAGATGTGTTAGATCTTGTGCATACTGATGTTTGCGGGCCTATGCAGACTAGATCCTTCGGAGGTGCATTTTATTTTCTGCTATTTATTGATGATTGCACAATATACACATGTGTTTACTTTCTTAGAAGAAAGAGTGATGTTTTTGAGTACTTTAAGGAGTTCCGAAACATGGTTGAAAAACAGACAGAAAAATCCATTAAAATCCTTCGTTCAGATCAAGGGGGAGAGTATAAATCAGGGGACTTCAACAAATATTGCAAAGATAATGGAATAGTACAGCAGTTTACAGTACCCAGCACTCCATAGCAGAATGGAGTTGTTGAAAGGAAAAACAGAACCCTGGTAGAGTGTGCACGCAGTATGATGAAAGGTAAGAATCTCTCAAATACCTTCTGGGGTGAAGCCATAAATACTGCTGTTTACCTAAAGAATAGAAGTCCAACTAGGAGTCTTGATAATATTACTCCTTTTGAAGCTTTGTATGGTTCCAAACCAGTAGTTCAAAATTTGAAAGTTTTTGGGTGTACAGCTTTTGCACATATTCCAAAGGAAAATAGGAAGAAATTGGATGCTAAAGCCATTAAATGTATCTTCATAGGTTACTGTTCTCAATTCAAAGCATATAAATTGTTTGATCCTTCTACTCACAAGGTATTTGCGAGTAGAGATGTACTCTTCCATGAACAAGAAACATAAATTCAAGAGAACAACAACAAAAGTAATGAGGAATGGCATAAAGTTCTTGATGAAGGGATTACACAAGAACAACAAACTGTATTACAACATCCAAACACACAAGAACAGCAGCAACAACAAGAGGGATTCAGTGATAAAAACAGTCCAAGCTCAACTAGTGATGAAGACAAAAGTTCACACAGTGAAGAGGAAGATAATCAACAGCTAAGAAGATCTTCAAGATAGGTTCGGGCTCCTGAAAGGTACAAAGACTATGCCCTTATGAGTAGCATTTCGAATATCATAGAACCCATTAGTTTTGATGAAGCCAATGTACATGATGAATGGAGAAATGTAATGGAGGAGGAATATGAATCAATAATGCAAAACAATACCTGGGAATTGACTGAATTGCCTAAACATAAAAAGCCAATAGGATGCAAATGGATATACAAACCCAAGTTTAAATCAGATGGTAGCATAGACAAATATAAGGCTAGATTGGTGGCAAAGGGATACTCACAAACAGAAGGTATCGACTATGCTGAAACATTTGCACCTGTAGCTAAATTGAATACTATCAGATTATTAATTGCCTTAGCTACAAAGTATAATTGGAAGTTAAACCAATTAGATGTTAAATCTGCCTTGTTGAATGGTGAGTTAAAAGAGGAGGTGTACCTTACTCAACCTGAAGGGTTTGTGGAAAAGGGGCAAGAACACTTAGTGTGTAATTTAAAGAAAGCGTTGTATGGACTAAAACAGGCACCTAGGTCATGGTATGAGAAGATAGACTCTTTCTTTCTTCAACAGGGATTTCAAAGGAGCAAGAGTGATCCAAATCTATATATCAAATGTGATGAGCAGGGGTATATAGTATTGATCTTTGTATATGTTGATGACTTAATAATTACAGGAAATGCAGAGAATCTGATTGATGAAATCAAGGAGCAACTATCACAAGTTTTTGATATGAAAGATCTGGGTGAGCTTCATTACTGTTTAGGTCTTGAAGTTTGGAGGAATGCAGGTCAAACATTTGTTTGTCAGAGTAAGTATGTTAGAGATGTACTTTAGAGATTTAAAATGGATCAGTGTAAATCTTCTGCTGTTCCCATGTAGCAGAATGTGAAACTCTCTTGTGATGATGGTTCAAAGGAGGTGAATGATACAATGTACAGACAGATGGTGGGTAGTTTGAATTATCTCACCACAACTAGACCTGACATTGCATATTCAGTGAGTGTGCTAAGTCAGTTTATGGAAAAACCTCAAGAAATCCATTGGAATGCAGCTAAGACGGTACTCAGGTATCTAAAAGGAACACTTGACTTTGGTATTAAATATACTGATGCTTCTGTTGTTGAGTTGACAGGTTATTCAGATTCTGATTGGGCTGGGAATCCGGATGATCGAAGATCAACCACTGGATATGCATTTAGGATAGGATCTGGAGTTGTTTCATGGATCAGTAAAAAGCAGCCTACTGTATCTTTGTCCTCTACTGAAGCAGAATACAAGGCTTTGTGTGCAATGACCTGTGAAGCTGTTTGGCTGAGAAGACTTCTTCAAGATGTCAGAAAAGAACAAAAGGAACCTACAGTAATCAAATGTGATAACCAAAGTACAATCAAGTTGGCAAATAATCCAATCTTTCATGCAAAGACAAAGCATGTTGATGCTCAGTATCATTTTTTTAGAGAGAAGCTACAATCCAATGAAATAGATCTCATATATTGTAATACTTGTGAAAGTACTACTGACATTTTCACAAAGCCTCTCGAAAAGATCAAATTTGAATTGTTTAGGGAAATGTTAGGTGTAGCTGTTAATCCATTCTCCATTAAGGGGAAGACTTGAAATAATGGAGAATTTATGAGTCAGTTAGTTGAACGGTAGTTCATTTAACGCGGATCCTATTTCTGCGGTGTTTGTTGCAACTGTTTTGTATATGCTTCTGTTAATATAAACGGATTGAGTGTTACTCTCCGTATCATTCTGTTTTCCCAAATTTGCTCTGTTTTCTTCAGTTCACTGCACTCTGTTTAACTTAAAAATGCTGATCTAGAGACAGATTATAATAACTAAGTCAACAAAAATTAGAAGTCTAGAGAACATAAGTAATCAGAAGCGTACCTCCCTTTTTTTATTTAAATCTCTAACAGTGGCAACCAAGAAAAATTTCTCTTCACATGTCAGTCAATTCTGCTCATGGACAACGAAGTCAAGTATGTTTTAGTTGAAGGAATTAATTCAATGAACCTCTATGAATAGGGAGTACGTTATTTTTGGATGGAATGATAGTTCTTTAGATGCACCAGGGTTTTTGAGCAAAATCGAACTTCAAATTGAATTGTAAGGTGAATTTCTACTAATTCATATTTAGGTTTGGATTCTAATTTGGTCAATGATACGTTGACTAAGTCAAATCCAAATTTTGATGAAAATTTGGTTGAATCAAATTCCTAACCACCACTACATTCTCCTCCAACCAATAGTTCAATGGTGTATCATTATAACCATTTGCAAACTCTTCTACTGCTAATTTAATAAAGTTCCCAGTTTTGAACTAAGTTCAGATGAAGGCTTGCTCAATTTTATAGTGTCTGACTTATACAACAAATACCAAAAAAAGAAACAATAATTTTTAGCAACCTGAACTCCAACATGCGGCTCTGTGCTGCAAGAAAACAAATGTTACACAATGAACAATGTATGCGAATTTCTTAACTGATTTCAGAGATTGATAAAATTATCCTATGTTGTTTTCTTATATCCCAAGAACTGAAATCCATAAAGGTTCAGCCTCAAAAATTTACCAGCATATCTAGTTTCTTTTGTTTACATGTCTACAATCTACTAATAGATGGACAATGAGATAGTTCTAAATAGTGTCCATTGAGGAACCAACATCCTATTAAAGAAAAGAAATATGCTAGTAACCAGTATCGCATAGGATTTTTTTCTTCTTCAGCTGTTATAGTTCTAACACCTACAGTGATTACTGAGACAGGTAGCAAACACATCCAAAAAGGGGTGAATGATATTTCACAAGTTTAGAATTCAATACAAAACAATACAAAAGAGACTAGATGACATTACTAGCCAATGTGTACACAACAAGGTTGGGTTTTGGTTTAAGCAGGGAACTAAAATGAATACTAATGATCCAATCAATAGCATGATGGCGATATTAGATGAAAAAAGAAGTGTTCTACAAGGATGCGTCCCGCAGGGTCAGGGATGTGCTTCGTGTGTTTCCTGTGTCCCGGGGACGTGGGGACTCCTGACAAATTGAATTGTATGGTGAATTTTTGCTAATTCATATTCAGGTTTGGATTTGAATTTGGTCAATGATACGTTGACTGTGTCAAATCCAAATTTTGATGAAAATTTGGTTAAATCAGATTCCTAACCACCAATACATTCTCCTCCAATCAATAGTTCAATGGCGTATCATTATAAGCATCTGCAAACTCCTCTAGTACCAATTTTATAAAGTTCCCACTTTTGAACTAAGTTCAGACGAAGGATTGCTCAATTTCTATAGTGCCTCTAAGTTATGCAACGAATACCAACAAAAGAGAATAATTTTTAGCAACCTGAGCTCCAACATTGCTCTGGTTATGCAAGAAAACAAATGTTACACAATAAACAATGTACACGAATTTCTTAACTTTTGGAGATTAATAAAAATATCCTATGCAAATTTCTTGTATCCCAAGAACTGAAATCCATAGAGGTTCAACCGCAAAACTTTGCCCATATATCTAGTTTCTTTTGTTTAAATGTCTACAATCTACTAATGGATGGAGTCGTGGAAAGTGAGATAGTTATAAAATAGTGGCCATTTAGGAACCAACATCCTATTAAGGCAAAGGAGTTTGCTCACAACCAGTGTCGCAAAGGAATTTTTTTTAAGCTGTTATAGTTTTAACATCTACAATGACTACTACAACAGGTAGCAAACACATCCAAAGAGGGGTGAATGATATTTCATAAGTTCAAAATTCAAGACAAAACATCACAGAAGAGACCAGATGACATTACAAGCCAATGTGTACACAACAAGGTTGGATTGTGGTTTAAGAAGGGAACTAAAAGGAATAATAATGATCCAAGCAAGAGCATAATGATAGTATTAGCATGAAAAAAACATTGTTCTATAGGGATGCGTCCCACAGGGTCAGGGGCATGCTTCCTTGGTTTCCTACGTCCCAGGGATGTTGGAAAAATGTAATTACTCGCATATCCGTACCTGACTCTCTGCCGACTCTGTCAAAGTCTGTATTAGTCAAGATCTTGTCGGTCAGTCTGACAAGAGGGAAGAGTCCATGATTCGGCAATGTAAACCACTTGAATTTATTTCTGAAGCTAAGTTGTTAGGTAGATAGTAATTACTGTCTTTAATGGTGAGTCAGTCGACCCATGTAGAAGCAATCTTCAGGTTGCCTATAAATAGAAGAAGCAAATTGTAAATCAGGTTAGAAAGAGACACAACAGACACAATAGAGAGAAAGAGAAGTTGAATATCAAGCTTCTATGTATGTGATTCAATCGAAGAGCCGAAGCTTTGTAAAAGGACAAGTCTGGACCAACAAGTTTAGACCGACAAGTCTAGACCGACAAGTTTGTAATACTTTGTTATTTCCGCATAAGTTATATATATGAAATAGTTTATGGTTGAATGCATGATTATTTGGCCGCACAATATTTCTAGATTTACTTGTGTAAATGTATTTTACCATTACAGTTGAGTGAAAGAACAACAACCCATAAATTTCTCACCGCGTGAAAGTTCCAGGGTTTTACAGCACATTGGTCGACTCAAGTCTTCCTACATATTTGGACATATGTTTTTATAAGTTCTTTGGATTTGTTAATGTGTCCATTTTTACTCTATCTTACTCACAGGTGAAAAACATTTGTAATTTCTTAAGTCTCTTAGACTAAGAAACATACTCTGTAGATTTCGACCAAAGTGAGCCGACTTGAGAGATCGAAGAGGTCAACCGACTTGAGAGGTCGAATAGGTGAGCCGAATTGAGAGGTCAAAGAGGTCAACTGACTTGAGTGGTCAAAGAGGTGAGCCGACTTAGAGGTTGAAGTCAACCGACTTCGAAGTGACAAGTGGTCAAGGTAAAATCTGTCGGTAGAACTGACAAGAAAGTTGAAGTAAATCAGTCGGGTCTAAAGGCCGACCAAAGTTGATAGACTTGTCTAGTCGGGAGATAGACAAGTTTCACCCGACAAGTGAACAAGAAAAAGAGGTCGGCGTGAAAAAGGGAAAATTAAATTTTAATATTAATTGAGTGGTAAACTCAGGTTTAGTCGGCTTGGTTTTGGCTAACTGGTATCAGAGCAAGGTTTATATCAGAGCAAGGTTTATATTAGCCCAAGATTTAGGAAAGAAATCTTGTCTTAAAAGGTGGAAATTTAATTTTCTAAGGAAAGTTAATTAACAAATTAAAATGACTTCCACTTTTGGTTCACTGCAAACTCCAATTTTTACAAGAAAGAATTATGAATATTGGTCTTTAACAATGAAGGCTTTATTCAGAGGTCAAGATGTCTGGGAGATAGTCCAACACGGTTATGTAGAACCAGCAGACATGACAACATATAACAATCTCACACAGGCTGATAAAGATGTGTTGAGAGAACAGAGGAAGAAAGATGGAAAAGCTCTGTTTTACATACATCAAGCTATGCATGAGAGCATACTCCCAAAAATAGCAGCAAAAACTAATGCTAAGCAAGCATGGGATACATTGGAGACTGCCTATCAAGGTTTGGATAAGGTAAAGACATCCAAGCTGCAAATTATGAGAAGAGATTTTGAATCTCTGTCCATGAAATATTTAGAGAATGTAGACACATTCTACACCAGATTTGTTGGGTTGATAAACCAACTGAAATCTCATGGAGAAGCCATAGAAGATCGAAGGGTTGTTGAAAAAATTCTCAGAAGTCTTCCCCCAAGATTTGAAAACTTGGTTGTGACCTTAGAGGAACACACAGACATGACGACATTTACCATTGATGAGTTGCAAGCTTCACTCATTAATCATGAACACAGACTCAACAGAACACAAACATCATTGGAAGGTGTATTTGCAGCACAGTCATCCATAAGCCGTGGTAGAGGCAGGGGGAGAAACAACTTCAGAGGTAGAGGAAGAAGCTCTTCAAGAGGAGGACAAGGCAGAAGTCTTGCAAATGTCGGTGGCAGAGGAGATAATCAGAACCCAAGTCATCCAAGTGGCCAGAGGTTTGATAAATAAAAAATTCAATGTCATTACTGTAAGAAATTTAGTCATTATGCATATGAATGCAGTAAGAAACATTATGACCAAGGAAGGCAAAGCCCAAGTCAGTCGACCAGCACCAACACTTCGACAAGTGCAATGTTAATGGCATCGACATCTCCACTTGAATGCAATGTTGTTCAAGAAAGTCCACATGACATATGGTACTTAGATTCAGGATGCAACAACCATATGACTGGTAATTTAAATATGTTTTCTAGTCTAGAAAATTTAGTTAAAACTGATGTTACAATTGGAAACAATGTCCAAGTTACTGTCTTAGGAAAAGGCACTGTTGATATTCTAACCAAATAGGGGGAGAGTAAGTATATTCCTGATGTCTCTCATGTTGAAGGTCTGAAACATAATTTGTTAAGCATTGGACAACTGCTACAAAAAGACTACAAAGTCTACATGGAAGATGATCACTGTGTGATCAAAGACAAACGTCCAAGCGACCAGTTGATAACAAAAGTGCTAATGACAAGCAACCGCTTGTTTCCATTGAGGATAGTTCCCGACATGAAAGGGAAGACAAACTCAAGAGATGCATTCAAGGTAGAAAGTGAAGAAACAGTTGAGCTCCTCGACAAGAGAGAAAATTGCAGCACTAATTTGCAAGCTGTATTTCAGACAAAAGGTCAGGATGAATCTTGGTTGTGGCATTTCAGATTTGGACATCTAAATTTTGGTGGGCTGAAGCTACTGCACACAAAGATTATGGTGAAGGGTTACCGTTGATTGATAGATGAGAGAGGGTTTGTGAAGGCTGTATTTTTGGCAAGCAGCACAGAGAGACTTTCCCAGTCGGAAAGTCCTATAGAGCATGCACACCACTTGAAATTATGCACTTTGATATTTGTGGTCTAATGTAGACATCATCCATTGGTGGCTGCAAGTATTTTCTAACTTTTATTGATGACTACTCAAGAAAAACATGGGTATATTTTCTGAAACATAAATCTGATGCATTTGGTTACTTTCAGCAATTTAAGGCACTTGTGGAGAACCAGAGTGGACATCGCATCAAGATATTAAGGACCGATAGAGGAGGTGAATATGTTTCAAATGAATTTCTAAATTTTTGCAATATCCATGGCATACAGAAGTAATTCACTGCACGGTATACACCTCAGCAGAACGGTATTTCCAAAACAAAGAACATAACCATCATGGAGATGGCACGCAGCATGTTGACATCCAAGCATTTGCCAAATGAATATTGGGGGGAAGTAGTCGCAAATCCCATATACATTATGAACCGGTGTTCGACAAAGAGTGTGAAGAACAAAGTTCCCCAAGAAGCATGGACAAGTATGAATCATAGTGTTTCACATTTAAAAGTTTTTGGTTGTGTTGCATACGCTCATGTTCCAGATGAGCTGAGAAGGAAGCTAGACAAGAAGGGACATAAATGTATTTTTGTTGGCTATTCAGAAGACACAAAAGCATACAAGTTGTATGATCCTGTCGCAAGGAAAGTGATAATCAGTCGATATGTTCAATTTGTTGAGAACGAATCATGGGATGGAACCGTTGACATAAATGTCAACATTGTGTCGAATGTCGACAATGATGATATGGAAGAGGAAGTGGTTCAAATACCACATGTAAGTCAACCGGTTGCAGCACTGTAGACTCCCATGACACCACGACATGGTTCAGCACAAGGACCATCGACACAAGTAGCAGATCAAGCTACATCGACAAGTACACCAAGAGGACAACAGACTCCATCAAGCATTTCATCTAGGTTGACATCGACAAAACCGATGAAGACAAGAAGTCTGTGAGAGATATATGAAGTTGGTACACCAAATTCATTCTATCTCTTTGAATTATTTTCCCCTATATATGATCCACTAACATTTGAAGAAGCTGTTGAAGAAGAAGTATGGGCACAAGCCATGGATGAAGAAATAGAATGCATTGAGAAAAACCAGACATGGGAACTGGTTGATGTACCAAAAGACAAAGATGTAATCAGCGTCAAATGGATTTACAAGACAAAGCAAGATGTTGATGGGAATGTGCAAAAGCACAAAGCAATAATGGTAGCAAGAGGGTTCACACAGAAACCCGTCATTGACTTCAATGAAACGTTTGCACCTATTGCATGCATGGATACAGTCAGAACAGTTTTGGTTATTGCTGCACAAAACAAATGGCATGTTCATCAAATGGATGTCAAGTCGACATTATTAAATGGCTATCTAGAAGAGGAAGTATATGTGGAACAACCACAAGGGTATGAAGTTCCAGGTCAAGAGCATAAAGTGTATAGGCTGAAAAAGGCATTATATGGTTTCAAGCAAGCTCCTAGAGCTTGGTATGGTCGGATTGATTCCTATCTCACTGAAAATGGATTTCACAGAAGTGAAAGTGAACCGACTTTGTACACCAAAGTCGATGAGCAAGGTAAGATGTTAATTGTCTGCTTGTATGTAGATGATTTAATATTTACTGGTGATTATGGCATAGTAGATTTTAAAGCAGTCATGGAAAGTGACTTTGAAATGATTGATCTGGGGCTTATGAAGTTTTTTCTGGGCATTGAAATTCAATAGTCTGAAAGTGGTATTTTTATATCATAGACAAAGTATGCAAGTGAAGTTTTAAAAAGTTTTAACATGTCTAATTGCAAGACAGCCCGAACACCAGTAATAACAGGTTTAAAATTGAGCAAAGATGATGAAGGATCCACTATTGATCCTACGTTGTTCAAAAGGCTTGTTGGCAGCCTTATGTATTTGACAATGACAAGATCAGATATTATGTATGGAGTAAGTCTAATCTCAAGGTTCATGGAGTCACCAAAAGACTCACATTGGCAAGTAGGTAAAATAATTCTGAGGTATGTAAGTGGCACAAAAGACCTTGGTATTATGTATTCAACCTCAGAAAATTTTAAACTCATTGGTTACACTGACAGTGATAATGGAGGCAGCATAGATGACAGGAAAAGCACATATGGGTACACATTTCATCTTGGTACAGGTGTTGTTTCATGGGCTTCAAAGAAACAGCCCATTGTAACTTTGTCTTCAGCTGAAGCAGAGTATGTTGCAGCGACAAGTGCTGCATGTCAAGCTATTTGGATGAGAAGAGTCTTAAAAGACTTGTCATAGAACCATCAAGAACCAACAACAATATTCTATGACAACAATTCAGCCATAGCATTATCAAAGAATCATGTGTTTCACAAGAGAACCAAGCACATCGACAGGAGGTTTCTTTTTATAAGAGAGATGGTGAACGACAAGGAAATTTGTTTGGAATTTTGCAGGTCTGAAGATCAACTTGCAGACATCTTCACAAAGCCATTGGCAAAGGACACATTCCAGTATCTTTGTAGTTATCTTGGAATGACAAGTTCTCCACAATGAACTCTGCCATAAACAGAGCGTGTCTAAGCTCTGAAACATTTTGTAATTTAAAAAAAAAACCCTATCTACTAATAATTAAGGGGGAGTGTTGGAAAAATGTAATTACGCGCAGATCCGTACCTGACTCTCAGCCGACTTTGTCAGAGTCTGTATCAGTCAAGATGTTGTCAGTCAGTCTGACAAGAGGGAAGAGTCCATGATTTGGCAATGTAAACCAGTCAAATTTATTTCTGAAGCTAAGTTGTTAGGTAGATAGTAATTACTGTCCTTAATGGTGAGTTAGTTGACCCATGTAGAAGCAATATTCAGGTTGCCTATAAATAGAAGAAGCAAATTGTAATTTAGGTTAGAGAGAGACACAACAGACAAAATAGAGAGAAAGAGAAGTTGAAGCTCAAGCTTCTGTGTATGTGATTCAGTCGAAGAGCCGAAGCTCTGTAAAAGGACAAGTCTGGACCGACAAGTCTAGACTGACAAGTCTAGACCAACAAGTTTGTAATACTTTGTTATTTCTGCATAAGTTATATATATGAAATAGTTTATGGTTGAACGCATGATTATTTGGCTGCACAATAATTCCAGATTTACTTGTGTAAATGTCTTTTACCATTACAGTTGAGTGAAAGAACAAGAACCCATAAATTTCTCACCACGTGAAAGTTCCAAAGTTTTATGACACATTGGTCGAGTCAAGTCTTCCTACATATTTGGGCATATGTTTTTGTAAGTTCTTTGGATTTGTTAACGTGTCCATTTTTACTCTATCTTACTCACAGTTGAAAAGCATTTGTAATTTCTTAAGTCTCTTAGACTAAGAAACATACTCTATAGATTTCAACCAAAGTGAGCCGACTTGAGAGGTCGAAGAGGTCAGCTGACTTGAGAGGTCAAGGAGGTCAACTGACTTGAGTGGTAGAAGAGGTGAGCTGACTTAGAGGTCAAAGTCAGTTGACTTCGAAGTGACAAGTGGTCAAGGTAAAATCAGTCAGTAGAACTGACAAGTAATTCGAAGTAAATAAGTCAGGTCTAAAGGCCGACTAAAGTTGATATACTTGTCTAGTCGGGAGATAGACAAGTTTCACCCGACAAGTGAAAAAGAAAAAGAGGTCGGCGTGAAAAAGGGAAAATTAAATTTTAATATTAATTGAGCAGTAAACTCAAGTTTAGTGGGCTTGGTTTTGGCTAACAAGGGACGTGGAGACTCCTGGAAAAAGTTCCCGTGTTTCCTACCTCCCAGGGATGTGTAGACTCCTGGAAAAATGTTCCTCTCGCCTTCCCCCTCCCACCACCATGCCCCTAATAATTTTTTTAATGTTTTTCCATTGTTTTCATTTTCTACAATCCCTGCTTGGTACCACTTAGAAAATAAATCAATATATTTAGTATTTACATTGCACAATCATGAATATAAATCAAATGAATTATTATTTTTTGTCTGTTATTTTATTTTTATATTTTTAGAGCTGTCCCACAGTCCCCCACGAAGTTCCCTAAAATTTGGGGGTGGTCTTCACACATCCAAAATGTGTGTTTCCTCGCCCCTGCATCCCCCCATCTCGGAAACTTGGGGGAACATTGGAAAAAAATAATACAAGGATATGTTGTGGGGCATTAAAATACAACAAGGTTAGGCTCAAATCATAAAGGGAGAAGTGTGTCATGCTATAGGAAGTGAAAATAATGTAAAAGGTGAATCCACAAGCTGCAAAATCCTCCACTACCAATTTTACGAAGTTGCCCATTTTTTATGGAAGTTCAAGAAAAGGCATATTAAAATTTCCAGTGCATCTAATGTGCAATAAATACCTGAATACCAACTTGAGCTCCAGCATTTCTCTGGTGCTGCAAGAAAAGAAATACTATGCCATAAGATATGTGTGCTAAGTTCTTAACTAATTTCAAAGATGAATATGACTATCCTACATTATTTTCTTGTGTTCGAAGATATGAAATCCACAAAGGTTAAGACTCAAAACTTTGCCACTAGATCTAGTTTTCTTTGTCTACATGTCTACAATCCACTAATGAATAGACAGTGAGATATTTCTAAAACTGTGGCCATTGAAGAACCATGTCCTATCAAAACAAATGAGTCAGCCCACAACAGATGTTGCAAAATAGTTACTTTTTCAAGTAAAGTTGTTACAGTTCTAAAATCTTGTAGCAACTTCTGAAAGAAGTAGAAACACATTCAAAAAGTGTCAATGATGTTATGCACTTTAAGAATTCAAGACAAAAAAGTTCAAAAAGAACAAGACGATGTTACAAGCCCATGGCCATTGAAGAACCATGTCCTATAAAAACAAAGGAGTCAACCCACAATAGATCTTGCAAAAGAGTTACTTTTGCAAGTAAATTTTTTACAGTTCTAACATCTTGCAACAAATTTTAAAAGAAATAGAAACAAATTCAAAAAGTATCAATGATGTTCCGAGGTTTAAGAATTCAAGACAAAACAATTCAAAAAGAACGAGACGATGTTACAAGCACATGACCACATTGCAAGATTAGGTAGTGGTTTAAGTAGGGGATTAAAATGAGTACTTAATCCAAGCAAGATCATAATGATAGTTTGGGGCATGAGAAAGAAAGTGCAAAATTGTGTTGCAGGGCATTAAAATACAACAGGGTTGGGTTCAAATCATAAAGGGAGGAGAGTGGATCGTGCTCTAGGAAGTCAAAATGTG
The DNA here is from genome assembly GCA_001517045.1 of Pseudotsuga menziesii. NCBI lineage: Eukaryota > Viridiplantae > Streptophyta > Pinopsida > Pinales > Pinaceae > Pseudotsuga > Pseudotsuga menziesii. The sequence goes on along the minus strand of LPNX010174473.1, from coordinate 149,283 downwards.
GTAAAATGAAAATCAAACAAAGCTGAATGGATAGAATGAAAGATGAATAATTAGAATCAGGCAAGTTGTAAGATAATGTACTAGAATATAATTATTTAAATTCTATAACTATATTTGAATATTGACAAGCACCATAAATAACACATTGGATGCTTGAGTGAAGTAGACATAAACTACTATTAGTTTAGAGTCCCATGTGCTCAACAACTCTATATTATTTCTTCAATAAAAATGTACTCCCGAACAACATTTAGTCTTGGTTAACACACACATCCTTAGTTATCATGCACTCTTCCTCAAGTTCTTCACCTTTTTCTGGGTAGTAAAGCACTTCCACAACTGAGACCCCCTTTCAAAACTTGCTCTTTTCAATTTGATGTCTTTCTTCTTTGTCCAAAGCCCTTATTCTTCTTTTCATGGCTTGGATCTCTTCATTTATCTGTAGTTTTTTTTCATGCTCTTTGATTGGTAACCTAATTGCTTGCATTTCTGATATGATCCATTCTTTCTCATTTTGGCTCACTCATTTCTCCTTCGCCATTTTTAACCTGCTGCAATTTAACCGATAACATTAATGCGCCTCTATGCAATCTAGTGCTCTTCTGAGCATGCATATTTCTCCTCTTGAATTAACTCTTTGTTTCCAACAGCTAGTTGTAAACCTGCAACAATTTCTCTCCTCTGGACCATATTCTTCTCTAAAAATCAAGTTGCTATGATACCAAAATTATGTAGCTACTCAAGATGTAGGGAAGTCTAAAATTTCAGAAAAACATAGACTATAGATACATAGAAAAATCACATATATATATACCAAAATGATGTAGCTACTCAAGCTGCAGGGCACTTAGAAATTTGGGAAAAACATAGACATGAAGATACACGGCAAAGCTGAAAGAAGACACAGAACACAGATCTCTACAATACTATGTCTTCTCTGTATTCTATAGTTTCTCTTCATTCCTAAACACTGAAATTCACAATATCCACGACAAATAATCAATTGGCACACATGCCAAACAAAGGAATCAAGCTTTTCTCTATCCTCACCTAGAGTGCAAAGACCCTCCTCTAAGCATAGTCTTATGCAAATGCTATTGAGCATAATTGCCCCTACTGCTTTCACTGCACTGTCTTCTTTAATAGATGTCATAATAAGGGGGCGTGGCCCTTTAATAACATGCAAGGCTGCTATGTTTCATTTTGGCACCAATAATGCATGGCATAGAGCAACACTTGTCACGACAAGTAGTTCATGTGGTGGAGGTGAGGGTTCCATATGATCCACATTACAATATATTAAGGTAGTTTTAGGAAACCATTATGAAAGGTTGAACTTGATTATATATAACAAAGGAAATAGCTTTATAAATTAAAAGATACTTTCGATTGAAGTGTACTTTTGCTTAATTAGAGTCTTTGCTCAGACATTGGGCCTTGGTTCACAGGTGAGGTCAATGGAATATTTAACAACCAGGGTTCCATGATTGCATATGGCATTCTCCACCTAAATGGAAAGTGTAAAAAATGATTGATGTTGGGTAGAAGTTCGAGACAATTTTGGCAGAATATTTCTCTAGACTTTTTGGCACTATGATACGAGCACACAATATCAACCCCATGAATTCTCACATACGAGAGATTGGAAAACTTGAATAATACATTTTATTCAATTTTTAAAGGGCACAATTAAAAATATGCAGTGCAAAACTATGGGAGTAATGGCTATGCAAGCTAGCTCCTGGTTCATCCTGATAATTTTCCCTCGAAGGATAAATTTGTTAAATATATGGGTATTTTGAAATATGGCATATGTAAAAGTAGACACTGCAAAATGTAGTAATATTTACATGCCAATGAAAGCAGCCCCATTAGAATTTACTCTGTTTAGAATTTATATCAGAGTAGGATTGTAGGACATGATATGAGCACTTTGTTCATTGCTAGGATCTTAAGGTTTAATTACCACTTATGAGCCACGTGATTACCAGAAACTTCCATAGAGCATTTATGTGTGTTGTGGAATGCATGTCTTTCATACTGGCTATAGACATTTGTTTTAGCTTTGCGGATTTTTATAGTGGCCCTATTTCCCTATTCATTATATTAATAACCTTTTTTGGAACATGCTTATGCTTTTTAGTTATAAAACATTGAAAACAAAGCTTTTTGCAAAAGGAAAAATTCAACAGATAGAGCACCGCCACAAGGAGAAACCTTAGATAAAATAGTAAACCGCTATCTGAAAACTAAAACTCCTATCATCAGAGAATTTGGAATCAAGTGGCCAACCTATTGCAAAAATTTCTTTTATAGAGCAATAAGGTTGGCCTCAAACACTAACACTAGTAGAACAAAACATTCTTCCTTTAGAAAACCACAAGGTGTCATGCAAGGGAGAAACATGACCCTAAAAGTGAAAATTAGTTGCTAAGATGTTCATAACAAAAGATAGAGCTTGAACATGGGTCTCTACAACCACCAAAACTAAACTTGCAATCAATATCATAGCCCCACTCAAATGCTATGTAAGTATGCTGAGGGATTTATCATTTTATGATAGTTACGAGGCAAGGGAAGGAGAAAAAATAGATGCATGTTGAGGGTTTTTTCTTGTAATTATGGTACATGAGGTAAGTTGCATGATACTTCCTTTTGAGGGCAGGCCTATTTTCAGAATATTTTAGATATGCTTGGATATTCCAGGGTTATGGCCAAACTATATATCCTTATTGTGTATGCCTTTGCCTAATCTCTAGAATGTATTGCATCTATCTTGAACACAGGCCATGAGTGTGACATTTTTTGGATCATCCTAGTTATCTCCCTAACTCAAACTATAGCATAAATAATTATAAAAAGGGATGGAGTAGGTCACCTACTCTAAGATGATATAGTCTGCCCCCCAAGTAATGACTAAACCAAACTGTAAAGACACTGCTAAGAGTTGGGTAAGTTTTGGAAGTTGGAACTGACTGGTTATGTCTTTTTGGTTGGGGAAAGTTATCAAACACTTAAATGCACATATCTATATGTCACTGTATAAATCCAACAATCCAGACTTGAATATTAATGTTAACTGTCACATGGCTTGGGTGGTATCTTCTGTCAAACAATTTGTCGTATCTCTGTCTAAACTAATTTTTGGGACTGATTCTTTATCTTAGAGCATGGAATGATTGTTTCAGGTTTCATGTGTGATCATATTGTTATCAAACAATGTGTATGTAAAGAATTCATATACATGGAAAACCAATACATTCACCAAATGATAAGAAAAATAACTGTAGAATTCATTGAGAATTTAGAACAATAACGGTGCATACTAGGGACTAATTTTTAAAGGGGATTTTCAGATCTGTAACTTATTTGAAATGAAAACCACTTACTTTTAGATAAATATTCTCACTGATAATGACTGGGACGAATGGCATGCCTGGAAGCTAGTACACAATAGCAGAAATTTCTTCTACAAGGAACAGTCTCTTTATGTCAAAGGTACAGGATGGGACATCCCTTTTTAAAAGCTTCAAAACTGATATGAACCTTGACACTAACCTATCTTTAGAAAAGAATTGAAGACATATTTCTAATAATCCACAGTGTTGTTAGTATCCCACACACATTGACCAAGTCTTCAACCAAACTCAAAGAAGTGAAAAATTTATACTTTGATTTGGTTAGGGACATTACAAAGTATGTGAGGAAAATAGAGGGGGCATGTATATGTAGGTTGATTTTAATGTTTGGTGTCCTTCTAGATGGTTCCTTTTTCTTTTATTTTTTTGGGCTGACTGGGGTATGGCCTAAATAGTGATGAAATCAGCCACTTTGGCCCAAGATAGTCAGGTGGAGTTGTCCATGCATGGCTTGGCCAATTTTAGCACAAACTAATTCAAAACTAGTTGAAACAACTGGTCTAGATACGTTTGAGTGAAAACAGGTCAGAACTGGCATTTTTTGATAACATTTTTATATGCACCATCTTTGTTTTCATTGCTAGATGTAGAATATTGTTGTTTTATTTTCTTGGTATAGTTATTGACTTTGTAATATATGATAATATGATATTAACAACAAAAGAAAATAGACAGTCTGGCTATTGAAATTTGGAACATTCTCTTAGTACATACATATAAGGTCTAGCCAAATTTTGAATCTATACCAATATTGAAATCTTTTAAGGGAAGAATCATAAACATAAATAAAATTCACTAATTTACTCAGTATTATATTTAAAACTAACATACGTTGTTGATGGGCATGATTAGGATGGTTACAAGCCTTCCACCCGTTCTTATGGAAATTTAAATACGTATTATTTTTTTTAATTTTTAGAGAGACCTCATAACACAACATAAATGTCTTGAATATGATTGGTTAGAAATTTAATTAGTTCATCTTCTTGGTTTTCAATGTAAAATCACTCAATGGCAGTTCAAGACAAATAGATTTTTATCCTAATAGTAATTGGATGCTAGAAAAGTACAGAGTATTATGTAAAACATTTTAAATTGTAGAAAGATAAGATTTGTCTCATGTTTGTTTCATAGATCTTAACTCATATGTTGTTGAAGAAATATTTTAGGATTATAGGGTGCACAAGGATGGAATTCATTCAAAGAAGGAGATATTAGTGGTCCATCTTCGTGTATTGACAAATAGCTGAGAGCTAGAATAAGCCAGAAGATAATGATACTTAAGCTAGTCAGTTTGCATGAGCTCTAAAGAAGGTGATATTCTCTTGTTGTTTGATTAATATCTTTTTTCATTTGAAGTTGCATTTGGAAATTCATTGTAAAAAGTATCTTGAACTAGAATATTTAGTTAATCCACTCGATTTCCTATTCTCCTGCATGCACATGCACATGCACATATGGGGTCGTGTTTACTGTCATAATCACAGTCATCTCCACGCCAATGCTGGGAAGCCTCCAAATCTGTTTGAATTCCATAGCTTATTACAGAACTAAAATAAAACTAGGTGATTTAAAATAATGTTATGGTCATGTAGGTTCCTTTCCTTGTATGGTCAAGTTTCATCCCAGAAAATTATTGTGAGCTGAGCTTGAACATTTTTAGACCTCGTGGCTAAGCTAAAATTGAGTCATATTGGTTGGAATATTCACGTGCTAGTAGAAGACTGAGATAATTAGCTTTATAAGTAATGTGGTTAAGTTCTCAAATGGAAATGGCTGGGTGAGTGGAATCCACATGAGTCTCTTAGCAATGGCGTCCATACTTGCTATGTTGATCATGATCATGCATGCAGGGAATGGCATGATATGTTGTAGGTGACTATAGGCAAGGATGTAAACTCATATAGTATAGCTTATACATTTGCATGGCTTGTACCCTCAAAGGACATGACACGACACAAGCTTTGATACACTACATCAAAACATTTGGATCGACATGAAGGTTAGTCAATTATTTAGTTTAAATGGTTTTGAATTTGAGCATCTTTTGCACTGGCTTACAAATACAGTCAAGCTAAGAATAATATTATACTGCAACTATAGTGAATCCGATTAGAATTTTATTTATTTTTCTACATGATTTATGTTAGTTTGCAGTAAAAAATCTCTTTTTGCATAAAAATAAAAAAATTTGAAAAAAGTTTGCTTTGTAGGTCAATTGCACTCTTTGAAATATTCCCTTCAACATGTAACCATGGATCATGTTATCTCCCCAAAATATTTATATATTATGAATAATATCAAATAGAGGGCCTTTTAGCTAGAGATAAAACTTTACCCTAGAAATAGTTTGCCACCTTCTTCTAATCAAAGGCTATTTCTGAAGTACTTCAACAAATTATGTTGATTGGTAGTTAAGGGAAACAAATAGAGGGTAAGAGAAGTTAATTTCTAGATTTAGAAGAAGCAGCCTATCACTTCATCATTCATGTTCCTAAGCACACATTGGAGTCCATTAAACTTAGGTTCAACTGGTTCTGCATGACCTCCACCTTTGATATCTATCAAAGAAGCCTGCAAATTTACCACTTTCACTTGGAAATCCTTTGGCAATTTTGTTTCCACAATCAAGGATTTGGATTAACACCATTGCCTGCTGCCTTTGGGGGTGCCATTTATCTTATATGAGAAACATTTTTGGGAAGAGTAGCTACTATTTTCGGAGGTGGGTGAGTAATATGGTTGTGCTCACTTTAAAATGTTATAGCCACGCTTGGATTCACGCTAAAGTGAGTGATTGAGCCACTATCAATAAATGCACTTCATTTTAATTATCGAGTTTGATGACCTTCATGTCTCTAACTAATCATCCAAAGACTTTTCTTGATATGAAACACATTTACCAAAGAGATCTCCAATATTTGGCAGCTGAATAGTAACTTCCCAAGCTAGGCACATATTTTCATTGCTTTCACCACAATGTTCTCATCTCTCTCCATCAAATATTCCTGTAATTATTTAATTTGGCTGATTTTGAATTCTCTTGTTGACTAGGAAATACACAATTTTGTTTAAATTACCTAAACACAATTGACACTATCCTTTTCAAACAAGTCAAGGATGTGATTAGTCTCCGGTATCTCGTCCTTCATTTTTAGGTGGTAGTTGTTTCAGTTCATTTTAACTGCCTTTGTTAAGGATTGAAATAACTCCATTTCTCAAATTTGTAATTCAACATTTTCTATACTTAATAAATCTCAGGATCACATAGTACCGTGCAAAGAGTAAAATGTTAATGACTCATAAATGTCGAAAACATTCCTTGAGATCACTTGAGATTAGCACATTAAGGTGAAACATTAATCCTTCAAACATTATTGTAATAAAAACAAATATCAAATCAATTCCAATCTTGTATCATTAGTAAGTGTCAAATTTTTTTGAGTGTTGAGTGCTGATATAAATTTTCTGAGTGTCAAAATCATACACAATAATCATTTCCAGCTCTGTACAAGTCCTATTTTCGCTTGAAAATAAAGGTATTTATGAACTGAGGTTTCTTACAATCATTTTTTCCAAGCTTTAGCATCATTATATAGTGTGTTGATGAATTAAAATTACAGCAGTAACCTCTTATTGCAATATGGTGTAAAAAATGGTTATTTTTCTTGAATACCATTGTATTCTCATTTAAGGATGTGTCTTCATGTCCTCTTATCATGGGTCTTTTAATGGAGTATGATTAAATATCAAACCTTAAACAAACATAATGGTTGTTAGGGAATAGTGATTTTTGAAATCCTATTAAGCCAATTTATTTAGATTTGTTCAAAATTCCTAGAAAAAGTTTATGGATTTCATAACCTTCTTGATCATATATTGTGAACTTATACAATCTATAATCCTTTTCCAAAGTTGTGTATTGATCCTTTTTATCATTATAGGGTTCTAGCTCAATGGAAGAGCGTCTGCCTTACAAGAAGGAGGTTGTTGGTTTGATTCGTCAATTTCCTAATGATATTATAATTTTATAAATTGAACCCAAGTGATATATCAATTACACTCACAAAATTGCTAATCAAACATGCAAAATTCACACAAAAGGAGACTGAAATTGGAGCATAACTTAATCCTGTATTGAATAAATGTACATAAGCCAACCATATGAAGTAATAGGCTTCTCAAATATATAATTACATGAGATATTATAAAGCACTAGGTTGCTATTCGAATTGGTCAAAAAGAAGGCTTACTAAATCAAGTCAAATCCCCCATAGGTGCAAAAAGGACTTTCCAAATATCTGAAGATCCTCACAAATGAGATAAAGCAAGTGGGAAAGATAATAAGTGATGGAATACAACTCATTCATGCTTTTTTTTGGATAAAAGGAAGGAGGACGATGTGGTAAAAAAACAGGGCAAGTTCCCCTAGACTAGCTTTTCCTTTATGCCTTAAAACTGCTGTAAAGCAAGGCAGCTTTCAAAAAATGCAGATATGCGCTTTTAGGAACTAGGAGTAAAATAATACTTGCTAAATATGTTTTCAATATTATTCCAAAGTGCTCCATGACCCAATTTAGCAAGTAGTTACTTCTAGGAACATGTGGAAGCCAACTAGCATAGAGAGGGAATCTAGGAATAAGACAATTTTTTTTAATTAATGTCAAATATGGGTAACTATGGGTTGATTATTCTAACACCCCCCCTTAAGCCTGAATTTATGAGTAAATATCAGAAAATTATAGGGCCTAGCAACAAGGCTTAGTCACCCTTTTACATACTGCATGTCCATACAACCAAGGAAAGAGGCAAAAACCCAGTGGGAAAATCCTCCCTTAAACATGGACAAGAAACAAAATTATGGAAATATTGTTATCAATCATTCTTCACCACATGATTAGAAATCCCCAATAGTGATTTGAGATTACTGAAGGTTTTATCACATAATACTTTGGTGAAGATATATGCTACTTGTTCTGAATATGCGTAGTAGAGTAGAGAAATGGTACCATAATGCACAAGCTCCTTGATATAGTGCATATGGATCTCAATGTGCTTGGTTCTTTGTCTTTGAACTGGATCAGTGGAGATTATAATGGTGCTTTGATTGTCACAATATATGACTAATGAAAACATTGATTCGAAACCACATTCTCCAAGTATCCCCTGCAACCATAAACATTGAGTAGTTGCATTTACAACTCCTCTATACTATGCCTCTGTAGATGAGAGTGCTATGGCACTCTGCTTCTTACTTGACCATGTGATTGATCCTTCTGCAAGCATGGACACATATCTGAGGTAGAATTTTGATCTGTGTTGTTACTTTCCCAATCATTGTAAGTAAATCCAACTAGCTCTAAGTCAGATTTTGCTTTGTAGAAAATCCCATGAGTCCTTGTTCCCTGAACAAAGTTTAGGATCCTCTTGGATGCTCTCCAATGGATCTCATGAGGCTGATACATGTATCTTGAAGCCACACAAACTACATAATATAAGTCAGGTCGAGTATGTGTAATATAAAGCAAGCACCCAATGAACTTCCTATACAGTGTATTATTTACCATAGGAGAAGAACCTGCTTTCTCAAGCTTAACTCTTGAAAGGAATGGAGTCTTGCTTGGATTTAAATATTTCATGTTGAAATTGGTGAGAAAATATGAAGCATACTTGGATTTATGGACCTTGAATCCATGTTGGTATTGAGCAATTTCGAGACCCAAGAATTGGCTCAACAATCCCAAATCTGTCATAGAAAAGGCATGGTTCATTGCATCCTTCAAGGAGGAAATATATTTCTTTGAACTTCCTGTAATAAGTAGGTCATCCACATAGATAAAAATAATCATTAAATATCCATGAATCAGCTTCAAATAGACATTAGGATCATACTTGTATCAAACAAAACTCAGCGACAACAGAAAGCCATCAACCTTGGCATACCAAGCCTTGGGGACTTGCTTCAGCCCATACAATGATTTCTTTAACCTACACACTAAATATGGACTAGATACAAAACCATTTGGTTTCTGCATATAAATATATTCATTCATATCTCCATTTATAAAGGCACACTTCACATCCATGTGATGTACCTCCCATTGCTTCAAAGCTGCAATGGCTAGAGTCCATCTTTGCCACTGGTGCAAAGGTCTCATTGTAATAAATACCATGTACCTAAGAGTATCCCTTGGATACCAAAATTGCCTTATTTTTTAAAGGTGAACCGTTCATCAGAAAACTTATTTTTAAATACCCACTTACACTTCACTATATTTCTCCCTAGGGGAAGATCAACCGGTTCCCATGTGTTGTTCTTCTGGAGAGAGCTGAATTCTTCTCTCATGGGTGTTTTCCATCTTGGATCATGTGATGCATATTCATATGTCTGTGGATGAGAATATATCATCAAATAACACTTCTCAGCAAAGAGTGGATCTTTCACACAAAGGGCACTCTCAAATTGAGATCTAGTCCTCCTAGTGTCTTAGGATTTCCAGCTAGTTCCCTAGCTGCATGAATGGTCCTTGCTGCCCACTTTGGTCTTGTAGGGATGTTAGGATCTGCAATTAATTCATCATTATCAAACATATTAGAATAATAAAACTCATTAGTCTCTTCACTTACAATCAATGGTTGTGGTGGTGAAGAGGACTCTCCAACTTCAACTGCTGCTAAAGGCTCTTCTTCGAACTGAACAATTCTTTTAATGAAATATTTGTTAGTGCTAAAGTTGATAAGCTTGTACCATTTTGAATATTCAAAATACCCAAAAAATAGGCACTCTTGGCTTTGGGGTTACAAATCCTTCCTCTTTTCAGTTGGAATTCTAGCCCAAGCCTTTGAGCCAAAAATCCTGAAATGGGTCACATCTGGCTTGTTCCCACTCCAAGATTCGAAAGGAGTCATACCATCAAGATACTTATGTGGCACCCTATTCTAGATATAGTATGCATAGTTTATAGCCTTGGCCCAAAACTTTGGTGGCAAATTTTTAGCCTCCATCATGCAAGTTGCCATCTCCTTCAGTGACCTGTTCTTTCTCTCAGTAACACCATTTTGCTGTGGTGTGTAAGAAATAGAATGATACATATGGATACCTACATCTTTACAATACTAGGTGAAATCATACTTGACATACTAACCACCATTGTCAGATCCGAGGATCTCGAGTTTCCTCCCAGACTGGTTTTCAACCAAGGCTCTAAAGACTTTGAAGAGGTCAAAAACTTCAGACTTATGCTTTAGGAAGTAAACCCAACAATACATGGAAAATCCATCTATGAAGGTGAGTGCATATTTGGCTTGACTCATGGAAATATGAGGGAATGGAACAGCAATGTCACTGTGGATCAACTCAAGAGGTGCAGAGGTTCTCTCATTACTATCTCTCTCATACTTGTGCTCTGGGTTTTTTCCTAGGATACAACCTTGACAGACTCTCTTAGAAAACTTTATCTTTGGTAACCCTATGACCATATCTTTGTCACTCAAATCAGAAAGATACTTGTAGTTAAGATATCCAAACATTTCATGCCAAATATTGCTTGCTTCATTAGCATGAGTAAGAAGAGCGGAGGGGTTTGAGTAGGGTAGAAAATGGGAAAACTTGTATACCTTCGAAGTGTGATCAACAACACCTTTTGCTATGACTTTACCATTTGAAATATCTGTGATTTAAACTTCATTGGGGGAGAATATGAATTTCTTTGGAGACACAGTGTGAGTCATCTAACACTCTGACAAGATATTAGAGGCAAGACCTGGAACATACAACACATTATTGAAATTACCATGGTCAAGATCAATCCTACCTTGTCCTATACTGTCAGTTAGAGAGTTATCTCCCAAAACTATTGGTGGACCTTTTGACATGTCAAGAGAGGACAATATCTCCCTTGTTGAAACCATATGTCTGGAAGCTCCAGAATCAATGATGAAGCTAGGTGAGATTGAGGTGCAAACAACCAAGGAATGCACTCTCTCCTTGTCTTCTGAATTTGATCCACCTTGCCTCTTCTTTGAGCAATCAGGAAGGGAGATGTTGTTCTTCTCTAGGATTTCGGTCAACATGTCAATTTTATTTTTCATACAAGAGCTCTCAGGATGATAGCCCTTACTGTAATATTCACACTTTCTCATTTCTCCTTTGTTCTTCTTGTAGCTTGAGGAATCCTCTTAAGACTTTTCCTTGTCTCTCTTTTTCTTAGGTGGATTTTTAGCTTTTTTCTTGATTTTTGAATCCACATTCGAATCTCCAACAACCAAATCTTAGTCTTTGGAAGGTTTGATGGTGCCCATCATCACCAATTTATCTTTCTCTTGGGTGAGGGATTCCATGAACTCAACAAGCTTAGGAATCATATAGGTTCGAGCTATCAATTTAGTGGCATAGAAGGTTGAAACAAACACTAAATAGTTAGGACCAAGCTTTGAGAGAATGGTCAAAAATATTTTCTCCTCCTTCTTTTCAATCCCACATTGTTTTAACTGCAAAACAAGGGCCTTAAACTTGGTAAAATAGAGTTGCAATGATTCGAAGCTACTGGGACTCAAGGAGATCAATTCATTCTCGATCTGATTTCCTTTCATCTCATCTGTCTTTCCAAAAATATCTTCAAGATTATCCCACACATCATTAGGATATGTCAATGAATCAAGATGAAAGAGGATGTCTCTTGAAATACTCAGACACAAAATACCATAGGCCTCATCCCTCCTATTGTGCCATTTGATTTTCTCTGTAGCTGCATTGGGATCTGGATCAGTAGCCATGGTAACCCTATAGAGACCATTCTCTCTAAAAAATATCCCCATCTCAGGTTTCCATTCGAAGAAATTGAATGGAGTCAAGATGATCCTTTGAGATTGGTCCATATCTCAGCTCCCGTGCCCTTCAGTCAACAGAATGTGCTCCCAGTTAGTGATGTTGAACCTGCAATAAAAATTTGGAAGGATATAAATTGATCTAAAAATGATCTGATACCATGTGAAAATTGAACCCAAGTGATTGATCAATTACACTCACAAAATTGCTAATCAAACATGCAAAAATTCACGCAAAAGGAGACTGAAACTAGAGCATAACTTAATCCTGTATTGAATAAGAGTACATAATCCAACCATATGAAATAAAACGCTGCTCAAATATATAATTACATGAGATATTCTAAATCACTAGGTTGATATTTGAATTGGTCAAAAAGCAGGCTTACTAAATCAAGTCAAATCCCCCATAGGTGTAAAAAGGACTTTCCAAATCTATGAAGATCCTCACGAATTAGCTAAATAAAGTGGGAAATATAATAAGTGATGGAAATTAAACTCATTCATGCTTTTGTTTGGATAAAAGGAAGGAGGATGACGTGGTCAAAAAACAAGGCAAGTTTCCCTAGACTAGCTTTTCCTTTATGCCTTAAAACTGCTATAAAGCAAGGCAGCTTTTAGAAAAAGCAGATATGCGCTTTTAGGAACCAGGAATAAAAGAAGAATTGATAAATATGTTTCCAGGATGATTCCAAAGTGCTCCATGACCCAGTTTAGCAAGCATTGACTTTTAGGAACATGTGGAAGTCAACTAGCATAGAGAGCGAATCTAGGAATCTAGGAATAAGACAAACATGATTTAATTAATGTCAAATATGGGTAACTATGGGTGGACTATTCTAACAATAATATCGGTTAAAAATAACTAAATTAGTAACCAAAAAATAAGAGATAAGTGACCAAACGATGAGAGATAAGTGACCAAACAAAATGACCAATATTCGTATATAAAATTACTAAAAACGACTAAATTAGTGACAAAAAAATGAGAGATGCGAAACTAGGCATTAAAAAGGATGCAACACGTGGCACTAATGATGAAGCCAAACATGGCGTTGATATGGTAGAAAAGTAAGACATGAAACTAGACATTAAAAAGGATGCAACACGTGGCGCTAATGATGAAGCCAAACATGTCGTTGATATGGTATCAAAATAAAACATTACTTTGGATGCAAAACATGGCACTACATAGGAAGTAAAATATGGTGCAACAATAGAAGAAATATTTGGCGTCATTTTGGTAGCAAAACATGATGCAAAAAATGAAGCAAAAGTTGGTGCAAATTTGGAAGCAAAAATTGGCACATATTTGGAAGTAAAACAGGGTGCAAAATGGGATACTAAAGTGGTAGAAAAAATGGATGCAATATTGGATTCTAATTTGGATGCAAATATGACACTAACGTGGATGTCATTTAAGAAGCAAAATCAGATACTCGCTAGGAAGCAAAACAAGACGTTATTTAGGAAGAAAACCTCGACGTTGTATAGGAAGCAAAGTTTGATGCTATTCTTGAAGCAAAAAAATAGACGCTATTTTGGACGTCATAAAGGATGTTATCTAGGAAGAAAAAAAGATGTTTTTTTGAAACGCTTTAAGTTTTTTCCACGACACGTCCCATTTAGCGTCTAGTTTGACCACTTAATCTAAAAAAAATTACACTAAAAATGGACGCTAATTTCAGGATTTGTTGTAGTGTAATGCGATAGGCTATCTTTGAGAATACTTGGATGAACTACCGGTTGTAACCGGTGAGTCCCATGAAGGAACGAATGCCGATGACATCTTTAGGAATAGTCCATTCTGAAATAGCCTTGATTTTCTGTGGATCTACCACAATCCCATTTTCTGAAATGACATGACCTAGGTACTGAATTTATTTCTTAAAGAATTCACACTTCTCAAATTTAGCATATAGCTGTTGCTCTCTTTTGGTCTATAGTACAACTCTCAAGTGTTGTTGACGTTCTTCTTCCGTCTTGGAGTAGATCAGGATTTCATCAAAGAAAATTAACACAAATTTGTCTAGATGCTAGCTGAAGATACTGTTCATTAAGCACATAAATGTAGAAGGGGAATTTGTTAAGCCAAAATGAATTACTATGAATTCGTAGTTCCCATATCGGGTCCTGAAAGATGTTTTATTAACATATTCTTCTTTAATACTGATCCGGTGAGAACCAGACCACAAATCTAATTTGGAGAATATTTTAGCTCCCCCTACTTGATAGAACAAATTGTTGATTCGAGGCAGAGGATACTTGTTCTTAATGGTTACCTTATTTAGTTGTATGTAGTCTATGCAAAGCCATAAGGTCCCATCCTTTTTCTTGACAAATAAAACTGGTGCTCCCAAGGTGACACACGAGGTCTGATATAGCCCTTAGCTAGTAGTTCTTGTAACTGAATTTTCAATTTGGTTAACTTAGGGACGCTCATTCGATATGGTATTTTAGATACCTGTGCAGACCCACGTGCAATCTCAATGAAGAAATCTATTTCTTGATGAGGGGGTAGTCCTGGTATCTCTTCTAGAAACACATCCATAAATTCACTTAAACGGGGTGATCTTTTATATGTGTTTGATTTTCATTAAGGAGAAAGTTAGTGACCCGCAACACATAAATCCTACATCCCTTCCTCAAGCACTTCCGTAATTGTATGGAAGATATCTATCTTAGTGAGACATGTTTACTAATACCTTTTACCTTCTTAACAGTTTGATCCTCAACCACATAAGTAAAGGTCTTACCAAAAAAATGTAATATTACTTTATGCCTTTCTAACTAGTCCATGCCAATAATCATAACACATGCCCTTAGAGGAAAAATATTCAGATTGATCCCATTCACAAGATCTTGTATTTTAACTTCACAATTAGCAATGAAATAAGTTACCATTCTTTCTACTCCAGTAGCTAGCTAGACTAACCATGGTTTTGCATGCCTTAACTTGGCTAGCTCGTAGTTCTCCATAATTTTAGGAGTGATGTAACTTAAAGTATCCCCCAAATCAATTAGTATAGAAAGCCTTTCGTTACAAATAATACCTTCAATCTCTAAAATTGTGGATTGATGGCCTCCTAGTCGATATTTAAGGTCTGCATTAATTCGGTGGAATATTTTTCCAACTTCCCCAACAGTGGAAGCTTCTTGCAAGTTGTGAACAATATTATTTTTTTCCTTTAGGTGTGGGAATTTTGTTCTTAAATGGGGATCTCCACATTCCCAATACTTCAGAGGTTCTTTCAAGGTTCCAACTGTCCCTTTTGATCCAAGGTTCACAGGTTTATTGCCGTTCTATTGAAATTGCTCACTTCTATTATAGAAATTTCTTGGTGGATTCCTTGGCATATTTCTGAAGGGTGGTGGTTGGAATCCCCTTTTGCGGTGGTTGAAAATTTCCTTCTTCTTATCCTTCAAGTATTTTGAGAGGTCATTCCTTTGCTTATACTGCTCAAAACATAATTAGGACTTCCTTAGTGCTTCATCCAAGGTCTTGAGGTTATCGAACTCGATCCAGTCTTTGTAATATCATGGTAGACAACTTAAGAATTGATGAACCTTCATTTTTTCTTCCTTAATGTAAGGCATGAATCGTAGCAGATCCCAGAATTTATTGATGAGGTCTTCCATGGTCATTTGGTTGAGTTTTAATTCACAAAATTCCTTTGTCTTTCTCTCCTAATAAATTTCTGACATATACTTTTTCTTAAATAATTTCTTAAACTATGAGCATTTCAGGTTCTTCTCTTTTAACCCATGGAAAAGTTTTAGATCCTGCCACCAAATACCGGACTTTCCCTTTAGGTTGTATACTTCCATCCTTACCTTCATGTTGCTGGAGTAATTGTAAATTTGGAAGTACTTTTTAATGTCCAACAACCAGACTTTTGCTTCTTTACTAGTCTTCGATATCCCGCCGAAGCTGGTTGGCTTGATCTTTATAAATTCCCCTTCTATATGGTTGACCTTCCTTTTTCTGACATGTTTGATCTGACTTACCTTCCTTTGTGTATCATTCAATGAACTACCATCTCCTTCAACATTCCCTCCATATACATGGTTCTTCTCTGTTTGTTGATCTTTTCCAATGTTTTTTCTCATGTAGTCCTTGTAGCAATATCTCATTCACTTCCTATTGTCTTTCCTGGGCCTTCTTCAATTGTTCATTTTCAACCTAAAAACTATGTATTTCCCCAATTAAATGTCTCATCATTTCTAGCACTTGGCTGTATTCAAAATGTTATGCTTCTGGTTGTATGGTAGGTAGTGCATGATTATTTTCTTATCGGTGATTATCATTCTCATTGGGAAATACCATCATTCAGTCCTGGTTGTATAATTTATACATTCACACAACAAATGCAACATTATTGTTGTTAGTTTATCATTTTTGTGTACTTCAGTAGAAACTAG
>LPNX010174473.1:56662-130978 GCA_001517045.1 Pseudotsuga menziesii | reverse complement strand
TATATATATATATCATAGAACATTTTAATCATTCTCTTTCATATATTAACTAGGGAATTCATGCTTGTTACCAGACTTACTTTATGATTCTTAGATTATAGCTCAAATACCATAGGATACAAAGGTACACTATATAAAACACCCTTAAATATTTTATCCTAAACCTTTGTGAAATCTGGGTTCCAAATTCTTCATTTAAAAAGTTTTCCGCAACAAACCTACCGCACAATTGCTTCCGCGATAGACTATCCGCAAGGGTACTTTCGCAACTCCCCCTTCCACAATGCATATTATCGGTTTGTGTCAAGTGTATTTGAACTCTACATATCTCTCTTCTGCAATCCCACTTCTACAATGTGGATTTCGAATTGTGGAATGTACTTATATAAAGTTCCTTTACAACTTTCCTTTCCGCATTTCCGCTTCCGTATTGTGGATTTCGGATTATAGAAGGTACTTAAATTCCCTATTAAAATTTCCTCCCACAATTACGCTTCTGCAATGCGGATAGCAGATTGCAGAAGTACTTAAATTTATTTACATAATTTCCTTCCGCATTTCCTCTTATGCATTGCATATTGCGGAAGTACTTAACTTCTTTACATAATTTCCTTCCACATTTTTGCTTCCGCATTGCAGATTGCATAAGTACTTAACTTCTCTACATAATTTCCTTTCACATTTCCACTTTCGTATTGCAGATTGCAGATTGCGCAAGTACTTAACTTCTTTACATAAAGTCCTTCCACATTTCCACTTCCGTATTTTAGAAGTACTTAACTTCTTTACATAATTTCCTTCCGCATTGCGGAAGTACTTAACTTCTAGGAAATTTTAACCTTCCTTAAGCCATCTGGACCATAATTTTTCTTAGTTTTTCTTAAGTCATAGTTCATACTTGGGGATTTTACGGTAGGTTACCGGAGCTAGTTTTCTTCTGGAATCAACAAATTCTTTTCACAAATTCCAACAAGCAAATGAGGATTATAAGTAAAGTGTAGGAGTTCCATTGAGCTGACAAGCATTCCACTACCTACAGGCAATCCCTTACATCGGGGTATTAACAATGAAATTATAAAGCATCAAAGTATTCTTGCAGAATCCATAAAATAATCCAACACATTCCATGTGCATAAACAGATATGTTCTGAGCTCAATAATATGTAAGGAAATAACCATTTAAGGGGATCTGGTTGTACAACCAACCAAATGAAGAGGGAACAACGACGTTCCACCCAACCATATATTTGGACTAGTCTTGATTTCTGTCCTCAATCATACCCAAGCTAAACTATGCATGCCAAGAGTAGTGACAACCTACCTCAGGTCTAGTTTCCCAGCAAGAAATCACTTGTCTCACACAGAGTAATCACGCAACAAGTATCTCTTTGAGCTTTCCTAACAGAGAGAGTTCCCGCATCAAGCTTTCCAGCATACTAAGAAACGTCCTTCCTCCTCCCATATGATTCTTTTTATAGTTTTTTGTTTTTCCTATGTCTTTTCCCAATTAGCGGCCAATTCCTTGTGGAATTCCCATCACCCACAATGTCCCCTGATTTTCTAGGGCATGTCTAGTGCCATAACGACATGTTGAAACCTGGTGTAACCTCCCTGAGGTTGCTTTTCCTTGTCACCCACTCTTGCATGCATAGTTTCCTCATTCAATGTGGCTGCCCCCATCATTCATTTTTATTTTTATTAAAACCAATTTGTTTTCAATTACATATGTCCTCCAAGGACTTATTAGCGGATTCTAGATCTAGCCAATCTTATTTCACAAAAATAAAACAGTAATTCAATATATTACAAATAATGTTTATTTATTGGGGGATGTTACAGTTGTTGTTGATGTAGAATACCTAGTAAATTGAGCACATAGATCTGTGGACAAACACACAACTCACAGGATATATCACACAATTTACTCAGTTATTGAAGAATGAAATAGTGCAAAAATGGCTTGCAGCTGTGAATGCTTTTCATTAATCAAAGAGTAATTAGATGATAATTAAAATGAAGTACAATGGCTTAAATATCCACATGCAATTCAAATCCACATGAGGAAATTCGAATTTATTAGACTCTACTTGACTGTAGGTAACTAAGACCTTGTCTAAATATCTGTCGGAGGACTCAATAGTTAGCCGACCTTGTCTAAACCATAACCGAAGTTCATCGGAGTTCTAAAACACAACTCAAGTGTTACATTTAGTGTTGACTAAGGCTAACTAACTGTGGTAGGTGAGAAATGCGCCCCTCTTGAGTGCAGCCATGCAAACCTAGTGCTAACTGAATGTAGAGGACTAGAACTGAATGTAACTGACTCCTAACTTAGCTTGACTAGTCACTAACTGAACTAAACTGACCTTGGTTGGTTTCTGCACTTCCAGTGGCTCCTAAATTGTAGGGATTGGTCTAGGAGGCTCCTAAACTGATGCAATCAAGTGCAATCAGTGGCAGTAGGCCTCAATTAGTGTTCCCCACACTTCAGTAACTGAAACACATGACCCAATTAGGCCAAGTGGACCCAATGGTGCTAGTGACTAAAAATAGATTGGATGGACTCTCGATTTAGACATGACTCCTGATTTAGACATATGACAAAATTTGACAAGGGAGGATTAATAATCCTAACACCCCCCTGAATGCTAACTTGGAAAATATGTGGGCCCTGGTAACTAAGACCATAGGTCACCCATTACATCAAGTAAAGTAAAGTAACTGCTCAAAAATAAGGTGCTGGGAAAAAAACCACATGGGAAAAAAATCCCCCCCTCTAATTAAGTAGGTAGAATTAAGATCAATCTGGTTCTTCTGTGCATAGGTATCCTGGGGCCTGGCATGTGAACCTCTCCATCATTATGTCTAGAGGAATATTCCTCTTTGGAAGAAGAATGATATGCTCAACTAAATCAGAAATATAGACAGCTACTAGATGAAAATTGGACCCATGTAGAGCAACTAAAGTCAACTGATAAGGGAGAAAATCTTCTTGAGGATTCAGAACATGTGAGGAACACTCAAGAAACTGATATGTTGCAGCCATGAATAGAAAACCATGAGTGGTAAGAACAGCCCCAAGTGTTAGGAGCAAGTGTCTAGGCGGATGTAGAAAATATTCCTCTTTACCAGTTCTGTGAGGAGATGAGCATGTGATCAATGGTAGAGAAGCACTAGGGATGTTGAGAGCGAATGATTGAGCTCCATAGTATAATATAGCTTCTAAAATAGCTAATGAATCACATAATAAAATATCAGCAACCTCATATGAGGAAACTAACACCAAATCCCCATCAGCAGTTTTGAAGAGAAAGTGCGGTACTTGATTTTTCACACCAGAATTGGTGAGAGCAGCTACAAGCATGATTGAAAGCTCTTGGATTTTAAAATATGAACCAAATAATATCATATCAGAAAGTAAATCAGATCTAAATAGGTTGAAAACAGATCCAAAACTGTGAAATGGAATCAGCAGCAGTTTTGTAGGAGACTTGCGGTACTTGTTTCTTCACACCATTGATGAGAACAGCTACAAGCAGTACTGAAAGATTATGAATTTGATATATTAAACCAATAAATATCAGATCAGATCTAAATAAGATCATATTAGATCCAATAATGTTAATATCAGATTCAAATAAATGGTTAACCGAGACGGTGGATGCACAGCTTTCTTCTTCTTCAAAATTCTGAATTTTGGTGCATGCAATCCTGCAGGAATTTGCTAGAAAATCTAGATCATGGGAAGTGAATGGATCACTCTGGTAATCTGATATTTCTTCCAAAATATCCAAGGTATCACATATTTGCACACCAGCAGCAATATTAGAGGGAGAAAAATCAAATTTCTCTTCACTTTCGGATGCTATATCAGACTATGGAGCTCAAGTATTCGCTCTCAACAGTCCCAATGCTTCTCTACCATTGAACACATGCTCATATCCTCACAGAACCGGTAAAGAGGAAGATTTTATACATCCGCTTGGACACTTGATCCTAACACTTGGGGCTGTTCTTACCACTCATGGTTTGTTGTTCATGGCTGCAACATATCAGTTTCTTGAGTGTTCCTCACATGTTCTGAATCCTCAAGAAGCTTTTCTCACTTATCAGTTGACTTCAGTTGCTCTACATGGGTCCAGTCTTCATCCGAAAACTGTCTATATTTCTGATTTAGTTGAGCATATCATTCTTCTTCCAAAGAGGAGGATTCCTCCAGACATAATGATGGAGAGGTTCACATGCCAGGCCCCAGGATACCTATGCACAGAAGAACCAGATTGATCTTGATTCTACCTGCTTAATTAGAGGGGGGGATTTTTTCCCCATGTGGTTTTTTCCCCAGCACCTTGTTTTTGAGCAGTTACTTTACTTTACTTGATGTAATGGGTGACCTATGGTCTTAATTGCCAAGGCCCACATATTGTCCAAGTTAGCATTCAGGAGGGGTGTTAGGATTATTAATCCTCCCTTGTCCAATTTGGTCATATTTCTAAATCAGGAGTCATGCCTAAATCGAGAGTCCATCCGGTCTATTTTTAGTCACTAGCACCATTGGGTCCACTTGGCCTAATTGGGGCACATGTTTCAGTTACTAAATTGCGGGGAACACTAATTGAGGCCTACTGCCACTGATTGCACTTGATTGCATCAGTTTAGGAGCCTCCTAGACCAATCCCTACTGTTACAGAGAGAAATTCCTATGGCTTGGGGTACCACAACAGACAGATTAACTCCAGAAATCAATCCTTCCCTATATGCAAGAGAAACCAAACATCTAACACTAAAGGATCTCGATTCATACCTTATTCCGGACGGTTGATGTAGATCTCCGTTGAGATTTTCCACTCTCGCTTGTATTAGCAATTTGCTTCCTTAACATTCAGCAAACAAGACAAGCATGCTAGATATAATTGAGTTAGACCTACTCTAGCATATATAATCAATAGCATATAAGCATTTAAAATCATCCATGGATCAAATACTCATTTAAATACACATTATTGGACAGGAAAAGATATTTCTATTGATATAAAATAGAGATTACAATAGTGACAACCTCTGTCGACACGTTTGCGAATCAGAGAAACTGAGTCCCCCACTTCGGCCTCCACCACTTCAATCCTCCATCTATTGATAGTTAGCTCACAAGCAAAAGGCAAGCTTGGGAAGAACACAAAGTGCTCCAAGGGACAAAGGGATGCAGACTCAAGTATAAGCTCCGGCAACAATGGACTATAGTTTTCTTGCTCTTCAATTCTTCCCTTTTCAATGTATCCAAAGGGTTCCTTATATAGGTCTTCAATGGGGTAATGGAAGGTCGAATCCGAGCGATCTCAAGGAATATGGAAGGCCAAGAGACAAGTGCCTTGGATCCACATCAAGGAAAACTTCAAAATCATTTGGCCTTTTGCACACATCCCGATGTATGCGGGTTTAAGGGTCAAATCGGCATATATACGCGAGAAAGGGATTAAAAGTCGCGTATGGAAATTATTGCATGTTTTTAGGGATGATCTTGGAAACATCAAAGGTACAAAAATGGTCCATGGGGTCTAAAGAGTCTGCAGAGGGATAGGGAAGGCCATAAAGGTGTGATCCACTATATGTGGTAAAATCAACTGTAACAGATGCCCCCTAATGTGTGAGGTCAGAAGGGTCATACGATGGCTGAAATACATTATAAGTCCATCCCAGAAGTGGAGTGATGAAGAACCCAGTGGAAGAACCAGCCATCCAATCAATACAATACAATGATGAGAACTTTGCACATAACTGCAAGTAGATGTAGCAGTCCCAGATACATAAGAGTACAATGGCCATGAATAGGCATGATACAAAATATGACATGTGTGGTCATTGCCACATACAATATAGATATATTAGAAGCTCCATTATGAAGATATACATAGGATCATGATCTCCATGTAGGCTGAAGATATATAACAGATCAAGATCTCCATAATGGTTGGAAATATCTGACATATACTGGAATCAAGTCACGAGAGCCGAAATCTCATGAACACTGGCACGATCAAAGAGGTAGCATATATGAGATGCCACCAGTCTAGAAGGTCTTCTACACAAACCTCTACGAGTACATGTCCTACTATGTGAATAGAGGTGTTGAGGTCGAACATAGTAGTCCATCGTCTGACTATGGCTTGGGGTACCACAACAGACAGATTAACTCCATAAATCAATCCTTCCCTTTATGAAATAGAAACCAAACATCTAACACTAAAGGATCTCAATTCGTACCTTAGTCTGGACGATTGATGTAGATCCCCATTGAGCTTTTACACTCTCGCTTGTATTAGCAATTTGCTTCCTCAACATTCAGCAAACAAGACAAGCATGCTATATATAATTGTGGTAGACCTACTCTAGCATATATAATCAATAAGATATAAGCATTTAAAAGCATCCATGGATCAAATACTCATTTAAATACACATTATTGGACAACAAAAGATATTTCTATTGATATAAAATAGAGATTACAATAGTGACAACCTCTGTCGGCATGTCTAGGAATCAGAGAAACTGAGTCCCCCACTTGGGCCTCCACCACTTCAATCCTCCATCTCTCGATAGCAAGCTCACAAGAAAAAGGAAAGCTTGGGAAGAACACAAAGTGATCCAAGGGACAAAGTGATGCAGACTCAAGTATAAGCTCCGGCAACAATGGACTGTAGTTTTCTTGCTCTTCAATTCCTCCCTTTTTAATGTATCCAAAGGGTTCCTTATATAGCTCTTCAATGGAGTAATGGAAGGTTGAATCCGAGTGATCTCAAGGCATATGGAAGGCCAAGAGACAAGTGACTTGGATCCACATCAAGGAAAACTCCAAAATCATTTGGCCTTTTGCACACATCTTGATGTACGCGGGTTTAAGGGTCAAATCCGCGTATATACATGAGAAAGGGATTAAAAGTCGCGTATGGCAATTATTGCATGTTTTTAGGGATGATCTTGGAAACATCTGAAAGGTACAAAAATGTTCCATGGGGTCTAAAGAGTCTACAGAGGGACAGGGAAGGCCATAAAGGTGTGATCCACCATGTGTGGTAAAATCACCTGTAACACCTACGATTTAGGAGCCATTGGAAGTGCTGAAACCAACTAAGGTCAGTTCAGTTCAGTTAGTGACTAGTCAAGCTAAGTTAGGAGTCAATTACATTCAGTTATAGTCCTCTACATTCAGTTAGCGCTAGGTTTGCACGGCGGCACTCAGGAGGGGCGAATTGCTCACCTACCATAGTCAGTTAGCCTCAGTCAACACTGAATGTAACACTTGAGTTGTGTTTTAGAACTTCGATGAACTTTGGTTAACTGTCGAGGGACTCAATAGTTAACTAAACTTGTCTAAACCATAACCAGAGTTCATTGGAGTTCTAAAACACAAATCAAGTGTTACATTTAGTTTTGATTGAGGCTAACTAACTATGGTAGGTAAGAAATGTGCACCTCCTCAGTGTAGCCATGCAAACCTAGCGCTAACTGAATGTAGAGGACTAGAACTAAATGTAACTGACTCTTAACTTAGCTTGACTAGTCACTAACTGAACTGAAATGACCTTGGTTGGTTTCAGCACTTCCAGTGGCTCCTAAATTGTAGGGATTGGTTTAGGAGGCTCATAAAATGATGCAATCAAGTGCAATTAGTGGCACTAGGCCTCAATTAGTGTTCCCCACACTTTAGTAATTGAAACATGTGCCCCAATTAGGCCAAGTGGACCCAATGGTGCTAGTGAATAAAATTAGACTAGATGGACTCTCGATTTAGACATATGACCAAATTGGACAAGGGAGGATTAATAATCCTAACAATACCTTCCCAGTTAAGAGGTAGTATTGAAGTATTGTAAATTTAGAAGATATTCTATTGTACTTTTATTGTATTCTCCTTCGAAGATGTTATTCCTCCATTCGGAGATGTACTTGATGTAATTGGTCATGTAAAAGTCATGAGGTAAACCCTATGTTGTAAGTTGGGGAAATAGTCCTCACAAAAGTAATATATAAAATATATTTTGATTCTCCCAAGGTAGGTCGACCCTAATTAGGTAACTTGGTCGACTTAGTTAGTTAGTTGAGTCACACACCTAATGAATATAAATAAATGAGGCGCATCTCTTATTCTCACACATCTTACACTAAAGTATTGCGCTGGAGAGAGAGAGAGAGAAAGAGTCTTCTGTGGAATATGAATCAACTATTCATGTTGCTGGGGTTTTACACTGTACTTGGTTGAATTCTACACTGAGGAAGTTTTGCGGGGTTTTCTCTCGTGTGCTTTCCCCAAGAAAAATATTTGTGTTCTCTTGTGTTGTTGTACTTGTCTTTCTTTTAGTGATCCTTTTTCTTATGGTTATGATTTTATGATGCTAAATGTTTTAGATATTGTATAACATTAAAAAAATAACACCATTTTGTGTTAGGATCCCATGTGGGGATCTAGAACATAGCCATAGAAATGAAACATAAATGTAGGAAAAAAATGCATCCCTACTTTTGGACATCTTGGGCACTCTAATCCTTCAATAATCGAGCCACCTGAGTTTGATGATCCTACCTTATGTCTTCTTTTCCTTGGTTTATTTTTCTTGATTAAGGAATTACCGAGAGTGGTCTATTAAATTGAGCACATAGATCTGTGGACAAACACACAACTCACATGATAGATCACACAATTTACTCAGTTATTGAAGAATGAAACAATGCAAAAATGGCTTGTAGCTGTGAATGCTTTTCATTAATCAAAGAGTAATTAGATAGATAATTACAATGAAGTACAATGGCTTTAATAGCCACAAGCAATTCGAATCCACATGAGGAAGTTCGAATTGATTAGACTCTACTTGACTGTAGGTAACCAAGACCTTGTCTAAATCACTATCGGAGGACTCAATAGTTAACTGACCTTGTCTAAACCATAACCGGAGTTCATCGGAGCTCTAAAACATAACTCAAGTGTTACATTCAGTGTTGACAAAGGTTAACTGACAGTGGTAGGTGAGAAATGCACCCCACATGTGTTCAGTCAAGTAAACCTAGCACTAACTGAATGTAGAGGACTAGAACTGAATGTAACTGACTCCTGACTTAGCTTGACTAGTCATTAACTGAAGTGAACTGACCTTGGTTGGTTTTGGCACTCCTAGTGGCTTCCTAAATTGTAGGGATTGGTCTAGGAGGCTCCTAAACTGATGCAATCAAGTGCAATCAGTGGCAGTGAGCCTCAATTAGTGTTCCCCACACTTTAGTAACTGAAACATGTGCCCCAATTAGGTCAAGTGGACTCAATGGTGTTAATGACTATAAATAGACTGGATGGACTCTCGATTTAGGCATGACTTCTGATTTAGACATATGACCAAATTTGGACAAGGGAGGATTAATAATCCTAACACCCCCCCTGAATGCTAACTTGGAAAATCTGTGGGCCCTGGTAACTAAGACCATAGGTCACGCATTACATCAAGTAAAGTAAAGTAACTGCTCAAAAACAAGGTGCTGGGGAAAAACCACATGGGAAAAAATCCCCCCCTCTAATTAAGCAGGTAGAATCAGGATCAATATGGTTCTTCTATGCATAGGTATCCTGGGGCCTGGCATGTGAACCTATCCATCATTATGTCTGGAGGAATCTTCCTTTTTGGAAGAAGAATGATATGCTCAACTAAATCAGAAATATAGACAGCTGCCGGATGAAGACTGGACCCATGTAGAGCAACTGAAGTCAACTGAAAAGTGAGAAAAGGTTCTTAAGAATTCAGAGAATGTGAGGAACATTCAATAAAATGATATGTTGCATCCATGAACAGCAAACCATGAGTGGTAAGAACAGCCCCAAGTGTTAGGAGCAGGTGTTCAGGTGGATGCAGAAAATCTTCCTCTTTACTAGTTCTGTGAGGAGATGAGCATGTGATCAATGGTAGAGAAGCACTGGGACTGTTGAGAGTGAATGATTGAGCTCCATAGTCTGATATATCTTCTTAAATAGATAATGAATCACATAATAAAATATCAGCAACCTCATATGAGGAAACTAACACCAAATCCCCATCAGCAGTTTTGAAGAGAAAGTGCGGTACTTGATTTTTCACACCGGAATTGGTGAGAGCAGCTACAAGCATGACTGCAGGCTTTTGGATTTTAAAATATGAACCAAATAATATTAGATCAGAAATTAAATCAGATCTAAATATGTTCAAAACAGATCCAAAACTGTGAAATGGAATCAAATCCCCAGCAGGAGTTTTGTAGGAGACTTGCGGTACTTGTTTCTTCACACCGTTGATGAGAATAGCTACAAGTGGTACTGAAAGATTATGAATTTGATATATTAAAACAATAAAAATCATATCATATCTAAATAAGATCATATCAGATCCAATAATGTTAATATCAGATTCAAATAAATGGTTAACCGAGACAGTGGTTGCACAACTTTCTTCTTCTTCAAAATTCTGAATTTTGGTGCATGCAATCCTGCAGGAATTTGCTGGAAAATATAGATCATAAGGAGCGAATGGATCACTATGGTAATATGATATTTCTTCCAAAATATCCAAGGTATCGCATATTTTCACACCAGCCGCAACATTAGAGGGAGAAAAATCAAATTTCTCTTCACTTTCGGAAGCAATTACTAGTAAATTTTGCACAGAATTTAAAGGAAAATCATCGGTGAATGTTTGCATGGAAGTGCAGCAGAATTTTTCTTCAATATCAGAGATTTGAATTTCTTCTTCTGTTTCATCATTATGACAAGATGAGATATCAGATATCTCATGAACTTTTGGAGCATCAGGAGAAGGAGTCATCGCATGGAGACTGTCTTCAATTTGAATTGACTGTGTAGAAGCTTTTGCTTCTTCTTTATCTTGAACAACTTCATCAGAGAGAGTGGAGGCCGAGATTTTTGGATCAAGGATGCTTATGGTGTTAGATGTGCTCTCCAAAGTGCTATTATGATCCTCATAAATCATTCCAAAGGTTCTGTCCAATCTTGTCCAGAGTTCCTTCGGGTCTTCAATAGATCTAATGAGGTAGCGCAAGCTAGGAGAAATAACCGTTGCTATTGTTCCAAAAGATCCGTCACTTTTATTCAGCCAGTTAATCTTACTAAAACATTCTTTACCGAGTCCAATAGACACCTGACAGAGACCTTGTTTCATTAGAGATGAAATCATTTCGAAGTTGTACCTGCAAAACAAAAAATGATCCAGTAGGAGATCTGAGGAGGAGAAGTGCCTTGTCCGCCGAGGCTCTGATACTATATTAAATTGAGCACATAGATCTGTGGACAAACAAACAACTCACATGATAGATAACACAATTTACTCAGTTATTGAAGAATGAAATAGTGCAAAAATGGCTTGCAGCTGTGAATGCTTTTCATTTATTAAAGAGTAATTAGATAGATAATTACAATGAAGTACAATGGATTTAATAGCCACAAGCAATTTGCATCCACATGAGTAAGTTTGAATTTATTAGACTCTACTTGACTGTAGGTAACCAAGACCTTCTCTAAATCACTATCGGAGGACTCAATAGTTAACTGACCTTGTCTAAACCATAACCGGAGTTCATCAGAGCTCTAAAACATAACTCAAGTGTTACATTCAGTGTTGACTAAGGTTAACTGACAGTGGTAGGTGAGAAATGCGCCCCACATGTGTTTAGTCAAGTAAACCTAGCGCTAACTGAATGTAGAGGACTAGAACTGAATGTAACTGACTCCTAACTTAGCTTGACTAGTCATTAACTGAAGTGAACTGACCTTGGTTGGTTTTGGCACTCCCAGTGGCTTCCTAAATTGTAGGTATTGGTCTAGGAGGCTCCTAAACTGATGCAATCAAGTGCAATCAGTGGCAGTGAGCCTCAATTAGTGTTCCCCACACTTTAGTAACTGAAACATGTGCCCCAATTAGGTCAAGTGGACTCAATGGTGTTAAAGACTATAAATAGATTGGATGGACTCCCGATTTAGACATATGACCAAATTTGGACAAGGGAGGATTAATAATCCTAACATGGTCAATCTCTACTCAACCTATAGCCGTATGCAAGCCTAGATGGTACAATTGATTCATAATGGATCATTGGTCATTAAGACCCAATATGAAGCTAGGGTTTCACCATTCTCGTGTGAGACATGTGATTATTAAAGAACATGGAGAAATCGTAAGTTCTTCATTTTATGCATGGCTTGCCAGATGTTGGTGTGATTGCTATGCCTAAACAAATATTTTTTAGCTAATTTAACACTCAGTTGCCATTAAGCACAATTTTTTTTCAAGCCTTCCTTCTAGTACCAAAATTTTGATGGGGAGATATGACCCTTAATGTTAACACATAGGTTTTCCCAATGATAATTCCCAATTATATTAATCACTATTTAAATTGGAAAGCTATCCAGATAATGGCAGGACAACCATTAACAGTTTTGGTTTTACCCACCGCGACTCGGTCCACTGTTTATGCTTTTTTATTAAATGCATTAAATGAAACTTTAAAATACAAATGCAAATTCTAATCTAAATTTAACATATATACACGCAATTAATAGAAATGAAAGAATTAGTCATGCCACAAATTATAAGAACTCTCAAAAACCCAATGTAGAAAATAGTATTTAAGTCAAACTGTAAACTACAACTATTGTATCTTGGCTGAAATAGAAGGAAATATAATTTGTTGAAATAAATACAAAGTAATAACTAGGAAATAATTTTTTTAATTGCCCATGCATAAATATCAAATTATCCTAAAAAACCTAGCAAAAAACAATTACTAAATCTATATAAAAAAACCAGTGAAAACAATTACTAAAGAGAGAAGAAATAAATACCATAATTATGAAAATAATATGTAACAAAAAATATACCATCTCCAAAATATTCCAGTGCATCAATGATCAACAAGAGAAATCTATGACATGTTCATAATGCAACATAAATCTTCAACAATTATTCCTGACCAAAAGGTCGCTTCTCTCGTTAAATAATAGAAGATGAATTTTAGTAGGGAAGCTATAGCCAATAGTGGTCTGTGTTACATAGAAAATTACACCTATTCTCCAAGAGGGAAAATCCCCTTCTATCTTAGTTTCATCCTCATTTATAGAGTACTTCAATTGTTGGAAGCTTTCTTCACATCTAGCTGTCCATTCAAACTTTATCCCCTTCTTTTGTAAATAAGTGATTGAATGTGCAACCTTGGATAATCCTTCAATGAATCTCCTGTAGTATCCTACAAGTCCCATAAAATACCTTAAACCTATCACATTTCTTGAAGTTGGCCAATTCATAATCGCTTCAATCTTTTTAGGGTCCACATATATTCCTTCATCTGAAATAATGTGACCCAAATAATGAATTGTATCTTTATAGAAGTCACATTTTCTCAACTTGGCATACAGATTATGCTCCCTTAGAAATTGCAACACCATTCTCAGATGTTCTTCATGCTCTCCTTCATTCTTAGAATAAATAAGAATGTCATCAAGAAAAACAAGAACAAACTTGTCTAAATACGTACTGAAAACACTATTCATAAGACACATAAATGTAGCTATTGCATTTGTGAGACCAAATGGTACCACTACAAACTCATAATGTCCATACCTTGTTCTAAAGGTTGTCTTATGAATATATTCATCCTTGATTCTTACCTCATGGTAACCAGACCTCAAAAGGTCATCAATTTGAGGTAAAGGGTATTTGTTCATCACAGTGACTTTATTCAGCTATTTGTAATCAATACGCAATCTGAGTGTACCATATTTCTTTTTTACAAACAGAACTGGTGCTCCCCAAGGAGACACACTCAACATGATATACTTATTTTCCAACAAACCTTGCAACTGCATCTTCAGCTCTAGCAATTCTGGTGTGCTCATCCTGTAGGGTGCCTTGGACATTGGTGCCGCTCCAAGCACAAGGTCAATGGTAAAATCAATGTCTCTCTTTGGAGAAAGTCCTAGAATCTCATCAGGAAACACATCCCTAGATTCCTGCAATACATGAAATTCCTCCCACCTAGGAGTTTCATTCTTTGCTGCCTCCAAAACATGGGCTGCATATAACTGCCAACCTTTCCTATATAACTTCTTCAGCTACATTGCTGAAATTTTCCTGATAGAAATAACCTTTGGAATGCCTCTTACCACTCTTGGGTTTCTTTCTTCATCCATGCATTCAAAAGTATTATTATAATAGTCAAGATTAACTCCATGAGCTTCTAACCAGTCCATTCCTATGAGAATATCATAGGAACCAAGTGGTAGAACATTCAGGTCTGCATGAGTTACTAATCTATCCATGACTAATGGACATTTCTATACCACTTCACTGAATTTTCTCTTGGTTCCAGTGGCTAGTTGGACTAACCACGACTTACTATGCTTTATCTTCTTAAAATCACACATATCAACAATTATAGGAGTAATATAACTGTGAGTAGATCTAGGGTCAATAAAAACAGAAACAAACTGCTCAACAATATGACCTGCAACTTCAATCACAGTTGACTGATGATCTTCCTAGTGGCCCTCTAGCGCTGCATAAATTATAGGAACGACCCTTGCCATTTGACCCACAGTTTCTGCTTCTTGGATATTCTAAACTTACCTTGCATTCCCATTCTGCTGCGGATAGATCCTACGTAGGTGGTGTCCTCCACATTTCCAAAATTGGAATGGTTCTCTTGGATCCTTGGGATATCTTGTTCTGTCTCCCATCACTCCAGCTGGCTGATTTACAACTTGTGATGGATGCGTTTGCTGATCTTAGAAGTTAGAGGGTTTGAACCCTTTCTTTCTTTGGCCAAACTTTTCATTTCTTGTCCTTCCATGCCTTATGGTAATCAGGTTTTCCTTTGTTATGATCATAGCAATACTTAGCCTTCCTGATAGCCTATTCTATAGTTCTGGTCTCATCAACCTCAATTCTGTCTTTGTAGGACTGAGGTAATCCACTTAGAAAACGCTGGATTTTCAAATTATCATCCCTAATGTACTTGGCATACCTCAAAAGCTCCAAGAACTTATTTTCATACTCTTCCATGGTCAGCTGTCCCAATCTCACCTCATGGAATTCTTTGATCTTGTCATCATAGTAACTACTTGAGAGGCACTTCTCATTGAAATAATTCTTGAATTGTTTCCACACAATCTTCCTTTCATTGAGATTATTTACTTTGCTAAGGTGCTCCCACCATATGGATGCTCTTCCATTCAAATTGAAGATAGTTACTCTTTCTTTCATATTTCCAGGGTAGTCCTAGACATGGAAATACTTCTTCATCCCAAGAAGCTAAGATTCAGCTTCTTGACCAATATTTACTTTAGCATTAAAGGTAGGAGGCGTTTCCTTCTTGAATTCATCATGAAAATAGTTTTGGTAGCACCTATTCCTCTTGTTCCTATGAGAAGAAGAGATTGATCCCCTAGCAGATCCTTTAGAGTCAGTTGACCCACTAGAATTCCTTTTCCTTCTTCTAGCACTGCTCTTACTTCCTTCCATATTTGCTGCCTGATGCCCATAGTTCATATTTCTTTGGATTTCTATCCAACTCTGCAACATGGCTGCATTCAACTGATTATGGTATTCTTGAGCTTTAACCAACCTTTCCTTATCTTCTCTGTAGCTTTGCATCTCCACCCTTATGCTTCTCATGGTGGCTGCAAAATCTGGGGGAGTCTCTTGAAATCTTTTGCCATTAGATCCCGTCTCATCATTTCCAACTTTGATTCCCCCCCCCCCCATGGCATCTTCCTCGTGCCCATTAGGATATGGTGCATCATTCATGCTGTAGGTTCCCATGGCTGCACCAAAAACCAACTTCTCCATTCTGCACTATGACTTTGCAAAAATGTGTTAACAAACACCATTGTTAATTAATCTCTGAATTCAAACATAACTTACCGACTGTTCACTAGAAAATTGGAAACTAATCTCCACAACGGATATTAAGATTAATGGACAAGGTTGATCCCCTAACAGATCAACAGTTGACAGGGATTTCGTTGGGTGAAATAGCACAGGAAAAGAAACTTTTGTTTTGCACGATAGGAAATGTGTCCTTTCCCCATTGGATATCGCGTGCAAAGATCGGAGGTGAGAAAATCACTTTATGGAGTGTAGAATCTTTATGAAATCGAGTTCACCGTTAATTTGAAGTTCACTCTTTTAACGATTTAACTGTTCAACTTGGCCCCTTTAGGCCCAATGCTTCAACCCGCATCTCTGATACCATAATGTAACGTCCCCATACCCCATAATGCAGATAAATTAAAAAATTTGCTTCAAGAACCCTTATTCTCCGTTTGAACACATGGCATGGATGTTAACACACTCTTCAACATTCATTCTCAGGCTTAGAAACCACTGTAATAGTTCTTCCACCCTTGACAGATCCATTCTACGTCTAGAACACTGTAGTTCAGGAGAAACACTATAGAACAACCTGTTCCACCACTCCAGACAATGATCAAACATAGGATCACACTACACCACAATAAACAATCGCGATTGCAGGCTCGGGAATGAACAATATGTGAATGAGTGAGTGTGCTTCCACAACAACCATGCATTAACGAACAACGTGAATAATCATGAATGAACAAAACTCCCCTGGGATGGAATATTAACCAAAACATTCTGCGTGACCCATGAAAAACGATGGACTAAGCACACATTCCAAGGTTTACTTGCTTAAGAATCAAGAACGTAGCTTCCCAGACTGCAGGTTTGCAGGTTTGCTCAGACACACAATCATACTGCCATGCCTTGCTCTACCTAAGGTATTGACTACCTCAACCAACTTATGGAAGAAATGAATGATTGAGCAGAGAGGACAAAAGGGAGCTAAGGGTTCATGGGTTTCTCCATTGACATTTGGTCTCACCCTATTGGCTCATGGGGTTTGACTAACTCCCCTCCCTATTCCTTGTGAAACCATTCCCCCATCTCTTTCACGTTGCAGTGCCATAGCCAGCTATGGTATTTTATTAATTGCATAATGACATGATATATCAAAAACATACTATGCATGACTAACACCATAACCATAGGTATCAACCTTGATCACCTATCAACAAAATTCCAAATCAACGGTAGGTCCTTGGCCTTGAGCTCCTTGCCATGATTTATATACAATATATACATCATGTACAATTCAATACCATGGGGTCAAAACCGAGGTGTTACATTCCCCTTCCCCTTACAACAACACTGTCCTTAGTGCTCATCACAATTGAACAAAAAAGATACATTGGAACTACCACAGTGCTATGCAAAATTGAACAAAAATGGATGTTCCAATCGCATGGCATCCTCCAGCTCCCACCTAGCCTCTTCAGGACCGTAGTGCTCTTGCTGCACCTTCATCTGTCCAACGACTCAATTTTGGAGCACAGTGACCTTCCTGTTGAGGGTGCACATTGGCTTGGTTTTGAACTCCTCTAGGTTCCACTTGGATCACATCCCAATCAATCACATGGTTAGGGTCATGTACATATTTCTTACGCAAAGAAACATGAAAAATATTATGAGCTCTAGTGCTAGCAAGAAGTGTAAGTCTATATGCAACTGACCCTATTCTCTCAAGCACTTCAAACAACCCACAGTATCTAGGTGACAACTTGGAAAAGCTTCCAAGCTTCAAGGAACTCTTCCTTGCCCTCACTCTGAGGTAAACATGATCCCCAATATAGAACTCTCTGTGCACTCTATGCTTATCTACATAGCTTTTCTATCTATCTTGGGCTGCTTTCAGATTCTTCCTAATCTTTGCAACCTCTTACTCCATTTCCTTGAGCAATTTTGGACCAATCACAATCCTGTTCACTAGATTATCCCAAGTCATAGGTGTCCTACACCTTCTGCCATATAAAGCTTCATATGGACTCATCCCCAAGGATGCTTGCCGTCCATTGTTATAGGAAAATTCTACCAAGTGTAAATAATCCTCCCACTTGGTTGGCTTATCCATCACATACACATGAAGCATGTCTTCAAGCACCTGATTCACTCTTTCTGTCTGACCATCAGTTTGAGGATGGTAAGTAGTGCTAAATTTTAGTTTTGTACCCAAATCCGCAAACAACCCCTTCCAAAAATTGGAAGTGAACTTGGCATCTCCGTCAGGGATTACTGTCTTAGGAAATCCACGCAATCTCATAATCCCCTTCATGAATATTTTTGTCATGTCATCAGTCTTATGTGTGGACTTAACCAGTATTAAATGTGCTGCCTTTCTCAACTTGTCTGCCACAACCATGATGGAATCATGTTGTCTCCAAGTCATTGGCAATCCTGTAATAAAATCCATGGAATTAACTTCTCATTTCCATTCTGGAACTGGCAAAGGCTGCAACAAACCTGTTGGGTGTTGATGCTCAACCTTGACCCGCTGACATTTCATGCACCTTGAAATATATTCAGCCATGTCTTTTTTCATTCCTGGGAAAAAATACTGCTTTCGGGTTGTAGCAATTGTCTTCTTATATCATGGGTAACTAGAATATGGAGTTGTTGGAATATATTATATTTCTTGGAAGGTAATAATGTCTTTGTATTATGTCGAAAGTTGTCTACAATCTTATGCAAAAGAGTAATACATTTAACCCATAGTTATATGGTGTTGTATTTACTTGTGTAGAGTATTTGTCCATGGTATTGTATTAAGAGATGTTATTTTGGAGAATTATATTATCCCACATGCAATATGTGAGAGTAATTCTTCCTCATCTCTTAGTATATAATAGGGTCAAGTGAGTCTATACATAATAATGTATTCTTGATGTAGTAGTGGTACTATTGTGACACTATTGTACACCATCTATATTCTTTGGGGTATTTGTGCTTTGCTCTCTTGTAATATTGGAGAAGACATTCTAGAGATAATAGAAGACTACCTTCCCGTGGATGTAACCCATTAGGGTGAACCACGTATATCGGTGTTTTCTTGTCCTTTTCTTTTCCTGTTCTTATTTTTTATGATATGTTGTTGGTTGCTTAGATAGGTCAACTAGTTTAGCGTGACTCTACTATTCTAACATGGTATCATAGCGGGTTGCTATGATCTAGTACCTTCTATAGCTTTCAATCAATAATGATTATTATTTGGGCATTGTCATTTTGTTGGAGATTTTCTTTCTATATAGTAGCCATTAGGATTCTCTTCAGATTTGGGCATATTTCTCCATTTTTTCTTTTTCACCCTAACCTTAACTTGTTGTGTAAGATTTTTGCAGAATGTTTTTAAGGGTTTCTTAATGTTTTTTCTGTATATCTGCATGATTTCGGGGTTCTCTTCAAGGAGATCTTTCTTCCGATTACAAAAATGCTAGTTATAAAAAAAGGCCATAACTAGGTCATTTTTGACCGGTTTTTTTATTATAACCTATTTTTGGAATTGGAACAACCATTCTAGATCAACTTGCATGACCTGAATAGAAAACCACGCATTTCTTGGCTTCCTTTCGGTAATAAAAATGCCAGTTATACAAAAGGGCTGTAACTTGGTTATTTTTTACCCATTTTTTTATTATAACCCATTTTCAAAATTAGAACAACCATTTTGGATCTACTTGCATGACCAGAACATAAAACTGGGCATTTCTGGGCTTCCTTTTGGTAATAAAAACAACATTTATAAAAAAAGGTCCGTAACTTAGTCATTTCTTACCGGTTTTTTTATTATAACCTATTTTTGGAATTGGAACAACCATTCTAGATCCAGTAGTAAGACCAGAACAGAAGACTGAGATTTTATGGGTAAATTTTTTTCACAGGATTGTAAGTAAAAGTTTCTCTTTCTTTTACTATTTTTCAAACTGTGTTTTTTTGCAGATTCAGATCAATACGGTAAAGTATTTAAATTTTCTGTTATTCATTTTTTGCATTTAGGTTTTGCTTCTAATCATGTTTATTAAGATATTATTTTTTGTTCTTGCTATATATTTGTCTCACATTTCTATATGGAAATATTGACATCTTTTAAGGACATGGATCTCTAGTATTTTGTCATGATGATAGCTATAAACCATCTAATGCTTAATATTTTTTAAATATACTTAATAATTGATTTGTTCTTTTCTTTGTTTTGTTTATAAAAACAATTTTATAAGAACAATATCATATGTGTTATTTAGTGATCATTATTTACTTTATTTATATGTTATTGCTGATATTTGTGTAAAAACAATTTCATTCTTTTATAAGTAATATCTTTATGATCATTATATGCTCTTGCTAATTAAATTCTTAAGTAAAATCATTTTTTTTAATCTATATGATATGATATTTTTTTGCTTGTCATAAGTTATTTAATTGGGATATAGCTTCATTTTCATGTATTGCAGATTGTACCTAGTTCCTGTGTTATTTGTCTCTAACATTCCAATATGGAAACATTGACATTTCCAGGGCATTTCGTCTCTTGCATATTTACATAGTGTTAACAAGAAATGAACCCATGATTAAGACCATTAGTGACTTGTCATTTCATAAATTTTTATTAGTGATATCGTGAGTTGAACATAATTTTCTATATGTTGATCATATTAAACATTTTGATTTATCTATATCTCATGTCATGTTTATTTCGATCATATTTTACTCAATATTTATATGTCTTTGAGCAATTTTTAAATCTTGAGCTATTTATCATGAACACCTTGTTCTTGTTGCAATGAGATTTCTATTCTTATGATTGCAGAGGTTATCTTGTTTCTACTTGTCTCTAATGTTCCTATATGGAAGCATTGACATTTTTAGGGCATTCATCTCTTGCATATTAACCTCATACTAATAAGAAATGCACCTATGCTTCAAATTAGTTGCTTGATGACTAAATTTTCATATATTTAAGTGAAATCTTTGGCTCACTATTTATATGTTGTGGTTGACACTTAATGAGTAAAAGTAACTTCATTTTCCTTAATGAGCAAGTTAGTCTTTTATTTGATCATATTATGTTACCATTCCTTTATATGATGTTTGCTAACCTTTGGTATATAAGCATTTTCATTTATGTATGAACAATTATCTTTTATGATCTTTATATGCTTTAATCTTGAAAGTTCTTGTGCAGATAAGTTCTCTGTTTAGGCTTTCACCTTATTCCAGAAGTAATGAAGCACCATATTCTACTGTTAAAGTCATGATGTTCAGCTGTATGATATCATTTTCGATGTATAGACTATTGGGGTATTTTTTCTTCGATGTTTGAAGTCTTCTACAGATATTTATATTGCACCTTGATTGGATGAATGTTTGCCATCCCCATGTGTATTGGCCTTCGGGGTTTTTTGTACATTGTTGTGGTGTTCTTAGCCACATGTTTCATTGTATCGGTCATCAGAAGGTATCTGTACACTGGTGTGGATGTTATATCAGAGTTCTTCAGCTATCATGTATGGTTGCGATGATTCTTGTGGTGATCTGGGCATCTTGCGATTGGATTACATCACATGTTCTCGGCATTTTATTGTTGGGTCTTTCATCGTAGAACCTGGTTCATGTGCACTTTCATGATTCAGTTAGAATCAGTTGTTCATCATCAAATTCCATCAGCTGAAGTGTTCTTCTTATTTGCAGCTTTTGCTCTTCTGGAAGTTGTCATCAAGAGGGAGCAGTAATGGCTCCTTTCTTCCTTAGTGTTAGTGTGGACCCTTCTCCTGGCCATTATTAAGGGGGAGTGTTGGAATAAATTATATTCCTTTGAAGGTAATAATGTCTTTGTATTATGTCGGAAGTTGTCTACAATCTTATGTAAAAGAGTAATACATTTAACCCATAGTTATATGGTGTTGTGTATACTTGTGTAGAGTATTTGTCCATGGTATTGTATTAAGAGATGTTATTTTGCAAAATTATATTATCTCACATGCAATATGTGAGAGTAATTCTTCCTCATCTCTTAGTATATAATAGGGTCAAGTGAGTCTCTACATAATAATGTATTCTTGATGTAGTAGTGGTACTATTGTGAGACTATTGTACATCATCTATATTCTTTGAGGTATTTGTGCTTTGATCTCTTGTAAGATTGGAGATGACATTCTGGAGATAATAGAAGACTACCTTCCCGTGGATGTACCCCATTAGGGTGAACCACGTATATCAGTGTTCTCTTGTTCTTTTCTTTTCCTGTTCTTATCTTTTATGATAAGTTGTTGGTTACTTAGATAGGTTAACTAGTTTAGCTTGACTCTACTATTCTAACAGGAGTCTGATGGATCTCATCCATAAAAATTCTCCTAAAATCTACTACATTTAGAATATAAATTCTCTTCTTATAAGTAAGAAGTCAATCTTATTCCAATTTATATCCCGCATACATCTTCTCAAGACTTTGCTGTTGCAATTTGTCCTTGACCTACGCAAACAATTCATCTTCAATAGTATGATTACCAATCTGCTACCTCAAAACTGATTGGCAAATACTAAGAGATTCCACATGCATTTCATGCACCTTTCTGCTGAGTGCATCAGCCAATTTGTTTTCTTTTCCTCTATTGTGTTCGATTTCAAAATCAAACTCACACAAAAAATCTAGCCATCTAGCTTTCTTAACATTTAGTGTTGGATGATCAAACAAATATTTCAGACGACAATCATCTGTCCTTAGTTCAAATTTTCTTTCCATTAAGTAATGCCTCAACATCTTGAGAGCATGTACTATGGTTGCAAGTTCTAAATCATGAGTGGCATAGTTCTTTTCACAACCCTTCAACTTTATGGACTCTTGACACACCATGTGGTTGTCTTGCATAATAAATCCTCCAAGTCCCTGACCGCATGCATCGGTACACACCACAAAGTCCTTTTTCGGGTCTGCAATTTTCAGAATTGGTGCACTTGTGAGAAGCTTCTTCAACTGTTGGAAGTTTTCTTCACATCTAGGTGTCCATTGAAACTTTATCTCCTTCTTTTGCAAAGAAGTGATTGAATGTGCAACCTTGGGGAATCCTTCAATGAATCTCTTGTAGTATCCTGGAAGTCCCATAAAAGACCTTACATTTGTCACATTTCTTGGAGTTGTCCAATTCATAATGGCTTCAATCTTTTCAAGGTCCACAGATATTCCTTCATATGAAATAATGTGACCCAAATAATGAATTCTATCTTTATAGAAGTCACATTTTCTCAACTTGGCATACAAATTATGATCCCTTAGCAATTGCAACAACATTCTCATATGTTCTTCATGCTCTGCTTCATTCTTAGAATAAATAATAATGTCATCAAGGAAAATAAGAAAAACTTGTCCAAATACCTGCTCAAAACACCATTCATAAGAACCATAAATGTAGCTGGTGCATTTGTGATACCAAATGGTACCACTACAAACTCATAATGTCCATACCTTGTTAAGAAGGATGTCTTATGAATATCTTCATCCTTGATTCTTACCTGATGGTAACCGGACCTCATCCCAATATTGGAAAATATCTTTGCTCCTCTCATTTGATCAAAACAGTCATCAATTCAAGGTAAAGGCTATTTGTTCTTCACAATGACTTTATTTAGCTGTCTGTAATCAATACACAATCTGAGTGTACCAACTTTCTTCTTTACAAACAGAACTGGTCACTCCCCAAGGAGACACACTCAGCCTAATATACTTCTTTTCCAACAATTCTTGCAGCTATATCTTCAGCTTTAGCAATTCTGGTGTGCTCATCCTGTAGGGTGCCTTGGACACTGGTGCTTCCCCAGGCACACGTTCAATGGTAAAATCAATGTCCCTCTTTGGAGGAATTCCTGGAATCTCATCAAGAAACACATCCCTGAATTCCTGCAATACATGAAAGTCCTCCCACCTAGGAGTTTCATTCTCCGTTGCCTCCAAAACATGGGCTACATACAATTGGAAACCTTTCCTATAGAACTTCTTCAACTGCATTGCTGAAATTTTCTCGACATAAATCACCTTTGGAATGCCTCTTACTACTCTTGGGTTTCCTTCTTCATCCATGCATTCAAAAGTCTTATTATAACAATAAAGGTTAACTCTGTGAGATTCTGACTAGTCTATTCCTATGAGAATATCATAGGAACCAAGTGGTAGAACATTCAGATCTGCATGAGTGACTAATCCATCCATGACCAATGGAGAATTTTCTACCACTTTAGTGAATTTTCTCTTGGTTCCAATGGCTAGTTGAACTAACCACTACTTACTATGCTTTATATTCTTAAAATCACACATCTCAACAATTCTAGGAGTAATATAACTGTGAGTAGATCCAGGGTCAATCAAAACAGAAATAGATTGCTCAACAATCTTACCTGCAACTTCAACCATAATTGAATGATGATCTACCTAGAGGTCCTCTAGTGCTGCATGAATTCTAGGGACGAACCTTGCCACTTGACCCACAATTTATGCTTCTTAGATGTTATGAACTTTCCTTGCATTCCCATTCTGCTGCAGATAGTTCCTACGTAGGTGGGGTCATCTACATTTCCTACTTTGGAATGGTTCTCTTGGATTCTTGAGATCTCTTGGTCTGTCTCCCATCACTCCAGCTGGCTGCCTCTGCTAATTTGAGAAGTTAGAGGGTTTGAACCCTTTCTTCCTTTGTCCAAAATTTTCATTTCTTTTGTCCTTCCATGCCTTATGGTAATCAGGTTTTCTTTTGTTATGATCATAGCAATACTTAGCCTTCTTGATAGCTTCTTCTAGATTTCTAGGCTCATCAAACTCAATTCTGTCTTTGTAGGGCTAAGGTAATCCACTTAGAAAACAATAGATTTTCAATTTATCATCCCTAATGTACCTAACATACCTCAACAGATCCAAGAAATTATTTGCATACTCTTTCATGGTCAGCTGTCCCAATATCAGCTCATGGAATTCTTTGATCTTGTCATCATAGTACCATTTTGAGAGGTACTTCTACTTGAAAGAATTATTGAACTATTTCCACACAATCTTCCTTTCATTCAGCTTCTTTACTTTCCCGAGGTGCTCCCACCATATGGATGCTCTTCTATTCAGATTGAAGAAAGCTACTCTTGCTTTCATATTTCTAGAGTAGTCCCAGAATTGGAAATACTTCTTCATCCAAAGAATCCAAGCTTAAGCTTCTTGACCAGTCTTTACTTCACCATTAAAAGTAGGAGGCTTTTCCTTATTGAATTCATCACGTGAACGGTTCTAGTAGCACCTATCC
This sequence comes from Pseudotsuga menziesii, assembly GCA_001517045.1. NCBI lineage: Eukaryota > Viridiplantae > Streptophyta > Pinopsida > Pinales > Pinaceae > Pseudotsuga > Pseudotsuga menziesii. Next base: position 105,774 of record LPNX010174473.1, on the reverse strand, counting down.
CTCTTGTTCATGTGAGAAGAAGAGTTTGATCCCCCAGTAGATCCTTCAGTGTTAGATGACCCACTAGAAGTCCTTTCCCTTCTTCTAGCCCTGCTCTTAGTTCCTTCCGAATTTGCTGCCTGATGCACATAGTTCGTATTTCTTTGGATGTATTTCAAATTCTGCAGCATGGATGCATTCAGTTGATTCTACTCTTCCTGAGATTTAACCAACCTTTCATTATTTTCTCTGTAGCTTTACATCTCCACCCTTAGGCTTCTCATGGTGGTTGCAAAATCTGGGGGAGTCTCTTGAAATCTTATGCCATTAGATTTTGTCTTAGCATTTCCAACTCTAATGTTTTCCCCCATGGAATATTCCTCGTTCGTAGAGGGATCTGATGCATCATTCATGCTGTAGGTTCCCATGGCTGCAACAAAAACCAACTTCCCCAATCTGCACTATGACTATGCAAAAATTTGTTAACAAACACCATTGTTAGGCAATCTCCGAATTCAGAAATCACTTACTGGATGTCCACTAGACAATTGGAAACTAATCGCCATAATGGATATTAAGATCAACAGACAAGGTTGATCCCCTAATAGATCAACGATTGATAATGATTTCACTGGGTGAACTAGCGTAGACAAAGAAAATTTTGTTGTGTGCAATAGGAAACATGCTTAAATGACGTGTCCTTTCCCCTTGGATATTACGCGCGAAGGTCGGAGGGGAGAAAATCACTTTATGGAGCGCAAAATATTTATGAAATTGGGTTCACCATCAATTTGAAGTTCACTCTTTTAACGATTTAACTGTTCAACTTGGCCCCTTTAGCCCCAATGTTGCAACCCGCAGTTCTAATACCACAATGTAACATCCACATACCCCATAATGCGGACAAATTAAAAACTTTGCTTCAAGAACCCTTATTCTCCTTTTGAACACATGACATGGACGTTAACACACTTTTCAACATTCATTCTCAGGATTAGAAAGCACTGTAACAGTCGTTCTGCCCTTGACAGATCCATTCTACGTCCATAATGATCACCTTCGCACTAACCTTACCTTTCCGCCTTTCCGCCGCGGACATTGGGAATCAGAAATCAAAGGTTTGACAGAGTGAATTGTCAACCTTCCACCTTCCGCACTTCTTCTTTCCGACTTTGGAATGTGGAAATCCAACTTTTCCCCTTAACTTTTATTGGTTCGCCGATTTCTACCTTCCGCCTTTCCACTTCTCGCAGAGGATCGAAAGTGGAAAACTCGACCTTTCCTTAAGATTTTCGTTGATTTTCCACTTTCTAATTTTCCGCCTTTCGTGGGCGGATCCCGGTGTGCGGAAAATTAACTTTCTGCACTGTTCAATCTCCTCTTTTCTGGTTTTCACCTTCCACCTCCCTTAGGGGGATTCCAAGGGGCGGAAACACTAAATCAGATGCATTCTGACCTTGTAGCGAGGCTTTTAGCCTTCAAGGACCTAGGCAAAAATGCATGAAACATACAAGGCATAAACACAACTAAAATGCAGGAAATATACACAAGTAACCTTCTACTTAACCATCAATAATCATTCAACATGAACATAACAATTCATAGGCAAATACATTGCATAAACAAGAATAAATGAGATACTTATCTTGAAGATGAATGTTGTCCCGCAACTAGCTATGTCACTGCAACGTTCCACCCAGCCATAGGATAGTGTGTTCATTAATCTCTCAACACCACTCCCACCCCCGAGCTGGGCATGATTTCCACAAGAAACTAGGGAACAACAGACTCATACATAGCAAGGACATAACAAACATTCAAGCCAACATATGGGTTTTACAGGCTACACAACCAATCCATCTCACAGTTGGGTTTCACAGATTGTCCAGGAAATAAGACAAAACTCTATTGGGTTTCACAGGCTACACAACCAAGCCAACAGACAGTTAGTTTTGACAAACAGTACACAGTCAAGCCAACATTCACATTAAGGACCAGCCAAGCCAACAAATGGGTTTCATAGGATACACAACCAAGCCATATTTCATAGTTGGGTTTTATAGGCTTTCTAGCCAAGGTTTACACACATGGACAAATGAATGCCAATACACAGCCAAACCAACTCACATTTGGGTTTCTTAGGCTACTAAGGCAGTGGGGATGAAGAATTGCTAAGCTAGTGAGCTAAACCACAAAGCTATGGACACCTACACCAGATCTATCCAGCTTGGCATTCCACAATACCTACACACCCAACACAAGGAAGTATTCCCTTCACTTCTACATAGTTCCCTCAGGCCATACCTTCCCTTCCAATGCTCTTCAGGGTGTGCATATAGGATTTTCCAACCTCTCTTGATCTATTTGTGAGGTTCCTCTCTTCACTAGGTTTATCAACCAATTCTGTCCTCTTCCACTCCTAAGTATCTTAGGCCAAAACAAGGATGCACATCACAACAATCCACCAATGTAAACAACACAGGCTTCACTTTGTAACACACAGACAAATCAGGTTTGCATACCACACTGTAGTTCAGGAGGAACACTACAGAACAACCCATTCCTCCACTCCAGACAGTGATCAAACACAGGATCGTGCTACACCATAGTGAAAAATCATGACTCTGGGATCGTGAATGAACATCATGTGAATGAGTGAGTGTGCTTCCACAACAACCATGCCTAAAAAAACAACATGAATAATCATGAATGAACAAAATGCTCCCAAGATGGAAGATTAATCAAAGTGTTCAATGCAACCCACAGAAAACGATGAATTGGGCACACATTCCAGGGTTTACTTGCTTGAGAATCAAGAACGCAAATTCCCATACTGCAGGTTTTCTCAGACACACAATCAGACTACCATGCCTTGCTCTGCCCAATGCATTAATTACCTCAACCAAATTCTAAAAGAAATGAATGATTGAGGACAGAGGACAAAAGGTAGTTGAGGGTTCATAGGTTTGCCCATTGACATCTGGTCTCACCCTATTGGCTCAGGGGGTTTGACTAACTCCTCTCCATATTCCTTGTGAAATCATGTCCCCATCTCTTTCACATTGTAGTCCCATAGCTAGCTGTGGTATTTTATTAATTGCATAATGACATGATATATCAAAAACATACTGTGCATGACTAGCACCATAACCGTAGGTATCAACTTTAATCACCTAACAACAAAACACCAAATCAATGGCAGGGCCCTTTCCTTGAGCTCCTTGCCATAATTCAAATACAATATATACATCATGTACAATTCAATACCATGGGGTCAAAACTGGGGTGTTACATGGGTGGTGATTGTCTGATGCTCAATACCTTTATTCTTGATAGTTTTGAGAGCCTCTCAAATGTGAACTTACATACTATGTCATTGCACATTCTCTCCCTTACTAGTTGTCATGGAGTGACTAACCTTCAACTAACATGCCCAATCTTGTTAAAAGTATGTCTAGATCACCATGATCACCTGAAGAGAGCCTAATTTTCCCTTGTTGGGATTTTCTCACTTAGCCTAGGAATATGTCCCCATTTTAATGAGCTTGATATTATAGATCCTCAAATGACAACATTCGAGCTAAAAGGATGTGGTGTTCTATCTCAAGAATATATTTGGTTATCCACATCTCACCCATTTGAGTTTGAATGGATTGGTTAATATTTGTTAATATGCTTGACCTTGATTGGAAATTTGAGCCTAGTGATTCTTACAATGATTCAAAACCACGTAGTAAACTAAATAAGTTTGTTTTGAGGGAGGATTAGATTAATGGACGAGAGAACATGCGGGCTCCAAAATTCAACATTGAAAAAATTAGATTCCAAAATGAAAGGTCTAATTCTTGTGTTTCTCGGACTAGTCTTTTCAATATTGTCAACTTGATGGAATAGGAAACCCGAAGGTAGCTTCAGTTTGATTTTCTCCTTCTCCTTTGTTATTTATAACTTCGTTATGATCTTCATTCTCTCCCCGTCCCTCCATTTAGGCTGGGTTTTTAATATAAATATACCTAGGAAGCTCCTTTCGAGGTAATAATGGAGCGTCCCAACGCTCTATTTCGGGAGAGATCTTCCTCTGGTCAACCGTTTTCTTATTGAACCCTAGAGGGAAAGTAGGTTCTACTGTGGATGTCTCAATTTGTGAGATGACTGTATCTAAGGGGTTTCCAAAAAGGGATTTTACCTGCTCAATATCAGGAAGGTCAACAAAGTTTGGACTTCCTACTAGTGAAAAGGTCGTATCCTTTGGTTCTGTGACTAGTGGAGAACTAGAGGTTACTAGTGGTTGATCCTTCTGAACTTCTTCCAGAATGAGGTCCTCAGGACCTCTGGTCAAGGTTCATTCTCCTTCTATGGTTCCTTTGGTAAGATCTCTTGGAATAGTTTCTTTAGGTTTCCAAGCAGAATTACTCCCTTCAGGTGTTTTTCGATACCTTTCTAGTAAGTTAGTGGTTGTGGTATTATGTCCCCTGGAAAAGTTAGCAGAAATTTCGATAGCTTTTCCTATCTTAATAAACCTACCCCGAGGATCTCTAAGTCTGTTCATGAAAAGAAAACTAAATTAAAGGAAGCTTATGCTATTACTATTGTTGCTGGGTTTGGGGGCACCTGTTATAATAGATGCGCCGGGTCTAAAAAAAGAAAAACAAGTACATGGCAAATGCAAAAAATAACACACTTACAAAAACAACAAAGGAACAACAAGGCTTTGGGGAACCCCACTATAGTGGATGCGTCTAGATGTTACACCACGGAAATTCCAGGAATTTTGTAGTGAAGTCGTCTTTATGTCTTACTGTTCTCCCCTCCCTCTTGCTGTGTAATATAAAAGTAATCTATCTATATATCTAAACTTCATAAATGAACCCTATTTATTCTACCTTATAAAACAACTCCCCGGCAACGATGCCAAAATGTTTGGGTGTGTGTTCTACTCTCTTAAATACACCTAATATTTAATTATCGACCGGGGTGAGTAGGCTTAGAGTTGATACAAAATATATGCAAAGGTAAAAAGGCTCCTAGGGTGTAGTGGAGATATTTTAATAAACAAAAGATCGAAAGATCTTTAAAAATGAAAAACCGAGTCAAATTCCTAAGACTATATAAATAATTGGACTGGACTAGAGTATCAAATTCTAAACAACTACTAAAAATAAAGATATAAACAATAATAATTATAAATTCAGACGCTAACTCATACATAAAAGGAATTATAACAACTGAACTGACAAATAACCAACTAACTACTCCTTAAGCGGAAGGCTGGGGTAAAAAGACAACTTATCTTACAAAGAATAGATAACTGAAAAAGCAAGTAAAAAACTTAATAAATAAAACTTTGAAAGAAACAAGTAGAAAACTTAATAAAGATAATAAACAGAAGCAAGTAGAAAACTTAATAAAGATATTTAAACTCTATTCTTCAATAAATACATACAAAAAAAAAGAATGATTCCTATGATTACAAATAATCTAACTTCCTCTTAAAAATAATACATCTAACCCTAAACTCTATATGCAAACAAAGATAACCATGACATAAAACAACAGTAAAACAAATCAGTGTTTAATATTCAAGAAATAAGAACAACTTAATCCATATTTAATTTAAGGTGAAAAGAAGAATAATAAAACCTTAATCAATAAGCTAAAACAATCAAACTTTAATTGTTATGCTTAAATAAAACTACCAACTACAAACATAATCCAAATATTGACAAAACAAAACTAGAAACAATCTTAAAATATATAAAAAACACTAAAAACAGAACCGAGGGTTAAATGACAGACTGGACAGTAGGTATGTAAAGGGTGGTTGAATGGCAGACTAGACAGACGGTCTGAATGGGAGTCTGTACAGTTAAAAATGTTTAAAACTAACCTAAATGAACTAATTCTTCAGCTGAAGTTATGTAGATCTAAACCTAATGCATGGAATCAATAAACAAACCTATTTAATCAGCAAATTAACTTCAAACTAACTCTTAAACAAAAATAAAGCATTGCATATTAAACTAATTAGTAAGCTAGAAATTAATTTAAACAGACTGGAAATTAACTTAAGCAAGTTCATGGTAGGAAATAAATAAACAGAATTGAATCTAAATGAAAGCAAACGATTTCATATAAACAGATTCATAACAAGAAATAAATAAACAAGACTGAATTCAAATGGAAGCAAACTATTTTATATGTTTGGAAATAACAACTGAAAACAATACTAGAATGAAATGACTGTAAATAAAATAACTAAAAGCAAATAACTAAAAGCAAATGACTGGAATCAAATGACTTAAAGCAAATTTATGCGCGCATCTACTTGTTTAACTGCCGAAATAAAACTAAGCTAATTCAATACATGAAATAAAATAGCATTTACTATTATTTAATGAAAACAAACTAAAAATTAAATTAGACTAGCTAAAACAGAAAAGAAAGAACTGAATTAAACAAAGGAATGAACCTCTGGTTGATGAGGGGCCCTCTCAACAATCAAGGGTGATGTCTGCTAACTCCTACTCAAACATAATCTTCAACAACAATGCATTCAACTCTTTATTCAAATTCATAAACAAAATTACAGTGACTATGAATTGCTTAACAAAATACTTCTCTAAATATCCTGACTAACTCTGCTCTATATTTAGAGACTGGTATATATAGTTTACATGAGAGATGAGCAAGTCGACCCTGAAGGTCGATTGCTCTCTAATTTTAGTCAATCTTTAAAGGTACATAAATAATTTCAGGCCAACGCATAGACGTCTTCCTGCTTCAGCATGAGCGTGGCCTCTACAGCTTGAAAGTGGTGTGATATTTCTCCTTTCACATGGGCAGATCCTCTTCAGCGTGGCGTCAATCCCTTCCTTAGCGTGGTTGATGGGCTGGTGTTGAGCGCAGGCTTGTGATAGTTTAATATTAAAACAGAGGAGGCCGTGAGTAAACAACAAATGTCCATCCATTTGAATGCGTGGATAGTGAGAAGCTAGGTAGCGATCCTTCCAGACGCGTGGATGATCAGTTCGGTCGCAGGTTGTTTCATGTTTAAATGCCCAAAACTAGTTATGGACAGTGTGTAGGCTGATGGGCGAGCTAAATGGAACACTGAGCCGTGAGATGGATATATGCTGGGTGTTAATCTAGGGCAAACATGGAAAACCACCAGCAAATTTTGTGCGACTGTTGGATGACGAGCTGAGCACCAGGCTGGATCGTGAGCTGGACATATTGTGCGAAAGGTAGGTTGAATGCATCTTGGTGTTAATTTGTCCAAACGAACTATAAAATTTGCAAACGAATATACATATCAAATAATACATTAAATATGCTTTAAATAATATAATTTTGAGTTAATAAAATCATAAAAATGATATTAATAACCAAAGTTGAAATAACATCAAATTTGTTCTTACCTTGTGCTGAAATAACGATATGCATGACATAAAATATACTAAAGATAATAAAATATGTGTTTAAATGTGTTATTTAATCGCAAAAAATGATAATAAAATGAGGCTCAACATTCCCCCAAACTAGAGAAATGCCAGTTCCCACTGAGCAAAAAGAAAATGATTAAGGAAGAAGGCAAAGTTGCGCTAGTAACTGCCTTCTACTTGGCGAATGAAGGAAATAATTTAAACTTTAATCTTATAAAAGAATATTTATTTTATGTCAAAATAGAAAAGATTTTACCAGTCTTATTTTAATAGCTTGTGAGGTTCAAAAATAATTCAGCATTTATTCAATGGTTATGATATAAGATTTATAAGATAGAAAATGTAAGACAATAGAAGTAAGAAAAAAATAAATGATGGAATAGTAAAAGATTTGGATTTCTTAGGAGACCATGCTATTAATTCAAGATGTGTGTCATTTAACAAGCATATGTGTTTGATAAATAAATTTATAAACTTTATAATTAGTTCAGCCATGTACAAAGTAATACTTTGGATAGCTTAAACATATATCACAAATGCATAAATACCATTCTTAGTTAACAAGAAAAATAGTTTTCATGTGTATTTAAATAAAAAGATGCTAAGAATAAAATGATAACAAAAGAAATTTTAAGGTCAAAGCATCCATACAAAAATAAAACTATGTTCAAAAACAAAATTTGGTTGACAAATTTTAATCATTCATGCTATAATAACACAATATCTCATTCAGACCATCATCTGAACCATTATTCAGATCCTTCGTAAAGTCTTCCATCAAATCCTTCATATTGATTGATTGATTTGTTTTTTGTAAAAACATGCTTCATGCTATAACCTGAAAACACTTTAACATTTGTTAGAGATAAGCAATTTTGTCATAAAAAGATAAAAACAGACAAATATTTTGTTCCGAATCTTCCTAATCCTTCCCCAAACCAAAGATTTGGCATGTCTGTCCTCATGCAAAGGAGAATAATAGTTTATTCCATATAATAAAAAAATGCGAATATGTTGTTATTGTTTTATAAAGAAAAGAAAAATTGACTAGTAAAGGAAAGTGATTCAAATATGTATATTTATGAAAAATAATAGTGCCTAGAAAGACCATATAAAGAGACAATAATATAATCGAAAGAATGCCAGAGGAAAACCTAGGCATCTATGCCTCATTGTAAAGATATCTTGTCATCATAAAATACTTTGAGTTTACCCTGGAGTGTGTGAGAGATGTAACTATGGGTCTCATTTCTAGGATAATAACATCCTAGGGATTGATTGAATTAGATGGCCAGGTCCAAGCCCAACTTACAACGATTCTCAAGTGATAGTAAAGATAATGGGCCTTAACATTTTATTTATAATATTTTTGAAAAAATTCCTGTATATGATCATTATTTTAAGAATCATGTGCATAGTAGTGCATTAACCATACCTCTTTACCTGATATTGCCCCGCTTCCAGCATACCTGTTTAGTACCCCAGCGGGTTTATCTTGGTACCATGCAAGTATAGTCCCTTTTCCAGTGAGCCTGTTCAGTACCCCGGCGGGTTTACTCGCATTTATCGAGCTTTTTGGTTTTAAGTTGTTACGCAACATTGACCCGCTGCCAACAGGCCTATTCAGTACCCCAGCGGGTTTTCCTTGTATAATGATATTAAATATATGGAAGCCGATTGGTACTAGAGCGTGTTAAGCCCTCCTAAAACACATAATTCAATTTTACAAAATAAACTTACAAATAGCTTTTCATATTGGCCTTAATCATAAATCACATCAAAAGAGAATAACTTAAAGTTGTTCTTTGACCTTAGAATCCATCTTTTTCAGAAGAGATAAGTAATGTTCCCGACAGGTAAAAATTCCACCTACTCTTGAGTTATCACAAAGAGATATTTGAAAGACAAGTTTTGATAACAAGTATAGGATGAACTAGTAATCCATAGGCACAAGATGAATGATAATGAAAATAGGTATTATCAAGCACTATTCGAAATAACAAATTAGAAATATACATGTCTGAATCAAAATACCAGAAACTATCTGAATCAGAAAAGGAGCAGTTAAGAATGATATGCAAGGAGTTATCCTTAATTGTCACTACAAACTGCAAAATAAAGAAAAGTTAAGATACCTTACGAGCGTAATTACCTTTTCCAGATAATACTTATGAGCTGCTTATAGAGATAAAGTATCCATGATCAAACTGCAAAACCACTTGTTAGATGATTCAATTTATTCATAAAAATATAGAAAGCAAAAGAGTCGCATGTAATTTATTTGATCAGAAGTGACTCTTATTTATTCATAGAAGCAAAAACATATCTACATATATACAAGTGATGATAACCCAAAATGATTTCACGGATCAGGAGGAGGAGGAATAACTTCCTCTTCAATCAATTCCATTTCTCTGTGCTGTAAAACATTTTGTACAAAATCCTATATAGATGTGGGTTGGTGGTAAAGCCTAAGTCTATGTCCATTTACTATAAAGGAAACTTTTGAGCCGTCAATTGTTTTAATTTTTACTAATCCATTGTCAAAAGTTGTAACTACTTCATAATGGCCCTACCAACGGGTAGTTAATTTTCCTTTAAAGTTTTTAAACCGTGAATCGAATAGTAATGCCCAATCTCCGGCATTAAATTGCTTTTGCTTGATAAATTTATCATGCCATTGCTTTCGTTGATTCTGTATTAGCATGGTTCTTTGGAGCGTATCCTGTCTAATTTCATCTAATTCATTAATTTGTAGGATTCGTTGTTTCTGTGCTTCGTCCAAATCCATACCTAACTGTGCTGCCATACGAAAGGTTTTAACTTGAAATTCAATAGGTAAAAGGACTTTTTTGCCATATACTAACTCATAGAGGGTATGTCCAGTAGTGTTTATCCATGTTATCCTATAGGACCATAAAGCCTCTGGAAGTCTATCCGCCCAATCCTTATGATTTAAGTGAATGGTCTTGGTTAAAATAGCTTCTAATACTTTATTGGTTGATTATACCTAGCCATTAGCATGAGGATGGTAAGGTGAAGACTTGCAATATTAGATACCATACTTCGTAGTGAGCTCTTGCATTAATTTGGAAGTGAATTGAGTACCTTGGTTTGTGACAATTTCTTTGGGTACACCAAATCGGGTAAATATTTCTTCATATATGAATTCTACTACAGATTTCTCTGTATCCCTAAACAAAGCTTTAGCTTCTACCCATTTGGTAACATAATCTGTGCAAACCAATATATATTTATTTTTACGAGACATGGGAGAGATTGGTCCTACAAAATCAAGAGCCCATTTTTCAAAAGGCTCAATCATGACCTGAGGTTGTAAAGGCATTTGGTCTGATGTCGTGGGTCTACCCATTCTTTGACAACTATCACATCCTTTAACGTACTTGGCATCATCCCTTAAAATGCTTGGCTAGTAATAACCAGAGTGCAGTACTTTGTATGTTGTCCTTCTATCTGAAAAATGTCCTCCACATGGTCCATCATGGCATGCCCGGAGGATGTTTGTCATTTCATCCTCCTGCACACATCTTCTAATAATAAGATCTGGGCCAGTGCGAAAGAAGTCATTATCAACCCAGGAATAGTTAGAGCTTTGTACTATTATGAGGTGTTTCTCGTATGGAGCCAAATGGTGTGGTACTTTTCTAGTCGCTAGATAGTTTGCAATATCAACAGACCAAGGGGTTTGAACAGATACAACAAATAGATGTTCGTCAGGAAAAGTATCATCAGTAGGTTTAGTATCACTATCGTGTTGTATACGAGAAAGAAAATCCGCTACTAAGTTTTCTTTACCAGGCCGATTAATGACAGTAATATTAAATTATTGTAATAGGAGAAGCCACCAGGTAACTCTACCATTGGTAATCGATTTCTTCAATAAGAATCTAATGGCAAAGTGATCGGTGTGCACAAAAACTTCGTACCCTATAATATAATGGTGGAATTTATTAATAGAATAGACTACTGCCAAAAATTCTTTTTCAGTAACGGTATAGTTTAGTTCGACAGGAGAAATATTTTTGCTGATAAAATAAATGGCACAAGGTGATTGTCCTTCTTTTTGGCCTAGGACTCCTCCTATACTCGTATCAGAAGCGTCAGTAGATATATGAAAGGGAAGGGTCCAGTCAGGGCCCCTAAGTATTGGTGCTATTGATAGTTTCGATTTTAAAATCTCAAAAGCATTTGGACAAGATTCTGTCCATTAGAATTCTACATCTTTTATGAGCAATTTAAACATCTTTTGTAATGCCCCAGTTTTGATCCCATTACATTAGATGTATATGATGTGTATATTGTAAATGATCATGGTGTGGATTTAAAGGCCAAGGCCCCACCATTGATCGGTCACGTTATGTTTAGGATTTAAATTTGTCACCGATGGTATATCGGGGCATGCGGCATATATTATGTTGGTCATCATGTAAATATGCATATATAATTAAAATGAACACAACCAGCTACGGTTGCGGAAACTAAATCGAATGGGGCATGCTTTTCACAAGGATAAGGGTGGGGAAATTTGTCAACCTTGGCCAATAAGGGAAAATACCCATGTGTTCTCTTCCTTTTGTCTCACCCAACCACTGCAATTAATATTTTCTGCTGGTAGCTGAGGGAAGTTATGGTAGTTAATTGTTTTGGGAGTGGGGTGGCAGGACTGTCAGTCCATGCCTCCACGCACACTCCACCCATAGTTGACTTCTAAATGGAAAGAAAAAATGCACTCTTCACCCACGCAGATTTTTCTTCCTCTCTCCACGAGTTGCTGAACACCTACGCAGTGAAAATTCGCGTCCTCCTGGTAGCTGTTCACCTTCACGCACTTCCCATTTGGCCACTCACTGTTTCACGCACAGGAATTTCCCTAGGTTTTACCCACGCGATTTTCTCCTGCAAATTCGCGTCCTCTCCATTGATGTGCATTTTCACACAGAGGGATTCCTTCCCATTTTGGTCTTCACGCATAGGATTTTGCTGGATTTACCCACGTAGCAGTTTTTCCTCTGCGGATTGGTGAATAGTGTGGCCGTATCCTGTACTCACGGGATGATTTTTGGTTCTACATTGTTGCTCACGCTCACCCACAGGCTAGGAGACTGTAATTTCTTCCCCAACTCGGTCTGTGTATGTTTTCTGGGTGATTTCGTTGCCCAGGATGGGCTTTGTTTTTCCACGTTGTTGGTTGTGTTGGTTGTGGTCTTCCTTACATGCTGGGGGCTGTTGTAAATTCGCTTGAGAGTCATTTTGGCCACGATAGGGCCAACAATGACTCAGAATTCATTTTCTCTGTTTAAGCTGTGACAGTTGACTTGATTACATACGTGCAATTGTTGGTCTTCGGACTGTGAGAGGAGCAGGGATGTTGGATTAGTTTTGCTTGATAAACCTGGTGGCTGGAACCACACAGACAGAGCTAGAGGGCTGGCCTTCTTCTTCATCACCCCTGAATAGCACTAGAAGGGAATACAGGGCCTGAGGGACTGTGTAGCAGAGAAGGGACTGATTCCTTGTGTTGGGTGTGGATGGGTGTCTTAGAGGTCAGGCTAGTTCTAGTGTAGGTGTCCTGGCTCTGTAATGAGCTCACCAGCTTAGCAATCTTCCTTCTCTAACTCCCTAATGGCCTGATAAACCCAACTGTGTTGGCTTGGCTGTGTTTTGTGTATCCCTAGCTATGTGTAAGCCTGCTTGTTCCCTTATTCCTTGGAGAATCATGCCCAGCTCGGGGGTGGCAGCGCTGTTGAGAGATTAAGGGGCACGCTGGCCTATGGTTTGGTGGAACGTTGCAGCGACGTAGCTGGTTGCAGAAGGAGTTCTTCATAATATAAGTGATCTGTCCATTTTACTTCTGCAACTGTAATGTCTGTTAATGAATATGTAATGAACATGTTGAATGAATGCTGGCTTAAATGTATGATGTTTTCGCTGTGTATGATAGATGATTGCATCTGTGCATGATAAATGTTCATGTGTGTATGTTTAAGCATTCTGTTTATGAATTTTTAAGCCTGTACATGTTCATGGGGCACCCAGCCCGGGTGGTTTAAGCCATGGAGATCACGTCCTCTTTGCCGATCGGAGGCATGGGGATGTGACAGCATGGTATCAGAGCTTTGGGTTGCAGCAATGGGCTTCTATGGGCCGAGAAGGAGCCACTGACAGAGGTGTATCTCATTCTGCCCAGCTGAACTAGTGGAAGACTGTGAAAATTTAAAAATTTTGTTGAAATGTTGAGCAGTCGGAAGGGTTGGGGAAGTAAAGCTTCTGCCATTGCGGAAGGGTTGGAGAAGTCAAAACTTCTGCTGTTGCGAAAGAGTTAGAAGTTCCCCATCCGCCGTTTCGGAAGCAGAAGCATTAAGGCTTCCGATCCAGAAAGACCGTCGACATCCGAAAAGTTGAAAATTCTCCAAGTAAGATCGGACGTCGGAAGGATTTGGACTTTGGCGAGTCGCCGTTGTGGAAGCCAAAGTCATTTGGCTTTCAATGTCGAAAGTCTTCCGACGTCCGACGTTCAAGTTATTCTAAGTGCCGTTCGGAAGAAGTTATGGTTTGCACGTCCGTCGTTGCGGAAGCTGAAGGCATTTGCCGGTCGATCAAAAAGACTGCCGACGCCACAAGAGAAAGTGCGCCGATCGGAAGAGGAAAGGGAAAGAGCGTCCGCCGTTGCGGAAGCCAAAGCCATTTGGCTTCTGACGTGAAAGGCCGCCGACAGCCAACGCGGTCAAAGGAAGACAAATTTATTTTCAAAATTTTTGTCTAAGTGTTGGAGAAATCGGAAGAAGTAAAGGTTTGGCAAGCCGCCGTTGCGGAAGCCAAAATAATTTGGGTTCCGATGTCAGAAGTATGCCGACATCCGATTTAAGTGCCAAATCGGAAGGATTCAGACTTTGGCGAGCCATCGTTGAAAGAGTCAAAGCCGTTTGGCTTCCGATGTGAAAGTCGGCCGACGCCCGACGTAAGTGCCAAATCGGAAGGAAGAATGGTTTCGGGAGCCGATTCTGCGGAAGAAAGAATGCTCCCGACTTTCGATGTGGAAAGACATCCAAATTCCAATGTGGAAAGACATCCGACTTTCGATGTGAAGGAAAGGAAAATTTTGAGTTTTCCGTGACATTTTTCCAGCAGATTTTAACTGTTTTCCAGTGGGATTTTTGACTGTTTCTCAGGGAATTTTCAGGGCTGAAAAAGAGAAATTGGCAGCAATCTAATGCGCCAGATTGCGCGAAAACCAATGTTTTACAAAAAAAATAAAAAAAATGAGGGTGCTGCCCTCAACCCGCCCTGCAGTGGCGCAGGGAAGCCACAAGGGGGAAAGCCCCCTTGACCCCCATCGTCCCCCTCAGATAGATGTTCTTAATGAAGAAAAATTTTGTGTGTTTGGGCATTTGTATTTTTATGATTACTCCAGGAAGAAGGTAAGTAATGATGTTTTATATCAATGTTATGCATCTAACACTTGTGTTGCTAACACATTTGCAGAATTATAGTCACCTTCAAGAGAAGTATTCCAGGTAGTGCAGTTTGGTAAGTAAGGGTGGTTCAGTATGAGAACCCATGACGGATATGATGCTCAGGATACTTATGAGCGAGCAAAAGATGCCATGGGAGAAAATGTCCGTAATAGAAATGATGACATTGAGTCTAATGGAAGGAGATTCCAAGAGACACTGTCAGATGTTGCAGCTACTATGAGAAGCTTGATTAAAGCCCAGGAAGAGCAGCATCAGTTGAATGTTGCAATGTTGCAGAGTTTTACAGACTTGCAAATAAAGATAGATTTCGGACGAGGTACAGCAAGACCAGAAGGTAGTAAGAGCAGTACTAGGAGAAGGAGAAGGACTTCTAGTGGGTCATCTGATTCTGAAGAATCTAGTGGGGATTCAAGCTCTTCTTCTCATAGAAGAAAAAGAAAGAGACACCATAGGGATCACACTCGAGATGAATTTAAAAAGGCAAAAGCTCCTACATTTGATGGTGAGGTAAAGATTGGACAAGAGGCTGAAGCTTGGCTTCTTGGGATAAAGAAGTACTTTCAAGTGCATGACTATTCAGGAAACATGAAGGCAAGAGTTGCCATATTCAATCTAAATGGAAGAGCATCCATTTGGTGGGAACAATTCAAGCAAGTGAAGAGGATCAATGAAAGGAGACTTAAGTGGAAACAGTTCAAGAAGTATTTCAAGCAGAAATACCTATCTGACAGGTATTATGATGACAAGATTAAGGAGTTCCATGAGCTGAGATTGGGACAGCAGACCATGGAAGAGTATGCAAATAAGTTTTTGGAGCTGTTGAGGTATGTTCGGTACATCAGAGATGAAAAAGTGAAGGTCCAACGTTTTCTGAGTGGATTACCTGAGTCTTACAAAGATAGGATTGAGTTTTATGAGCCTAGAACTCTTGAAGAAGCGATAAGAAAGGCTAAGTATTGCTATGAGCAAAGCAAAGGCAAACCTGATTACCATAAGGCATGGAAGGACAAGAAGAATGAGAAGTTTGACCAAAGGAAGAAAGGTTTTAAACCTTCTAATTTCAGGAATCAACAGAAGCAACCATCTCAAGCTGCGAGTAAGCCGGTTGGAGTGACAGGAGAAAATCCTAAGGATCCACAACAGAATAGAGGGCCACTCCAATGTTGGAAATGTGGAGGACCCCACATGCGCAGGAATTGCCCACTCGAGAATGAGAGTGTAAGACCAGCTTATAACATTCAAGAAGCAGAAACAGTGGGTCAAGTAGAAAGGGCAGTCCCTAGGATCTATGCAGCACTAGAGGACCGCCAGGCAGATCACCAGTCAGCTGTGGTTGAAGTAGCAGGTAAGATTGTTGAGCAATCTGTTTCTATTTTGATTGACCCTGGTTCAACGCACAGTTATATTACTCCTAGAGTAGTGGATATTTGTACTTTTAAGAAAGTGAAGCATAGGAAGTCTTGGTTATTCCAGCTAGCCACTGGAACTAAGAGAAAGGTCAGTGAAGTGGTAGAGAAATGTCCATTGGTCATGAATGGATTGGTCACTTGTGTAGATCTGAACGTTCTACCGCTTGGTTCCTATGATGTTCTCATTGGAATGGATTGGTTAGAAGCTCACAGGGTGAAGCTTGACTATTACAATAAGACCTTCGAATGCATGAATGAAGAAGGGAACCTCGTAGTCATGAAAGGTATTCCAAAGGTGATTTCAGTACGGCAAGTTTCAGCAATGCAGTTAAAGAAGTTTTGTAGGAAGGGTTACAAGTTGTATGCAGCTCAGATTTTGGAGGAAACGAGAGATGAAACTCCGAGGTTGGAGGACTATCAGGTGTTACAGGAATTCGGGGATGTGTTTCCTGATGAGATTCCAGGGCTTCCTCCGAAGCGGGACATTGATTTCACTATTGAACTTGTGCCAGGAGTAGCACCAGTGTCCAAGGCACCCTACAGAATGAGTACACCGGAGATGCTAGAATTGAAGATGCAACTGCAAGAGTTGTTGGACAAGAAGTATATCCGATCGAGTGTGTCTCCTTGGGGAGCACCCGTTCTGTTTGTGAAGAAGAAAGATGGAACACTCAGGTTTTGTATTGACTACAGGCAGTTGAACAAGGTTACTGTGAAGAATAAGTATCCTTTGCCTAGGATTGATGACCTCTTTGACCAAATGAGAGGAGCAAGGGTATTTTCCAAGATTGACTTGAGGTCTGGTTACCATCAGGTAAGGATCAAGGATGAAGACATTTATAAGACAGCCTTCAGGACAAGGTATGGGCATTATGAGTTTGTAGTGGTACCATTTGGTCTCACAAATGCACCAGCTACATTTATGTGCCTTATGAATAGTGTCTTCAGCAGGTATTTGGACAAGTTTGTTCTTGTTTTCCTTGATGACATTCTTGTTTATTCTAAGAATGAGGAAGAGCATGAAGAGCATTTGAGATTGACATTGCAATTGCTCAGGGAGCATCAGTTGTATGAAAAACTGAGCAAGTGTGACTTCTATAGAGATAGAATTCAATATTTGGGTCACATTATCTCAGAGGAGGGTATCTCTGTGGACCCTGAAAAGATTGAAGCCATTATGAATTGGCCTACTACAAGAAATGCGACGGATGTAAGATCTTTCATGGGACTTGCAGGATACTATAGGAGATTCATTGAGGGATTCTCCAAAGTTGCACATGCCATCACTTCCTTGCAAAAGAAGGGGATGAAGTTCGAATGGACATTGAGGTGTGAAGAAAGCTTCCAGAGATTGAAGAATCTTCTCACTAGTGCACCAGTATTGAAAGTTGCAGATCCAGAGAAAGATTTTGTGGTATGTACCGATGCATGTGGACAAGGGCTTGGAGGAGTCCTTATGCAGGACAACCATGTGATATGTTATGAGTCAAGAAAGCTGAAGGAGCATGAGAAGAACTATGCCACTCATGATCTAGAGATTGCAGCCATAGTACATGCTCTCAAGATGTGGAGACATTACTTGATGGGTAGGAGATTTGAGCTTAGAACAGACCATTGTGGTCTGAAGTATCTGTTTGATCAGCCTACTCTGAATGCTAGGCAAGCAAGATGGCTGGAGTTTTTATGTGAATTTGATTTTAAAATCAAACACATAAAGGGAAAAGAGAATAAGGTAGCTGATGCACTCAGCAGGAAAATGCAAGAAATGCATGTGGCATCTCTTAGTAATTGCCAATCAGATTTGAGGCAGCAGATTGTTAGTCATGCTGCTGGGGATGAATTGTATGAGCAGGTAAAAGACAAATTGCAGCAGCAAAGTCTTGAGAAGAGGTATGAGGGATATAAATTGGAAGGAGATGGAATTATCACTTATAAAAATAGAGTTTATATTCCGAATGTAGCATATTTGAGGAGAGTTGTCATGGATGAAATCCATCAAGCTCCATATTCTGGTCACCCAGGATATCAGAAGACAATTGCTACAGCTAGAAAGCAGTACTTTTGGCCAGGTATGAAAAATGACATAGCTGAATACATTTCAAGGTGTATGAAATGTCAACAGGTAAAGGTTGAGCATCAACATCCAGCAGGTTTGTTGCAGCCTTTGCCGGTTTCAGAATGGAAATGGGAAGTTATTTCCATGGATTTTATTACAGGATTGCCAATGACTTGGAGACAACATGATTCCATCATGGTTGTGGTAGACAAGTTGACTAAGGCAGCACATTTTATACCAGTGAAGTCTACGTATGAGGCTAGTGACATCGCAAAGATCTTCATGAAGGAGATTTTTAAATTGCATGGATTACCGAAGGCAATAGTCTCTGACAGAGATGTCAAGTTTACTTCCAACTTTTGGAAGGGGTTGTTTGCATATTTGGGTACAAAGCTAAACTTCAGGACTGCATACCATCCACAGATAGATGGTCAGACAGAGAGAGTCAATTAGGTGCTTGAAGATATGCTTCGCATGTATGTGATGGAAAAACCAACCAAGTGGGAATATTACTTGCACTTGGTAGAGTTTGCTTATAACAATGGACAGCAAGCATCCTTGGGGATGAGTCCGTATGAAGCTTTGTATGGAAGAAGGTGTAGAACACCAGTGACTTGGGATAATCCAGTGAACCGGATTGTTCTTGGACCGGAATTGATCAAGGAAATGGAGCAAGAGGTTGCAAAGATCAGGCAGAAGCTGAAAGTAGCACAGGACCGACAGAAAAGCTATGCAGATAAGCATAGGGTGAACAGAGAGTTCAGTGTTGGGGATCATTTTTACCTCAGAGTGAGGGCAAGGAAGAGTTCCTTGAAGCTTGGAAGTTGTGCCAAGTTGTCACCGAGATATTGTGGGCCGTTTGAAGTGATTGAAAGAATAGGGCCTATTGCATATAGACTTGCATTGCCTGCTAGCACTAGAGCTCATAATGTTTTTCATGTTTCTTTGCTTAAAAGATATGTACATGATCCTAACCATGTGATAAATTGGGATGTGATTCAGGAGGAACCCGAAGGAGAGTTCCGAACCGAGCCAATGCGCATCCTCGACAGGAAGGTCACAATGCTCCGGAACCGAGCCATAGGTCAGGTAAAGGTGAAATGGGAGCACTTCGGGCTTGAAGAGGCTACATGGGAGCTGGAGGATGCCATGCGATTGGCACATCCATTTTTGTTCAATTCTGCGGAACACGGAGGCGAGGGCCAGTGTAGCATTTTGTTCAAATTTTGTAAAGCACTGAGGACAGTGCTATTGAAGGGGGAGGGGAATGTAATGCCCCAGTTTTGACCCCATTACATTAGATGTATATGATGTGTATATTGTAAATGATCATGGTGTGGAGTTAAAGGCCAAGGCCCCACCATTGATCAGTCTCGTTATGCTTAGGATTTAAATTTGTCACCGATGGTATATCGGGGCATGCGGCATATATTATGTTGGCCATCATGTAAATATGCATCTATAATTAAAATGAACACAACCAGCTACGGTCGTGGAAACTAAATCGAATGGGGCATGATTTTCACAAGGATAAGGGTGGGGAAATTTGTCAACCTTGGCCAATAAGGGAAAATACCCATGTGTTCTCTTCCTTTTGTCTCACCCAACCACTGCAATTAATATTTTCTGCTGGTAGCTGAGGAAAGTTATGGTAGTTAATTGTTTTGGGAGTGGGGTGGCAGGACTGTCAGTCCATGCCTCCATGCACACTCCACCCATAGTTGACTTCTAAATGGAAAGGAAAAATGCACTCTTCACCCACGCAGATTTTTCTTCCTCTCTCCACGAGTTGCTGAACACCCACGCACTGAAAATTCGCATCCTCCTGGTAGCTGTTCACCTTCACGCACTTCCCATTTGGCCGCTCACTATTTCACACACAGGAATTTCCCTGGGTTTTACCCATGCGATTTTCTCCTGCAAATTCGCGTCCTCTCCATTGTTGTGCATTCTCACACAGACGGATTCCTTCCCGTTTTGGTCTTCACGCACAGGATTTTGCTGGATTTACCCACGCAGCGGTTTTTCCTCTGCGGATTAGTGAATAGTGTGGCCGTATCCTGTACTCACAGGACGATTTTGGGTTCTGCATTGTCGCTCACACTCACCCACAGGTTGGGAGACTGTAATTTCTTCCCCAACTCGGTCTGTGTATGTTTTCTGGGTGATTTCGTTTCCCAGGATGGGCTGTGTTGTTCCACGTTGTTGGTTGTGTTAGTTGTGGTCTTCCTTACATGCTGGGGGCTGTTGTAAATTTGCTTGAGAGTCATTTTGGCCACGATAGGGCCAACAATGACTCAGAATTCGTTTTCTCTGTTTAAGCTGTGACATTTGACTTGATTACATACGTGCAATTGTTGGTCTTCGGACTGTGAGAGGAGCAGGGATGTTGGCTTAGTTTTGCTTGATAAACCTGGTGGCTGGAACCACACAGACAGAGCTAGAGGGCTGGCCTTCTTCTTCATCACCCCTGAATAGCACTGGAAGGGAATGCAGGGCTTGAGGGACTGTGTAGCAGAGAAGGGACTGATTCCTTGTGTTGGGTGTGGATGGGTGTCTTAGAAATCAGGCTAGTTCTGGTGTAGGTGTCCTTGACTCTGTAATGAGCTCACCAGCTTAGCAATCTGCCTTCTCTAACTCCCTAATGGCCTGATAAACCCAACTGTGTTGGTTTGGCTGTGTTTTGTGTATCCCTGGCTATGTGTAAGCCTGCTTGTTCCCTTATTCCTTGGAGAATCATGCCCAGCTCGGGGGTGGCAGTGCTGCTGAGAGATTAAGGAGCACGCTGGCCTATGGTTTGGTGGAACGTTGCAGCGACGTAGCTAGTTGCGGAAGGAGTTCTTCATAAGATAAGTGATATGTCCATTTTACTTCTGCAACTGTAATGTCTGTTAATGAATATGTAATGAACATGTTGAATGAATGCTGGCTTAAATGTATGATGTTTCCGCTGTGTATGATAGATGATTGCATCTGTGCATGATAAATGTTCATGTGTGTATGTTTAATCATTCTTTTTATGAATTTTTAAGCCTGTACATGTTCATGGGGCACCCAGCCTGGGTGGTTTAAGCCATGGAGATCGCATCCTCTTTTCCGGTCGGAGGCATGGGGACGTGACATCTTTGTAAAGTTTTCAATAAAACGACGATAATAGCCTGCATGACCCAGAAAGCTTCTTACCTCCTTTTGGGTTTTTGGAGAGGGAAGGCCAACTATTACTTCGATCTTAACAGGGTCTACCTTAATCCATTGAGAAGAAATATGGTGTCCTAAAACTATACCTTCTGTCAGTAACATTTTACACTTTTCATGACTAAGAGCTAGGTTTGTCTCTTGACATCCTAATCTTCAGGTGCTATTAGGATCTGATTGTATCCACTATATCCGTCAAGAAAGGAGAAATACTGCTTACCTGACAAGGTATCTAATACTTGGTCAATAAAGGGAAAAGGAAAGTAGTCTTTAAGAGTAGATTTGTTCAGTTCCCTAAAATCAACACAAATACGCCATTTCCCTGTAACTTTATTTGGAACTACCTCTAAAGGAGACACCCATTTGCTATCAGAAATAGGATAGATGAAACCGGTGGTAAGGAGTTTTTGTAATTCTTCTTTTACTATATCCTTCAAAGCAGGATTCATCCTCCTCTGAGGTTGTCTTATAGGTGGTATATTTGGATCCATATAGATGTGGTGAATACAAGTGTCAAGGTGTATACCCTTCATATCAGTGTATTCCCATGCGAATGATTCGGCTTGTTTTTTAAGAACCTTAAGTAGTTGAGCTTGTTGATCTTCACTTAACCCTGCATTTAAGTGCAGAGATTTTTCAGGGCCGACTTCACAAGGTATGGTGAAAGGTCTCATATGCTCTTCGATTGTGAAGACATAAGTTGTTTCTATAAACATTGAGAGAGCCATAGTTTCTTGAAACCCATCTCCAAATATTTGATCAAATTTAGAAAACGACTGAGGAAAATCTATACTAGTGGTGGAGGAAATAAACTAATTCAATACATTCTCAGTAGTCTGCTCCTGCAATGCCCAGGAGAAATCACTAGGAAAGGAAAGGTCATCAAAATCTTCATCCCCAAAGGAACAATTTAACCACCATGAATTTTCAGTTACTGGTTGTGCCGGGGGATATAAAATAAGTCTTTGGGTAGACAACCCATTGGAAATGGTCATCTCCCCATCCCTACATCCTATAAAAGCATCAGTAGTAGCTAACCATGGTCTTCCCAAGATAATAGGGTGTCCTTTAGAAGGATCCTTTGATTCTATGACCATACAGTCAACATGGTATTCCCATGAAGCTACTGATACAATAATTTCGTCTAGGACTCCAACAGGATTTACTGTAGTACGGTCTACTAGTTCCAAGATGGAAGGGGTAGGTCGAAGAAATTGTCCCAAATGTAAAACTTCTAAAACTAGAGTGGTCATCATATTGATGTCTGATCCTAAATCGATTAATGTTTTATCTATGGCGGTATTATTTATAATTATAGTCACTACTGGGGCTCCTGGATTTTTATATTTTGCAATCTGGGACCGATCTGAAATATATTCAGACATTTCTCCTATGACATGAATTGTAAGGGGTTTTTTTGTTTATTCCCTGGGTGTTTAATGCATAATTCCTTTATTACCTTACTGTATATTGGTATATCTTTAAGAGCTTGCAATAACAGGATTTTGACACAGATATGCTTTGATTCATTCAAGATATCATACTCGGAATGAACTACAGATTTTTCTATTACTAGTATTTTTGGAAATGGAGGAATTCTTTGTTCCTGAATAGGTTCTTGTGGAGGATGGGTAGGTACTAGAACTTTTGGAATGCTCATATCCTCCAAGATGGCATCATTCATGGGTTCATTTGAATCTTCTTCTTCTTCGTTTTCCTCATGAATGATAATTGATGTTTTGGGTTTATCATTAACAACTCTTCCAGACTGTAATTGAATCTCATGTATGGGTACAGTCGAAACAAGGTAGGATGGAAGAGTTTGCAACTCAATATTGTTAAGAGATTGAGTTGGTTTATTATTAGGTTTAGGTATCGGTTGTGCAGCTAATAATGTCAGTCGTGGAGGATTTGTATTCTGGAAGTGATGAGGTTGTTGTGTAATGAGAGGAACTGGAGGTACAAATCCAGGAAAATGATACTAGAAATTCGGTTGATGCTGAGGATAAGGATGATTAGGTGGAGGGATAAGTTGTGACTGAGGGTATGGTTGTCCTCTCCACCCTTGCGACCAATAATGTTGCTGTGGAAATTGAGGAGGAGGATACTGAGGTGGCCAATTCTTCCAACTAGGATTATTCCATTATTGGGGTTGTTGGTAAGAAGAGTAATAGGGTGGGGATTGTGGTGGAAAACTATGGTGTGTTGGTTGATATCTAGATTGCCAAGGAGGCCTCCTAGATGTTTCACCTACATCCCCACTCTTATAGATGGCTTGCAATCCAGGCAAGGATGGACAGTTATCTGTCAGATGTTCCTCTGTACAAATGTGGCAGATAGAGATATTGTTTAACGGACATTCCATTTGTGGATGTTTTGTTCTACACCTTGGACAGAAAAAACTCATTGCTGCCCGTTCTTCATCTTGCTTTTTCTTGGATTGTAAAGCATCTAATTGAGAACCCGTGGCTCCTAAGATGCCATTCTTAAAATTTTCCAATAGGCTACTCAATTCCATCCTTGTAACCCCTCCTGAACTAGGAACGCTTCCTCTTACATTTCTACTATAAGGCTCTCGAAAGTTTTTTCCAACTTCCCCCCTACTTTTAGAATAATTTTTACACATCTCACTGATCTGTGCAAAGGTCTTATGAGAAATGCTATCGGCTGCCATGAGATTAAGACTCTCTAGCAAGTCATCGGAGATTCCTTTGAGAAAACGTGTACTTACTACATCTTCTTGAAGGTCATGATACTTTGATTTATGAAGTGTATAAATGAACCTTTCGAGATAATCCTCTAGGATTTCATCTTCAAGTTGTTGTATCTTGAATACATCGTGTCGAGAATCTTTAGGTTTGCAGTATCTTGATACTTTCGCAAGAATGAGGTTCTCATGTCATCCCAAGTCCTGATAGTGGATTCACCTAATCCCATGAACCATCGCAAGGAGAAATATTTTAATGTAGTGGGAAAGAGTTTTAGTTTGTGAGCATCTTGTAGATAATTATAGCTCCTACAGAGAATATCAAACTCGAACAAGAATGTGTCCAGGTCCTCATTACTTTTTCCATAAAAGGTAGGTAAAGAATAAGGAGTGATGTTTTTTATATTTACATCCAGTACAATATCTAGATTAGGAAACCCGAAGGTAGCCTCAGTTTGATTTTCTCCTAACCTAAATGAACTAATTCTTCAGCTGAAGTTATGTAGATATAAAACTAATGCATGGAATCAATAAACACACCTATTTAATCAACAAATTAACTTCAAACTAACTCTTAAACAAAAAGAAAGCATTGAATATTAAACTAATTAGTAAGCTAGAAATTAATTTAAACAGACTAGAAATTAACTTAAGCAAGTTCATGGAAGGAAATAAATAAAAATAACTGAAGCTAAATGAAAGCAAACTATTTCATACAAACAGATTGATAACAGGAAATAAATAAACAAGACTGAATTCAAATGGAAACAAACTATTTTATAGGTTTGGAAATAAAAACTGAAAACAATACTGGAATGAAATGACTATAAATAAAATAAATACAAGCAAATAACTGAAAGCAAATGACTGGAAACAAATGACTGAAAGCAATGCTATGCGTGCATCTACTTGTTTAGCTGCTGAAATAAAACTAAGCTAATGCAATACAGGAAATAAAATAACATTTACTATTATCTAATGAAAACAAACTGGAAATTAAACTACACTAGCTAAAACAGAAAAAAGAACTGAATTAAATAAAGGAATGAACCTCTGGTTGATGAGGGGACCTCTCAACAATCAGGGGTGATGTCTGCTAACTCCTACTCAAACACAATCTTCAACAGCAATGCATATAGCTCTTTATTCAAATTCATAAACAAAATTACAGTGACTATGAACTTCTTAACAAAATACTTCTCTAAATATCCTGACTAACTCTGCTATGTATTTAGAGACTGATATATATAGTTTACATGACAGATGAGCAAGTCGACCCTAAAGGTCGACTGCTCTCTAATTTTAGTCAATCTTTAAAGGCACATAATTGATTCTAGGCCAGCGCATAGACGTCTTCCTTCTTTAGCACGAGCGTGACCTCTACAACATGAACATGGCGAGATATTCCTCCTTTCACATGGGCAGATCCTCTTTAGAATGGCGTAAATTAGCGTGGTTGATGGGCTGGTGTTGAGCGCAGGCTTGTGATAGTTTAATATTAAAACAGAGGAGGCTATGAGTAAACAACAAATGTCCATCCATTTGAATGCGTGGATAGTGAGAAACTAGGTGGCGATCCCTCCAGACATGTGGATGATCAGTTCGGTTGTAGGTTGTTTCATTTTTAAATGCCCAAAACCGATTATGGATAGCGCGCAAGCTTATGGGCGAGCTAAATGGAACACTGAGCCATGAGCTGGATATATGCTGGGCATCGATCTAGGGAAAACATGGCAAACCATCAGCGGATTTTGCATGACAGCTGGATGACGAGCTGAACGCCAAGCTGGATCGTGAGCTAGACATATTGTGCGAAAGGTAGGCTGAATGCATTTTGTTGTTAATTTTCCTAGCCGAACTATAAAATCTGCAACGAATATACATGTCAAATAATACGTTAAATATGATTTAAATAATATAATTTGAGTTAATAAAATCATAAAAATGATATTAATAACCAAAGTTGAAATAACATCAAATTTGTTCTTACCTTGTGCTGAAATAACGATCTGCATGACATAAAATATACTAATGATAATAAAATATGTGTTATTTAATCGCCAAAAATGATAATACAATGAGGCTCAACAATAACCATGCCACTAAGTAAAGTTATCACATGATTTTAGAGTCTAGTTTATTACGAGTTCATATGAGTTTAATATTAGGGGTTCTACTGTCACACCAACTACACATTAGCTCAACTCCCATATGCAAAATGGACTTTGACTTAACCTTATGCACATTAGCTCAAATCCTATCTTCTATATGGAGTTCCACCATCACATGGGCTACACATTAGCATGCCATTAAGTGTAGTTATCACATGAGCTATTTTTTATTCTTTTCAAACTACCACAAAGTCCAATTATCGCATGAGCTATTTTGAATTTTTTAATAATTTTTTATTACAAATTTTGCATGGCGACCCTATAATTAATCTAGATAGTACACTTGTCCCAATCTCCTCAAATCTAGGAAAATCATAAATGGTATTCCAACCCAAAATTCTAAGATATAAACTCCTATCGATGTAATGAGGGATTTCAATGAATGGAAATTAGGTGGCCAATTGAATGGATGGTGGCATGGACTAGTCATAATTCAATAGATGATAGGATCGCATAGCATGTCCTATCAACTACCATGGAATTCATTCATGTTACATTAAAGGCCAAAGGATTTCATTAAGATTCACAAAATTCTTGAGTATTTTATCAACAATGAATGTGTCTCTCCCAAATAATGGGAATGGGGCATTTTTCCATTTGTGACACAATCAACACCTTGGCATTGCATAGCCAGTAGTTCCATTATTCCAACTTATTTCATGATTATTTCATACTACCACATA
This sequence comes from Pseudotsuga menziesii, assembly GCA_001517045.1. NCBI lineage: Eukaryota > Viridiplantae > Streptophyta > Pinopsida > Pinales > Pinaceae > Pseudotsuga > Pseudotsuga menziesii. The sequence goes on along the minus strand of LPNX010174473.1, from coordinate 78,636 downwards.
GTTTTGGGATTAAAAAAAATATGGATTCCAAGGATACTACATGCATCTTGCATACTTTATATTTTCAATTTTAGAGAGGTGATTTAGTGGTGTTCAAGGATGTAACACTACTCTTACTAACTACATAGTTTGCATATAGTGATTTATTATGCATATGCATTGTTTGAAGTGATTATAAGATCTGCTTGGATTAATAATGGAATGATATTATTAATGTATACAATGGTGTTATTGCCTTGTCTTGGGACCTACACTAACTAGGGATAGATACAAAGAAAAACTTGAAGAGAATTATAAGAATTTTGTATTATGTGAATGCTAACATATATGGTACAACAAAACTATCATATGCACATGGAGATTCCTCTTTGAACACTTTAGCTATACTCAGTACCTACATTTTTTCATTTGCTCTTTATGTTCATTTTTATTTATTTACATATTCTCGTACACTACTTGCCTCCTTGTTACGACATAAGTTTTGTACCATTAGGTGCTATTGATAGTAATATCTTCCTTGAATCATAGGAATTCCTTTAAACTTCTTGAGGAAAATCTAAGTTCCAGTACCTGCCATTTTTTATTTGCTCTTTGTGTTCATTTTTATTTATTTACATCTTCTCGTACACTACTTTCCTCCTTGTTACAAAATACTTTTAACACCATTAAGTGAAATTGCTAGTAGTATCTTCCTCGAATAATACGAATGCCTTTAAACTTCTTGAGAAAAATATGAGTTTCATGATATTTCCAATAGTCAAGTCATTTGAGTGATGTTAAACCCTAATTCCATTGTCCCTTGGAATTCCAAAATGTGAGCTACATTTGTCTCTCAAATCAAAGTTTTGTTTTTAAACTCTCTCTCATTAATTGGTTTTGCCTTCACATCTTCCTTTTCCAACTTACATGTAACTCCTTTTTATATGTACCTATGTGTAAGGTCCACCTTACCAACTACCAAAACATCCAGAAGTTAAACTCAAAATATACAATATTTATTTATTTATTTTATTACTATTACTACTACTACTACTACTACTACTTTTGTTATTATTATTATGACTTTCTCATTTCATTACTTTCATAACAAAAAAATAGTAAAATGAATAAGGAATCCAATTTTAATAAGACCAATCCTAAGCATACATTTTCTCACAAATTGAGAGGAAGATATCATTCATTAAACTCCATCCTTTTGAGGGATTTAGTCAAACACTTAGTACATATGCCTAATATCTCCATTAGAACACTTGACCACTTCAACGCACCATCTACTTAGTTCAACTATACATGGACATTACTTCACTTATGCACCTCCATCATGTTGTTAAGTTTTTCCTCAAGTACTTGACACCTATGCTCTTAACACTCCATAAAACTTGTTTGACATAACACTATAATTTTGATAAATGACAAGTAATTTCAATTTATTAAAAATCGATCTACTACCTCTCTGAATTTAATACATATCCGAAAAAGAACATTAAGAGCATAATAATTTGTCTTTGCCAAAATCGTGGTAGAGACAATTCATTAAACAATTTACTTCAATGTTCAGAATATCTTACCATTTGGGCATTAGAAATTCACTAACACATATGACATGAATTCATGATTTGTTATAGGTAGTATGTATCATAAATACTTAAAAAGACACCATTAATTTGACAATTCAATCAAGCAATAAACATCTTCTACTTATCAACAATGCTTTCTTGTTCATGACTTTTGTTAAAAAAATTTGACAAACAATTTCAATTATCAAAGTATTTGGTAGATATTTTGTCAAATAGTTAGTAACCATATATTGAATGTTAATATATCTCAATATTTTAATAAATGAAAGCGAATAATATTTACAAACACATAAATTTGAAAACCAAACAACCACTGCAATTTGAACATAATGAATATCAATAGACACATTATTCCTTAAGATTTAAACTTATCTTACATCAATATTACTAACAATTGTCAATCTAAAATCAATACATAAGCCTAATTATGAAGTATATTCACTGAATAATTTTACAAACACATAGGTGATGAACTCATACAATTCATTGAGACGTTTTTACAAACACTTAACCAATATGTAAACTACAACCATTGAAGCATTAAAAAAAACAATTTGCATGCATATATACAAAAGCCATATTTACTATCAAAATTCAACATTTAAACTCATAAAAATTTACAAAATTACAAACCCAAACCACAGATCAAATCCCCACGGGTTGTATAGGTATTTTGAAAAATGACCCATATTTTCGAATTAAGTTTTTAGAATACTTTTTTTGGAAATCCAAATAGGGGTTGCAAGTCCTGTTAGAATAATCAACCCATAGTTACTCATATTTGACATTAATTAAATCATTTTTGTCTTATTCCTAGAATCCTAGATTCCCTCTCTATGCTAGCTGACTTCTACATGTTCCTAGAAGTCAATACTTGCTAAACTGGGTCATGGAGCACTTTGGAATAATCTTGGAACCATATTTAGCATGTTTGCTTTATTCTTGATTCCTTAAAGCACATATCTGCTTTTTCTGAAAGCTTCCTTGCTTTACATCTAATTTAAGGCATGAAGGAAAAGTTAGTCTAGGGGAACTTGCCTTGTTTTTTAACCACATCCTCCTCCTTCCTTTTCTCCATAAAAAATCATGAATGAGTTGTCTTTCCACCGCACATTAGCTTTCCCACTTGCTTTAGCTGATTCGTGAGGATCTTCATGGATTTGGAAAGTCCTTTTTGCACCTATGGGGAATTTGACTTGTTTTAATAAGCCTGCTTTTTGACCAATTCGAATAGCAACCTAGTGCTTTAGAATATCTCATGTAATTATATATTTGAGCAGCCTATTACTTCATATGGTTGGCCAATGTACACTTATTCAATACAGGATTAAGTTATGCTCCAATTTCAGTCTCCTTTTGTGTGAATTTTGCATGTTTGATTAGCAATTTTGTGAGTGTAATTGATCTATCTCTTGGGTTCAATATCCACATGGTATCAGAGCCTTTGTGGATCGATTTATTTCCTTCCAAATTGTTATTATAGTTTTGACATCACTGACTGGGAGTGCATTCTGTTGACTGAAGGGCACATGAGCTGAGATATGGACCAATCTCAAAGGATCATCTTGACTCCATTCAATTTCTTCGAATGGAAAGCTAAGATGGAGATATTGTTGAGAGAGAAAGGTCTCTACAGGGTTACCATGGCTATTGGGGATGATCCCAATGTAGTTATAGAGAAAATCAAATGGCACAACAAGAGGGATGAGGCCTATGGTATTTTGTGTCTGAGTATTTCAAGAGACCTCCTCTTCCATCTTGATTCATTGACATATCCTAATGAGGTGTGGGAGAAGCTTGAAGAGGTTTTTGGAAACACAGATGAGCTTGGAGGACATCAAATCAAGAATGAATTGATCTCCTTGAGTCCCAGTAGCTTCGAATCATTTCAACTCTATTTTACCAAGTTTAAGGCCCTTGTTTTGTAGTTACAACAATGTGGGATTGAAAAGAAGGAGGAGAAACTAGTTTTGACCATTCTCTTAAAGTTTGGTCCTAACTATTCAGTGTTTTTTCGACCTTCTATGCCACTAAATTGACAGCTCGAACCCAGAATATGCCTAAGCTTGTTGAGTTCATGGAATCCCTCACTCAGGAGTAAGACAAATTGGTGATGTTGGGCACCATCAAACCTTCAAAAGACCAAACTTTGGTTGATGGAGATTCAAAGGTGGATTCAAAAAGCAAGGAAAAAGCTAAAAATCCACCTGATCAAAAGAGAGACAAGGAAAAGTCTCAAGAGGAGTCCTCAGGCTCCAAGAAGAACCCCCCAGAAGAAGAAGAAAAAAGGAGAAATGAGCAAGTGCACATACTATAGTAAGGGCTATCATCCTAAGAGCTCTTGTATGAAAAAGAAAATAGACATGTTGACCCAACTCCTAGAGAAGGAAAAACATCTCCCTTCCTAATTGCTCAAAGAAGAGGGAAGGAGGATCAAATTCAGAAGACATGGAGAGAGTACATGCCTTGGCTGCTGGCACCTCAAGCTCACCTAGTTTCATCATTGATTCTGGAGCTTCTAGACATATGGTTTCGACAAAAGAGATCTTCTCTTCTCTTGACATGTCGAAAGGTCCTGCAATAGTTTTGGGAGATAACTCTTTGACTGACAGTATGGGAAAGGGTAGGATTGATATTGACCATGGTAAGTTCAATAATGTGTTGTATGTTCCAGGTCTTGCCTCTAATCTCTTGTTAGTGTATCAGATGACTCACACTAGGTCTCCAAAGAAAGTCATCTTCTCCCCCAATGAAGTTGAAATCATTGAGTTTTCGAATGGCAAAGTCATAGCAAAAGGTGTTGTTGATCACACTTCAAAGGTATACAAGTTTTCCCATTTTCTACCCTACTCAAACCCCTTTGCTCTTCTTACTCATGATAATGAAGCAAGCAAGCTTTGGCATGAAATATTTGGCCATCTTAACTACAATTATCTTTCTGATTTGAGTGAAAAAGACATGGTCATAGGGTTACCAAAGATAAAGTTTTCTAAGGGAGTCTGTCAAGGTTGTATCCTAGGAAAACACCCAGAGCACAAGTATGAGAGAGCTAGTCATGAGAGAACCTTTGCACCTCTTGAGTTGATCCACAGTGACATTGCTGGTCCATTCCATCATATGTCCACGAGTCAAGCCAAATATGGACTCACCTTCATAGCTGACTTTTCCAGGTATTGTTGGGTTCACTTCCTAAAGCATAAGTCTGAAGTTTTTGACCTCTTCAAAGTCTTTAGAGCCTTGGTTGAAAACCAGTTTGGGAGGAAATTGAAGATCCTCAGATATGACAATGGTGGTGAGTCTGTCAAGTCTGAGTTCATCCAGTGTTGTAAGGATGTAGGTATCCAGATGCAACATTCTATCCCTTACACACCATAGCAAAATGGTGTTGCTGAGAGGAAGAACATATCACTGAAGGAGATGGCACCTTGTATGATGGAGGCTAAGACTTTGCCACCAAAGTTTTGGGCCGAAGCTATAAACTGTGCATCCTATATCTAGAATAGGGTGCCACATAAGTAGCTTTATGGTATGACTCCTTTCGAATCTTGGAGTGGGCATAAGAGAGATGTGATCCATTTTAGTATTTTTGGCTCAAAATCTTGCGCTAGAATTCCAACTGAAAATAGGACGGCTTTGCAACCCCAAAGCCAAGAGTGCCTATTTGTTGGGTATTCCGAAGATTCAAAAGGGAACAAGCTGATCAACTTGAGCACAAACAAAGATTTCATTGAAAAAAGTGTTTAGTTCGAAGAAGAGCCATTAGTAGCAGTTGAAGTTGGAGAGTCCTCTTCACCACCACAGCCATTGATTGTAAGTGAAGAGACTAATGAGTTTGCTGATTCTGATAATGATGAATTAATTGCAGATCCTAACAGCCCTACAAGACCAAAGTGGGCAGCAACGACCATTCATGCAGCTGGGGAACTAGCTGGAAATCCTAATGACACTAGGAGGACTAGATCTCAATTTGAGAAGACCAAAGTGGGCAGCAAGGACCATTCATGCAGTTGGGGAACTAGCTGGAAATCCTAATGACACTAGGAGGACTAGATCTCATTTTGTTAGCTAATTAACACTCAATTTCCATTAAGCACAAACTTTTTTCAACCCCTCCTTCTAGCACCAAAATGTTGATGGGTATATATGAATCTTGATGTCAACACATAGGTTTTCCCAATGATAATTCCCAATTATTTAATCACTATTTAACTAGGAAATATATCCAGATAATGGCCTGACAACCATTAACAATTTTGGTTTTACTCGTCGTGGCTGATCCATCGTTTATGTTTTTTATTAAATGCATTAAATGAAACTTTAAAATACAAATGCAAATTCTAATCTAAATTTAGTAGATACACACACAATCAATAGAAATGAAAGAATTAGTCATGCCACAAATTATAAGAACTCTCGGAATCCCAATGCAGAAATAGTCTTTAAGTCAAAATGTCAACTACAACTATTCTATCTTGATTAAAATAAAAGGACATAGAATTTGTTGAAATGAATATGAAGGAATAACTAGGAAATGATTTTTTTTAATTACCCATGCATAAATATCAATTTATCCTAAAAAACCCAGCAAAAAAAATTACTAAATCTATATAAAAAACCAACGAAAACAATTACCAAAGATAGAATAAATAAATACCACAATTATGAAAATAATATGTAACAAAAACAATACCATCTCCAAAATCTTCCACTGCATCAATGATAAACAAGAGAAATCTATGACATGTTCATAATGCAAAATAAATCTTCAACAATTAGTCCTGACCAAAAAGTGGCTTCTCTCATTAAATAATAGAAGATGAATTGTAGTAGGGAAGCTATAGTCAATAGTGGTCTGCTCTCCATAGAAAATCATTCCTATTCTCCAAGAGGGAAAATCCCCTTCTACCTTAGTTTTTCCCTCATTTATAGAGTTCTTCCCTAACCTCCATTTCCCTTTATCGATCTTCTTTAGGGTTTTATTTTCAAGAAGAATCGTTTTTTATGAATACTACATTATACTAATGAGGGAATGTTTCTTTCAAAGTTATGTCGTAAGGATTTTTCTCTATTTGAATCTTATGATTTTACCAATCCTATGGTCAAATGTCGATTGATGGATGTGTTAGATGACCATCTAACCTTAGTGTATCGTTCAATCATCATCTATTGTTCACGTTCACCTAATAATGTTTTTGTTTTATCATCTCATGTTATTGAGATGGGACATTTAGCCTTAGTACACCCCTCTCAGCATACCACCTATGCCTCCTCCCCCTTGGATCATTGTTAGTTTCTTTCCACTAGAAACCTGGTCACTTAAATGATCAGGCATTTCATCTACCATATTCTCATGGCCCGTTCTTCAAGAGCTAGATGCATCTTCATTCCATATGCTGAATAAATGTTAGTTTCGCACCGTTGGAAACATTGTCTCTTAAGCGATCAAGCATTTCATCCACCATATTCTCATTCCCTCTTATTTGATATCTAGATGTATTTTCATGCCATAAGCTTTCAAATCCAGGAGTTCGTGGCACAACAATATCATGTCCATTATTGCAGTCCTTGGATATTTCCAATTTCTCTTATGTTAGTGATTAGTGATGATACACAGAGAAATTATAGCTTCATCTACAGATCTACGATTTCTTGATGCATCCTATTACCCGAATATTTCATAGGAGGTTGTGAGAATGCCAATAGGCGTGAGGAATCAATGCCACGTCAATGGATGCTTTATCCTAGTGTTTTCTTTTCTCGAGGCACTTCAACTTGAATTTTTTGGTTGCTAACTTCTATCACATTTGATCTTCCAAGGGTTTGGCAGATAAGTCTTGTAATTGGCGCAAGATTGTTGCATTAAACTTATGTAATTGAGCTTTGGTATCTATACATGCCACAAATTTTCAAATTCTCAATCGAGTCGACATTACATCAACTACACCTGAGAAATTGGTCCTTCAAATGAAGGATAGTTCGACAACTATAACATTATAATACCATCATTTGTCTAAAGTTGATTTGCAGAGTGTGAATAATTGATTTACTCATATTCTGAGGTTTTGAGTTTGGGTGGTGGTTGTTTGATGCTCAATACCCTTATTCTTGATAGTTTTGAGAGCCTCTCAAATGTGAACTTACATACCATGTCATTGCACATTCTCTCCCTTACTAGTTGTCATGTAGTGACTAACCTTCAACTAACATGCCCAATCCTGTTAAAAGTATGTCTAGATGGCTATGATCACCCAAAGAGAGCCTAATTTTCCCTTGTTGGGATTTTCTCACTTAACCTAGGAATATGTCCCCATTTGAATGAACTTGATATTATAGATCCTCAAATGACAACATTGGAGCTAAAAGGACATGGTGTTCTATCTCAAGAAGATATTTGGTTGTACACATCTCACCCATTTGAGTTCGAATGGTTTGGTTAATATTTGTTAATATGCTTGACCTTGATTGGAAATTTGAGCTTGGTCATTCTTACAATGATTCAAAACTGCATAGGAAACAAAATAAGTTTGTTTTGAGGGATGATCAGATCAATGGATGGGAGAACATGCAGGCTGCTAAATTCAACATTGAAAAAATCATATTCCTAAAATTTTATGTTCGATTCTTGTGTTTCTAGGACTAGTCTATTCAATATTGTCAACTTGATGGCTTATAATATCTTCCACATGAGTGTTTTGGTGCTGATGAGTGCACTCCATCTGTTGCGACTTTAGCAATGACTATTTTACTACCCACAATGTATACACACTCTTAGGCTTTGCACATGGACATAAGCAGAATGTGCTTAGGGCCTAGATTTGATGACATAATGGGCACTCCATATCCCCTTTTGCCCACATAATTTTTAACCCAGTGCAAAATGCCGTTTACAACACCATTAGTGATTGTCAAGTCAAAATAGCTGGCTTCCCACGACAAAGTAAAGTTGATGGTAAGATTTTATGCGGGAGTTAATAATGGTAAGTGAAATATAAAACAATGAAACTTTTTTATAGTGTAAACTACTATGACCAGTTCGATTGACAAAAATATGTTAGAAGAAGCCGTCAAATTCGATTGATGTGTATCTATTTTCAATACATTTTGTCAGATAACATTGACCAAGTTTTAGCTACACCCATGTCCGTTGCGAAGCCATCATCATTACATAGAAGCAGGCTAAAAACATGCTTAAGCCCACTTTTTACCTCCATGTGTGAACCCTATCTATATGTTGGTTGTGGAAAACACGATTTTGACTCTGGGTTAAACTAGAAGAGGCAACAAATAAACATATTTACAATTGACACATTACACCATAAGTGGCCTTACTTTGTGAAGCGATGGGACCGAGTGTCTTAATGTTTGTTTCCAAAATCAATGATTAAGATGGTAAATACATGTGTAGTTAGCAGTGGGGATGATTTTCCTATGGTTACAGGTGTAGCACAATGTCACTCATGGTTGGGATTAAAAGAAGGTGTTCGAGGTGCGATACCATGGAGCCATGGAGTGAAGCCTTGCCTTGATTGAGGCGTCCTCTATCTACATTTTGGAGCTATTCCAGTGGTGTAATTGTGAGGGAAGGTCCACTTCCATGGGTCTTCGTGGATAATGTCCAATGCCAAAACCGTGGGTCATTATGTGGACCTTGGCTTCATTTTAAAATAAAATTTTTAAGATGCTTAATCACGAAGACTACCGTACATTAAAATGGATACACTTCAGTTAAACAAGGACCCACGATTCATTTGAGGGACTGATCTCTTAAGCCTAGACGGGTTTGGTTGTGTCCGCCTTTGTTTACTTGTGGGCGTTTTTTCTTATGGATTGTCTCATTACCTATTCTATGATGCATGGAACTCATTTGAAGAAGAATAACCTACTTTGGCGTACTATGTCAACGGGTTAAAAAATCATTATTTTTTTGATTTTCTAAAGCGGGTCTTAACTATTTATTTAATTTTGGAAATTTATTTAATTTTGGAAATGTTTGTAGGTTTAATAAGTTTTCATAAAAAAAATAAAAAATGACAAAGGACCTCATGCATTTTGCTAGTTACGGTGAACAAGTTTTCATCTAATCAAAACATAAGTTATCAAGTGATCCCCACATTCTTGTACAAGCTATACAAGCTATAATGGGATCCACACTGTGAGATACATTTCGTAAGGAATTAATTTTGCATCAAACTCCCACACCCTTCCAGCAAACCCCCATACCCTTCCTTGCATGACATTAGCTTTGAAAGGAGTAATTATATTGGAAAAGTGACAAGTATTAAGACATTCTTCTTTACACTAGAAATAACCATTTTAATAATATTAATATGTTCGAATACATCAATAGAAATCAAATTTCCTCCATTTTTTGTGTCTATGCTTCTATATTGAGAGTTTACTCGACATGTCATATAAATTGCACATTAGCTGGATGCCCAACTACTATATGGAGAATTTTATTAGGAGTTCAAAGGATTTTATTAGGAGTTCGACTGTTACATGAACTGCACATTAAATCAACTCCCAACTTCCAAATGGCGTTTGACTAAGCCTTTTGTACACTAGCTCGACTCCTAGTTGTGAAATGGAGTTTGAGTGTCACATGGACTGCACATAACCATTCCACTAAGTGCAGTTATCACCTGAGTTTAGAGTCCAGTTTTTACGAGTTCAGAGGAGTTTAATATTAGGGGTTCTACTGTCACACCAATTGCACATTAGCTCAACTCCCATATGCAAAATGGAGTTTGACTAAACCTTGTGCACATTACCTCAAGTCCTAGCTTCTAGATGGAGTCCCAGTATCACATGGGATACACATTAGGATTCCATTAAGTGTAGTTATCACATGAGCTATTTTTTATTCTTTTCCAACTACCACAAAGTACAATTATCACATGAGCTATTTTTATTTATTTTTATAATTGTTTATTACAAATTTTGAATGACGACCATAGAATTAATCTAGATAGTACACTTGTCCCAATCTCCTCCAATATAGGAAAATCATAAATGGTATTCCACCCCAAAATTCTAAGATATAAATGCATATCGACGCAATGAGGGATTTCAATGAATGGAAATTAGGTGGCCAATTGAATGGATGGTGACCTAGACCGGTCATCATTCAATAGATGATAGGATTGCAAAGCATATCTTATCAACTACCATGGAATTTATTCATGTTACATTAAAGGCCAAAGGATTTCTTTAAGATTCAGAAAATTCTTGAGTATTTTATCAACAATGAATATGTGTCTCCCAACTAAAGAAATTGGACCATTTTTCCATTTGTGACACAATCAACACCTTGGTATTGCATAAATAGTAGTTCCATTATTCTAACATATATCATGATTATTTCATACTACCACATTGTTTTAGGATTAAGAAAAACTATGGATTCCAAGGATACTACAAGCATCTTGTGTATTTTGTATTTTCAATTTTAGAGAGGTGATTTAGTGGTGTTCAAGGGTGTAACAACTCTTTTACTAACTACATATTTTGCATCTAGTGATTTATTAATAATTGTATGTATATGCATTTTTTGAAGGGATTATAGGATCTGCTTGGATTAATAATGGAATGATATTATTAATGTATACAATGTTGTCATTGCCTTGTCTCGAGACTTACACTAACTAGGGCCAGATGCAAAGAGAGACTTGAAGAGAATTATAATAATTTGTATTATGTGAATGTTAACATATATGGTACAACAAAACTATCATATGTGCATGAAGACTCCTCTTTGAACACTTTAACTATACTTAGTACCTACAATTTTTCATTTTCTCTTTATGTTCGATTTTATTTATTTATATATTCTTTTACACTACTTACCTCCTTGTTACGACATAATTTTTACACAATTAGGTGCAATTGATAGTAATATCTTCCTCGAATCATAGGAATTCCTTTAAACCTCTTGAGAAAAATCTAAGTTTCAGTACCTACCATTTTTCATTTGCTCTTTATGTTCATTTTTATTTATTTACATCTTCTCATACACTACTTGCCTCCTTGTTACGAAGTACTTTTTACACCATCAAGTGCAATTGCTAATAGTGTCTTCCTTGAATAACTGGAATGCCTTTAAAATTCTTGAGCAAAATCTAAGTTTCATGATATTTCCAATAGTCAAGTCATTTGAGTGATGTTAAAACCTAATTCCATTGTCCCTTGGAATTCCAAAATATGAGCTAAATTTGTCTCTCAAATCAAATTTTTGTTTTTTAAACTCACTCTCATTAATTGCTTTTTCCTTCACATCTTTCTTTTCCAACTTACATGTCACTCCTTTTTATATGTACCTACATGTAAGGTACCACTTACCAACTACCAAGACATCCAAAAGTTGAACTCAAAATATGAAATATTTATTTATTTATTTTATTACTACTACTATTATTATTATTATAACTTGCTCATTTCATTACTTTCATAACACGAAATTAGTAAAATAAATAAAGAATACAGTTTTAATAAGACCAATCCTAAGCATATGTTTTCTCACAATTTGAGAGGAACATATCATTGATTAAACTCCATCATTGTTTGAGGGATTTAGTCAAACACTTAGTGCATAGGCCTAATATCTCCATTAGAAGACTCAACCACTTCAATGCACCATCTACTTAATTCAACTATACATGGATATTACTTCACTTATGCACCTCCATTATGTTGTTAAGTTTTTCCTCAAGTACTTGACACCTATGCTCTTAACACTCCATAAAACTTGTTTGATATAACGCTAGAATTTTGATAAATGAAAAGTAATTTCAATTTATTAAAAATCAATCTACTACCTCTCTAAATTTAATACATATCCAAAAAACAACATTAAGACCATAATAATTTGTCTGTGTCAAAATCGTGGTAGAGATAATTCATTAAACACTTTACTTCTATGTTCAAAATATCTTACCATTTAGGCATATGAAATTCACTAACACATATGACATGAAGTCATGACTTGTTATAGGTAGTGTGTATCTTAAATACTTAAAAACACACCATTAATGTCACAATTCAATCAAGCAATAACCATCTTCTACTTATGAACAATGCTTTCGGGTTATGGTTTTTGTTAAAAAAATGGACAAACAATTTCAAATAGCAAAACATTTGGTAGCTATTTTGTCAAATAGTTAGTAACCAAATCTTTAATGATAATATATTTCAATATTTTAATAAATGAAAATGAATAATATTTACAAACCATAAATTTGGCAACCAAACAACCATTGCAATTTAAATATAATGAATATCAATATACATATTATTCCTTAAGATATGAACTTATCTTACATTAATTTTACCAACAATTGTAAATCTAAACTCAATACATAAGCCTAATTATGAAGTATGTTCACTGAATAATTTTACAAACACATGGGTGATGAACTCATACAATTCATTGAGACATTTTTACAAACAATTAACCAACATGTAAACTACAACCATTGAAGCATTTTAAGAAACGATTTATGTGCATATATACAACAACCATATTTACTATCACAATTCAACGATTAAACTCATAAAATTTACAAAATTACAAACCCAAGCTACATATTAAATCCCCACGGGTTGTCTAGGTATTTTGAAAAATGACCATATTTTCGAATCAAGTTTTTAGAACACCTTTTTTTGGAAATCAAAATAGTGGTTCTAATTCCATACAACATATATACCCCTAAAAGTTGATATGAAACCGAACACAAATCTATATAAACTCGTTTTATTCAATTTACACAATCACACATAGTTTTCTAAATAACTTGCACCAATATGCTTCTAATTCATAATCATATAGCCGGACTAATAGTAAATAAAATCAACAACAATATCAAATATTTATTTGCCCATAATAACCTAGAACTCATTCAGGAATTTTGTCAAAGAAATGACAATAAACCCCAAAACTTCAGATGAATAAAACAACCCAACTCTGTTTCATTTCTTTTAATATTAATTCAATCAATGGTTTTCTCATTAAATTACATCCTACATAATTTGAAATTTACAAATGCTTGGCACACCAACTCCAAGCTATAATTGTACATGGAACTTACCTATCTAGATTTATGATAACTCATAGAGAACAATTTCCTATAGTGATTCATGAACAATTTAAAGGCACATAACTCCTAAATTATTTTCCCAATTATTTTCTCAAATAAAAGCCATATATTTCTTTAATGGATTTTACTAAACACTTGGACAACATTCCCCCGAACCATAAAAAATAACCAATTCACCTCAGTTCCACTGTGATACATACTCTTGATCTCTGTTTCCTTTGTTTGTCATGCTCCTTCTTTTGTAATTCTTTGGTAAATACCGTCAATTTCTCCAATTACATTATAAGGCCCGTATTTCTTTTGTTAGGAGAAATTTTGAAGTATACACAATAATGTTCTCATTACACATGTTAGTAACATTAAATGCATAAACAAAACCTTATTTAAAATGAATAAACTAAGGCCAAGTAACCACAATCTAAAGTATAATGCTCAAACAAATAAACATGCCTAGTAGAGGTGGGACTCCAATAGTTCCAACGCATCAGCCATCTTAGTCCGAGTTGAACATAATTTTTTCCATATCTAGAATGCTTCCTTCCGAAGATCAAGCATTGTCAACTTTGAAGGACCAACCAATTTTCCACCCATCCTTATCCAGGGATAACTTCTTCCCTTGGAATTTTCGACTTGTATGAGCTCAAAAACCATTCCCAAATGTAGCAATAGATGAGTTACATGCACAATAAGGAAGAATTCCCTCTTCCTTCCAACACCACTCAAACAAGGGAACCTAGATGTCAAATTTTAAAATCCTAGAGCCATTCTGACAGCATCCGGGTACTCTCCAAGTCTACTCATGACCAAACCCATGGTGTACTTCTCTTATTATAACCTTTGAGAGGAATTACACCTCATCCCTTTATTTAATTATAAAATAATTAATTAAATTCAATATTATGGATTATTCATCACCTCCCATGAGGTGTCAAATTTTTATTTTCCCTTAATTATTTTTTTCTTAATTAGTTAATATTCACCACCTCCACGTATCCTTTTTAGGTAATTTCATATTTTTAACTATCCATATTTAACTATTTCATATTTTATATTAAAACAATATTAAAGTTAAACGGTCTCTCAAAAGTGGGTAACTTTGGCGTTAATTAATTCAAGGATTATCCTAGGTTGGATTACTCGGTTGATTGATACCCTTGAGTGATGTTTTTCTGTTGGAGAATAGGGATTCCACATCCCTATTGCACGCCCCCTAGACTTATTAGGAATCCGTTCCCTTTTACCGTACCTAGGAATCCATGCCCTAGTAAATTCAAGACTCGATGCCTTGATCCATTCCATAGATCCAAGACTCCACACCTTGATATCCCATGGATTTAGGAATCTGCGCTCTAACACCCATGATTTCTCATCTATTCTTCCTTGAAACTCTAGGTTTTCCTCAAGGTATTGATTTATGATCTCATACCCATGTGATGGTTCGTTGGCAAGGTCTTGTTCCCCATACTTGCACACATCACAATCTTATATATTAACAATGTGAAATGAAATTCATAATGAAGTTAACTTAATCATATTTTTACCCATATCTATATATGACTTCCACAACCATTCAGTTCTTGAGGAAATGGCTTCTATAGTGATTTCTAATTCGAGCATCCATGTTGGAAAGTAATCAATTTCCCTGCCAAATCATGTTCATTACAAGGTTAAGTTTAGATAATCATATGAATATGTTACCATTTTCTTTTTGTAAATAAGATAGTACCTTGTATTGCCTTCCAAAAGAATTACAACAAGAGGATTTAAAATGAGCCCTCCCTGCATAGGGAAAACAGGATCAGAGTTGCAAAAATTAAAGTCTACCTCTAAACGATACAAGACTGAACCATCTAGTCCAAGAATTCTTTAATACATAACATTTGCAGGTATTCATAAGAAAATAAAAAGTAACCCATAACATAAAAAGAAACTTAGACAATATCAGGCTTGATATCAGAGTCAACAGGGGCTGAGTCCATGGAGTCAACTAGCTTGATTCCTAGATGAACTACAATCTGATGCATGTTGTGGGAGAGCTCATCTAACTTCAAGAGAATAGCCTCATGCACTTCCCCTCTTTCCACAAGGGCACAACCGAGAACATATTTTTGCTACCAATAGTAGTCTATTGTTTTCAAATGGAGAGAGGTTCGACCTCTTGAATAGCCAGGGTCGGGGACTAGGGATTCAAATTCATTTTTCACCTCTTGGTCAGTGATACATCCTCTAGTGAGCTGAGCCTCACTTTCTGTTTCTTCAATATACTCTTTAACATGGTATGGAATCTAATTTCTAAAGAGACGATCCAAATGAACTATGCTTCACATGGCTCTATGAGGGGGAGAAGAGGAGCTAGATGAGGGGTTGCGAGAGCGCTTTTGTGGAGGCATGGTAGGGGGAGCAAGGTGGATCTAGTGCAGGTATGAAGGGGACCGAAAAGGTGGTGGAAATGAAACATAAGCTCGAAGGGGTTCACAATCAGGCCACGAAGAAATCTTCACAGGATTTAAACGACTAAAGGGATCATGAGCTTTAAACGACTAAAATCAGACATAAATAGAAACAGGAAGGTAACTGAACCAAAATAACCAAGTCACATTCAGACCAGATCTTACTAGAGTGCCTCCTCAAAGAACCGAGAGTCCGGTCTATGGCATTGTAGAGTAATATACGCCACCACCAAACCGTTCGTAGAGCACCTCCAAAATCAAAATATGACATACAAAGAGAGAATATAACCTCTGGGATCGACTAACCATCGACCAAAAATCCCACAAATGACTCAAACCAATATCACCAGTAGCTAAATTTCCTGAATACCAAGTCCACAGGTTTCCAGACTCCACAGGGAGACCAGAATGAGACCGTCGACCAAAACTACCACATGCACGAGAATGCTAAAGGCCAAATGAAAGTTGTCTTGTGCATTTCATGAGATAAGCCATAGCTTTTATTGTCTGATTTCACATGCGGCCATACCACGAGATGAGTATCAGCCTCCACTACCTGCTATCAAATGCATTCAATATCATAATGAATCCGACTGGAAGTTTAATGATGAAACTTTCTGCTCTGTACATAATCTCCTCTCCCATCCTCTCATCGTTCGACTTCACTCAGGTTTGTGTACTATGAGGCTACAAAACATTCGTCACAGGAGGCGTGATATTATTCACCACCGGGGGTGATGATATGTTAGCACATGGGACATGCAAGTACGCCGCGTGTCACTCCCCATCCACCTCGAAATTCACCTCGTTATTCACCCGCCTTGGGGGTATGAATTTGTTACCATTAATCACATTGTAATTCATCATTAAATCCACCAAAAAAATGACCAACCCTAGGTCCATGTACCACAATCATAGTTCATGATCCATCTCATACACCTATGCCATAAGCCATATGCAAAAATATAAACATCTATATAACATGTACACAACCAAAATTAGTAAAATACACATAATCAGAAACAAAACCATATATATAAACACTCACTAGTCATATAAACCAAACCAAGTCTACAACGTATGTCTATAAACATGTCTGACACATATAACCCATACATTGATTCAACAAAATAACCTTTTTTTGATGTCATACGCTAGACCATCCAAAAGGGACATTACACTGTGTAAAAAACCTTCCTTAATATAATGTGTCAAATTATGACTATAATTTAGAAAAGGTTTATGTCATTATTTTAAATTTCAAAGCATTAAAAAACGATGTTAGAACATACGTTTATAATCATATGTTTCATAAAAATCTCCCCTTAAATTTTTGTAAAAATAGTCTCGAACCTCCACATTAAAATGTTTTTTTTTCATATTGTTTTTAAAATCGAAGTCACTTAATAAAACCATGTGTTAATTTTAAAAATTAGCTTTCAAAATTAGTTTGGATTTTAGTCAAAAAGTAATTTTAATTATATGAAACCTCTTTATATTATTTGTGCAAAAGTTTGGATCTCAACTTGGTTTTGAAACTGTTATGGATAGTGCTCTAGAAGCTTTTTGAAACTGAGTGTTACACCCCAACAATGACGTCAGGCTAGGCGCAGTGAGGCACACCTCGAGCAAGGGGGCATGCACCCACCAAAATCCTTTGCGTGGAAAGAAACACACGTGTTGGCAATAAGGGTGTGAGAGTGTTGGTTGGGCATGTCTCTGTGGAAGCACGTGGAAGGAAAGAGAAGGTTGCGAGGGAGAAGAACCATCTTGGGTTGGGAGGACATCGTTTGGAAGTGTTTGGAAATGAACAATTTGATGTAATAGGGATGAAGCTCGGTAGGAGATCAATTAGAAAGGATGAAATCCTTAGGGTTTCTTGGTGGCAGCTTGTTGGGCGTCCCTATGGGATGTTTTTCCTACATATACCTCGATTCAGTGTAACTATTGTAATTATATAATATGTCAAGTATAAGGTGATTCAGCATGCCCAATAGAGGTTCCACCCTATCCTGTGACTTGTGTTATTTTGCTTAAATGTTGTTTATTATTATATGTGGGATGCTTATATAATTAATGTTAAATTGAATAAGTATTGAAATAGCAATATAACATAAGTATTACAAGTTAAACATAATCTTTAAGTGTATTTAAGTTGGAGTCAAAGTTTATTAGCTAGCCAATTTGGTAACACCTTAGACAAGGCGCTATGCAGTGCTACATGGCCCAACTGGGGATTGTATGGTATGGCCACACTTGAGCCTGCACAGCCCGATCTACTATATGGATCACATCATTTTTTTTCCAATGGATTCTAAAGAGTACTAGTTTGAAGCCACTATCAATGTTGTGGGTCTATAAGATTAGATTTATTAGGAATTGCCTTTTGTCTTTGGGTGTTTGACCTTTGGAATTGGCTCATCTTTTTGGACCGCTCAAGACTCATCTTCCTCGGGCACTTGATGCATTTGTGTTATCTTGGAAGACATTCAACCCTCGACCCCTATCAATTACCTCCAAACCAAGAGTACATGGATAGGGATTTCGTTAGTATGGCAACTTGAATAATTGTAAATAATATTAGTATTTCAAAATTGACATAATTAGAAAAATCATTACAAAATGCAGCTAAGTCTTATTTTCTGGTATCCTAATTTGATCAATATATAATATTTTAAATGGTTCCCCTTTTTACTGAATTACATTATTTTTTGGTATCCCAATTTGATCAATATATAATATTTTAAATGGTTCCCTTTTTTACTGAATTACATTAAATGATTCCACTATGGGTGTGAGTTTAAGCCATTGGTCTAGTTTTCATTTTTCAGGTGAGTAAAGATATAATTTAACACTAGAAATAGACGAAGACCAATTTTTTTTGATATTGTAAACACCAAAAGTATACAAACTGCATAGGTGTCATAAAAGCGATAAAAATATATTCCATACGAGAGATGGCCAGAGCTCTACTTTGGCACGAAACTTTGCAAAGGACAAAAAAAGGTCTAGCATCTAGATGATATTTTAATCAATATTACACTCATTTTCCAATATCCAAGGTTTTTAGAGCATAATGACAGATTTTGTATGATCAAAATTAAGTTATTGCCATCATATAGAATGCTATCTAAGATTCAATGGCTTGAAGACATAAGAGATACATGGTAGACAACAGACTAGAGGGTACAAAAATATCAATATCCATAAAAGAGGGCTATCTCGATTAGTATAGGTCCTAAAGGAGTTTCGATTCATCACCAAAAAATATTGAGACAAATAATGATATTCATGGTTCTACAACAAAGATTTTTTAATACGCAAACAAGTAATTTTATGATTTATTCAAGCAAAGGAATGAATTTTGTGACTGCCAAAATGGTTGAAAGTTGTAGCACTTTGAGTTGATTTGGACCGAATCATGCTATGTATCAAGTCAAGGAAGCTAGTAAAACACTTGATGATAGAGTGCATAAGTGATTACTACATTATGAGAGAAATGTAGTTAATTAGAGCATGGTAGACATCAATGGGAAACATACCTACACTTGTGTTCAAATGAATCCTACTAGTTTGAGGACAATGCTGATTGGAAAGCAAATGATAATTCTTCCTACTATCATATAGATTTAGTTTGTGGGTGATTGACTTATTTATCTACAAAACAATGCTATGCCCCCATCTTTTGGAAGAAACCAATAAGGTTTATGCGGTATTTTCCAATATAAATACACAAGTTGGGTTAATTCCAAATATATGGAGTATTGAATCGGTTTGTGAAAGATACCTCCGAGGCTGATACTAGTGTGCTAAGCATAGTGGTTGGGTAAATGGTTGGATGATTCTCCTAGCAATAAGCTAATGGATATTGTCTTCAAAGGGAATTCTACAAGATCCAACAAATATTAAGTGTCGGTATTTAAAAGAGTAGAGATGAAAGTGACATATGATCAATGTTCCATTAGAAAAGCATGGGTGGAGTGGCTAGTTACCCATGCATCTCGAGTACATCCAAGATGTTAGTTACTCTAATGCATTGCATGAATAGTTCAAAAATTTACAAGGTGCAATTCATCATGTATCTAGATGTATAAGTATACATGCCTTACCGTCCACTTAAAGTAGTACCATGTAAGAATATGTGGTGGACATACACATGTTCACCATAAACAAAACAATCAAGAATAAAAAAGGACTTTGTGTAAGCAACCAAACCACTATGATGTCTAGAGGCCAACAATTTGCTAGAGACAAATGGATATCGAACAAGAAGTAGCAATGAGACAATGCCTAATGATTGAAATGTAAATCTATTAAATGATGTGAGAACTGTCTGCAAAATATATCATTTCAAGGTCGCTTTGGTATCTGTACAATCCCATCTCAACCCTACTTGAATCTAATCCATATATTTAATATTGATAAACAATGCAATGGTCCTAAATCAAATTAATCAGTAATCAACAATCCCATAATTAATGTACATAGGTTGAATCATGCCAATTAGACACGTATTTGTTCCCCATATGTTAAGAGGGAGAAGGAAATTCCCAACAAATGTTGTTTCCATGAAAAAGTCTAGCCAAACAATCTTACATTAAATACACCACATGAATGTTAGTTAGTTATTTTCATTCCTTTATTTTTAGGCCCTTGAAGCTTAAGGATAAGGATACCGATTTATGTAGTTAAATTGAACAATGTATAACTTTCTTAATATACATAAATCCTTGAGAATGATGGGACCAATTATTTACAATGGTAATGTTTTCAATATTTCAGCATCATCTTACAAACTTTGAATGCTTGCACTTGACTTGAATTTTGGAAACACTTGTGGAAAACCCCTTCCTCAGAAAAAGTGTTATTAATGTGAAGTATTTATAATGCTAGGGCCTTTGGTATAGATATTTGTAATGACACTTAGTATTTAAACTAAGAATCTTAAAAATCATAAGGCATGACATATAAGACATGACATAGAGAGATGTTGAACCTTTATAAAAATAAGAAACCTATAGTTGGTTAAGTGGAATGATGACAACTTTGATACACTACTTACTACATGATGTAGAAAGTAAGAGGAAGGAATCAAGACATATCTTATATGGTTCCCTATCCCTAGCATTGAATTGTCATGCACTATTGAATGTATAACTAACCTTGTTGATAATTATTAAGTTTTTAACCATATATGGATCCATAGATAGAAAACATAATAATAATCCCTATAAGGTAAAGAGAAATGCCTATTAGGGAAGCAACACTCACAATTAAAATTGTTGGAGTTAAACAATTAGGATGAAGATATAGGTAACTATAAGGAATTTGGAAGGCATTGAGACCTTAGGATAAATAGGTAATAAAGCATGCGAACCTATGGCATAATAATGAAGGAACAAAAAATATGGAATTGCAATAAAATCTAACAGATGGGTGCCTCCCTCAAGTGGCAAGTTTTCTTAATCAACGAGTGGGATGAACAACATGAAGGAGGAGTAAGGGTCATGAAGAATATAAGTTTAAGGGGTCTAGATAGGAAATCATGAACTCTATCATTCATAATTGTTGAGGAATGATACATGGTACAAAAGGAAAAGGTTTAAGGGATAAAATTATTAATATTTGTTGGCTCAAGATAAGTGTGTAAAATTTGGTCCATAAGTTTTGAGAAGTCTGGTCGTGGTGTGAATAGGGTTTCAATGGAGGAGAGACAAAATTGGTCAGATCCAGAATTTTGGGCAATTTTTGGGGAAACATTAAATGTATGCAGTGAGTTATTTAGAAAAGTTGTCTACTTATGGGTAGTGGGTGCGAAACTACAACAAATTTTACTTTTAGGGGCAGTTGTATTT
>LPNX010174473.1:45778-56424 GCA_001517045.1 Pseudotsuga menziesii | reverse complement strand
AAAAAAAAAAAAAGTGAGTTTTTAAGGGAGGTTATAAACCCCCCTCATAGACACCTATGGGGGCGGTTCCACCTGCCCCCCCCAAAAGTTCTTATTACAAACCTTTGGGGGCGGTTACAAACCCCCCTCATAGGTACCTATGGAGTCGGTTTGAAACCTCCCCTGAAAATATTTACAAACCTTTGGGGGCAGTTATAAATCCCCCTCGTAAGTACCTACGAAAGCGGTTAGAAATCCCCCCTAAAACTCTTTACAAACCTTTGGGGGCGGTTATAAACCCCCCTCGTAGGTACCTACGGAGGTAGTTTGAAACCCCCCCTAAAACTCTTTACAAACCTTTGGGGGCGATTATGAACCCCTCTCATATAAACTTACAGGGGGGGTTTTGAACCCACCTCGTTGTAACATACAAGGGAAGTTTTGAACCCCCCTTGTAGTGACATATGAAGTCAATTTTGACCCCCCTCGTAGCCATAATAAATCATAATAAAATATATTTTATTTAAAACATCAATATTGCACTATCATTAGGGCACGAAGGAATCGAACCTTTAACCTCCTGCTTGTAAAGAAGGAGCTCTACCATTGAGGTAGAACCCTTTAATAATTGGGGAAAGGGGCAATATTAACACCAAGATTGCATAATTTGTAGTTCTAAGAAAATGTGAGTGCCTCCCTCTAATACCAACTGCCACTTGAATCGTTCCTGCCAATCTTACTGGCTCTAGAACTCTTTAAGAATTGGGGAAAGGGGAAATATTAACACTAAGATTAACATCATTTGTAACACTCTACAAGGTGTCTGCCTCCCTCTAATACCAACTTCCACATGAATTGTGCCTACCAATATTACTGGCTCTGCACCTAGGATTACAAATCCTACCTTTTAATTAGACCGTGAGTCTCTTCTCATCTGCTATAGCTAACCTAAGTGTTAAGTATCGGTCTTTTTGGTGCATATTCTAACCATATTGACTCAATTTTCTTGGGCTGAGAAAAAATCTAAAAACTAAATAAAATCAAATAAGGAAATTACCAGGAGAAAGAACTTAAAAAATATTTCAAAATAGGATTCAGACATCATATTGTAAGCGAGTCACATCTTCCCTACAAGAAGCTACTTGACTACCATCCTAGGATTCTAAGGATACCCTTAAAGCCACATATCCTTCTCCATAGAGCATCCTTGAATAGTTAAACTTTGTAGCTGTATCTCATTTCATGGAATCTATCTTATAGTCATATTAAGGTTCTTTGTTCTATACTATAGTCATTGTGTTTAAATTTAGCCTAGAGAATAGTGCTGCTATATCTTTGTTATTTATATTCTGCTAAGAAAATTGCCTTACAACAAAAAACTAGAACAAAAAAAATACTGCTAGCAATGAAAATAAACAGACATAGCAGAACTGTTAAAGAAACCAACCAAATGGTTTCCATCAGACAATTGACCCAGATGCGACATTCATTGGTGAATTTCTAGGGCCATTGTGACATGCTTCAGGGATCCTACAGGAGAGCACTTTCTTTGCACATGGATATAGGATTCTGAAAACATATTTTTTGAGAGTCACATCTTCCCTACAAGCTTCTACTTGAATCCCATCCCATCCTTCTAAGGATACCCTCATAGCCATATATAATATACCATTCTCCATAGATCATCCTTGAGAATGCTCTATCTTACTGTCATATTAAAGTTCATTGTTCTATATATAGTCATTGTGTTTATATTTAGCTTGGAGACTAGAGAGATTTTACTTGGTCATCAATGGACATTGATACAATCTTGTTACTTCTATCAACCCCCTTTAAACATCATATGCATCAAATGCCTTTATAGATAAATAATATTGGAGAGCTCAGAGCAGTTATTTGCAAGGGTTGTGTTATAAAGAAAGCTACTAATGATAATCAAATCCCATGCTTGAATATGTTTGATTGTAGTGCAACAATAAGACTCTTCTTTATTAAATTTCTATTGTGGTTAAACCTCCCAAACACTCAGAGTTCAAACACCTTGAATTCCTATCCTAGATTTTCCGTCAGATTTGAGAATTGTTATCTGTATTGATAGATTACTGACATAATGAGATGCAATTCTGTCACTGTTTTCTAGGACTATTAGCAGGCATAAGGCTGAGATAAAAAATAATTTGCTTAAGCATTAAGTTGTTTTCCCATGAGTTGGAATTTAGTTCATCACTGTCAGACATCTTAATAACCTGTTGTTTTCCAATAAGGCACTAGTTCAATGGGAAGATTCACAGAGTGTTAATTTGTACACTAGGGTTCCATACTTGATGTGGTCTATCCCACCTGAATGGCATGAGTTTCAAAGGAATAAGGTTGGACACTTAACAAAATTGTTACCCCTCAGACCTGACAATCCAAAGAAAGTCAGTGACACTCAAAATTTATCAAACACCCTTGATAGTTGAAACCTATTAAAAGTATTCCAACATGTAGAAGTGAATAATTAGGGCTCCAAGTGGCACATATATGATCTAAAATATGCATCTGAAGTTCTGAACTTCAGCATCACCACTTAAGTAATTTTCATGTTCTTACCTTTGTCATTCTTTCCCTCGAATTTTTGATGTCTCCTCAATTTTATTTCACAAAGTGAGGATTTAGAGTGAGGAGTGATGCAATCACCATGATCCACTCAGAGGAACTACCAAAGATAAGAAATGATGGGTTTTAACACTAGAAGTTGAGCTGCGACTATATTTTTAGACTGTGGGTAACACTTCTAGGTCACAATTGGGCTATCCTATTCTTTCGGGCTCCAATTACACATGCCAATTCAAGCTATAATAGTTGAAATTAAAGTTGATCCTTACTTTGGCTGAGCAGATAAGTGCCCAGAAGATTATAGTGATCGGTGAATCAATGCTCATAATTAGTTGGATGAAGAGTAGTGCACAGGTACAAAAATTCTACTCATGCCTCACTTTGAGGAAGTAATGTCATCACAACAAGTTTTTGAAGAAGTCTCCTTACATGTGTAAAGACTCTAGAGAGAGAAATTGTGTGGCTGATAAACTATCAAAAGACGACCTTCAGATGGAACCTGGTCAGTGGAATGTATGGGAATGCAAAGTGGGACAGTTGGAGGAGTTTGATTATGATACTTTTTACCAGTTTTTATACTTTTATGGACTACACTATGAAATGGTATATCTATTGCATATGCTATTATGATAATATTGTTTTATAGAACATACTTTGGATAACTGGAGATGTTATTTTTCTTTGGAATGATGTGTATATAAAGTTTGTAGAAGGGTACACAGATACATTTGAGATCTTGATCAAATTTTGATCTTGTTGGGAGGGGTTTTTGCCAAGTTAGTTGTGCAGCAGCATCGCGGATGCTACACAAGCTCAAAAGACACCATGCAAGGCGGAAGATAAATTATTTTGAATATTTTGTGTCACTTTTTGTACTTTTGGACCATATTTTGTGGATATTGGTCATTAGTTGGTAGAATCAGTTAGGAGTTAGTTAGAAGTGGACCATGAATGTAAAGGCACAAGCCTATAAATAGAATAAGAATTGTAAATGTAATGGGTCAAGAAGTGATAGTCAGAACAAGATATCATAGAATGAATTGAGAGCTTGAACTCAATTGAATTGTTGTCTGTTTTGAATCTGTAGTTGATTGCGCAGAAGTAATATGGAAAGACGAGGGTTGATCTGAAATACTGTTATCTTTTTGTCTCTTTCTGTCTTTTTATTTCTGTTTCTGCAATCCAATGGTGAATGTGTGTGACATGGATCTATGATGCGATGTTTACTTCTTATGAATGATGTTGTCTTTCTAGATCTGTTTGTGCAACAACATGGTTATTTACCCAATGAATAAATGATGCTATCTTTTAAAGAGAAATGATGAATGGTTGTACTCATGATTAAGTGATTGGTTAGATTTGATAGATAAGTGGATGAATTGTTGATGCCCATATTCCTCTTCCATTCTATGGAAACTTGGTTCCGTCATTCCTCCCTCGAACATCTTGGGTGAGACTTTATCCGCTTCGTGGGTGTTACCGGACAGGGTAAAACCTGTTTGGGCCGTTGCTCAGGGAGATCGCGATGAGTTGAGCATCGACAGAGTGGGAACCCCCATTGACTGGGTTTTGTTGGTTGGGTTTGCACCAACAAATGGTTCCATTGTTGGGACCTTGTTACGAATGAGAGGAGGATATGTGGAATCTAACGCTACCGAAAATTCAAGATTGGTTTGATCAAAAGCTGTGATCATTTGCTGAAGTAGAAAATCATAACCCTGGACTGACGACAGATAAGTGGTTGGAAAGATACATACACGATGGTCCTCACGAGTACTTTTTCAGAGAGTTTCCCATCATATTGTACGAGTGGTTGGAGTGGTTGACTTACAAGAAGACAAATTTCCAAGGAGGAGAGCCAACATCTTGGACCCCTGAATTGATCCAGGAGCTGCAAGAAAGTGACAACAAAGCATCATGAGCTGTTGAGGTCTGGATGGATAGTATCCTAGAAGGATATATCACGGAATTTGTAGTCGACACTACCAAGTCCTACAGCAAAGTAGAAAGGGAATTTTTCGACGGACCCAGAGGTAGGTTCTTTTTGTCACTACAATTGTCAATTAAGATGCTTTTCTGTGAAAAGGGTATACTGAAGATGCACCTTGAGTAGTAGAACTTTCATGTGCCGAAGTGGTGGATACCACGAAAAAAGGGGGGAGATGAATGGGAATATAAGGGGTATATGGGTGCAAGTTTCGATGAGACTATGAGAGAAGATGAGGAAGAAAGTGGTTTTATGAGGGGAGGAGCAAGGTTTCGAAAAGAGAAGAGGTAGAGGACAGGGGAAGGTCCTGTTGCGATTGAAATGTAATACCATGAAGGAATACCACACGGGACGAAGCAACCCTACTGTGATGAAGAGGACAACTAGACCCAGACTATGCCCAGAACAACAGTAAGATCAAACCCCAACAGAGACGTACCCACGCCTCTGTGCACTACTCGATATTCAGGAAGAAACAAAAATTCCAGGTCGAATTCCCTGACATGTTAGCACCATTCCAGTAGTATATCAACATCTGTAGGAAGAAGGCCCAGGATGGTGAGCGACGATACAAAGTTACCTTTGTTCCATGGAAACGAGTCTGACGATCCCGAATAGTATTGGTTTCTATGCGAGGCAGTGTGGACTGTCAGACAAGCCATAGATGATGACATCAAGAAAGGCCAATTGGCGACTATTCTACGGGGTCATGCACTGGATTGGTAGATGAAATTTATACAGGTTCCTAAAGGGACCCCTACAAAAACATTGGATGAAGTCAAGAGAGGAATGATTGAAGAATTATGGAAACCTAAATCCGAGGCATAGTACATTACTGAGTTAAGAGAGATTAAGAAATTTATTAATGAGATTGTTTTGGAGTTCGATCAAATATTCAAGACACTAATGGCGAGATTCAATTTCGATATGAGCGATGTTCAGCATAAAGAATGGTTTATTGCAGCATTGGTACCTCACATCTGGCAACCACTTATGTAGTAGAAGATCGCAACAGAGAGCGAGGCTCTAGAGATCGCACTGAAGTTAGAGGCTTCACCTGTTGGGGAGAATGCAGCTGGTATGAACCAAATTCAGGCATAGCTGGCGAACATGATGCTTTAGTTGCAAGACATTAATAAATGGAAAGAGAATATCGAAGATATTTGGTGCACTCGTTGTCACGCAGATGGACACACTAAAGATACTTTCCTCAACTTCCAAAATTATCTATTATCTGGGGAGCCGAACCCACCAAGTTGTGGCAGTGTACCAAGGTATCACATATGTTAAGTCTATGGGCACTGGCATGAAGAATGTATCTACTTGCAAAAGATGGTGTCGATACCGGAAAAACTACATTGTTCATTTTATCGATCTATGGGGCATGAAGATAAAGGCTGTCGTGCATATGACCTGCTCCAGGAAAGGACATACGACTCATATTTTGTGAAGGGTGAAGATCATCACGTAGTACAACAATCACATTATCAGCCTCAGGTGGTAAAATCTCATCCTCAACCACAGTATACACCATCGCCACAGATGCAATTTATGCCATCACAGCCACAACCGCAGTTTGCGTCGTAGCCACAATTCGCACCACAACCGCAATATAGTCAGACGATGATGTCTCCTCCATAGCCACAGTATGTTCAAGCAGTACACTATGTTCAGCAGCAGCCGAATCCCCCACCATAAAAATTGGATCAGCCGTAGTACTAGCAGCAAGGAGGATTCCACAGAGGATTTCGAGGAAGAGGAGGTGACTTTGGAAGAGGAGGAGGACGAGGTCGCGGATCTGTCCTGTGTTACAATTGTGGGGTATTTGGACATTACCAAATAGATTTACCACACTTGCAATGTTCATGTACATACTATACTGCAATTGATTATACTGTCGAGAACTGCCCACAACTAATTTCAAGATAGCAGGTCGGGAACGTTTCTTAGTTGTAGAATCAGAACTAGTTATAGACTCAAAATCAACTACAAAACCAAAATCAGTTGCAGAATTAGGCCTAGAATCAAGTTCCACTTCAAAATTAGACTGTGAATCAACCCATGAACCCTCCGTTGAACCATATTCCACCACTGAAACAGAATCCACTGATAAGCCATAATCAATGGTCGATAGTTGCGACGATCTTAGCAGAGCCCAGAATAGAGGATGTTGACATTTCCATCGTCACCCACAAAGGTGCGAAAAATGAAGAGGATGGGCCCCTCCCGTAGATTCGATTGGCTGGGAAGAAGAAGGCATCGTTTGATATCACAATCAAAAAAGATACATTCTTTGAAACTCGGGATGCAATCGGAAGAAATCCTGGTAAGTCTATGAAATTCCCTCTACTTTTGATTCTTCGTTGGAGGTAGGACCATCGCAACAACATGGTACCTTGCAGCACTTCTTTGAAAGTTTATTTTCACTGGAAATAGATCCCAATGCTCTGGCTGAGATTGAATTTTTTTTGCGCTGCCCCGGTAAGGAGCGGAAGGATTCTGTGGTGAACACTTTACACAAGAAAAAGATGGGCAAAGAGATGCGCATGAACATTCAGATTGGGGACTATGAATTTGATTCGGTCATTATGGATCTAGGCTCAAATGTAAATATCCTAACAAAGCATACATGGAAGAATATGGGGAGGCTGATGTTGGCTTGGTCCCCTGTGCAGCTGCGCTTGGCTAATCAAGCTAAGGTACAACCGATTGGACGTGTGTCAAATCTGGTCCTAGATGTTGAAGGTATTAATACCTTTGCTGATTTTGATGTGATTGAAGTTGTTAATGGTGGAGGCTCCTATCCCACATTGCTGGGGATTGGAAGGGTCAATGATAGTATGGCAGTGATTAAATTCAAGAAGCGAATAATGAAATTTGAGAATCAAGACATTAGAGTCATTGCTCCTATGGATCCAAATGAAGGACAACGATATATTGAACCGGTAAACTTATGAATTTGTCAGGGGATGGGATCATGCTTACAACATTTCTGAATATTATATCCACCCAAATACTGACGTAGAAATGGGTTGGCGCAGCGCTAGTTTTGTGTCCTATGATTCTGACGATACATTAGAAAACTGGAAAAATTGCAAGCATGAGGTGTCATTCAGAAAGTACAGTCTGATCACGCAGGCGATGTGCCATGTCACGACTGAAATTGTCGAATTACCAATTTATGAAGGGCTACCTAAGTTGTCCACGTTCTTAATGGAGTTTGAAGAAAAGGTATCAGAACCGCAATAGTTGTTGGCGCTAGAGGAAGCACTGAAGGCTACTCCAGCACGCTAGTGGGCGACTCATAAAAGACAATTACTAAAAAAGCACAGTGTCGACGGTTGATGACAGTTCTCTTCGAAGACACAATAGTATATCACACTGGGAAGTATGATGGGAAGAATGAACCCTGCAGTCGCTTGATGGAATGTCAGACTTTGTGGGAATCATGACCAAAGGATGAATGGGTCCATGCCTTTGTCCACACATTGGATGAGATGCCATGATCATGGTATGTATCGACAAAGTTTCACAGAGAAATAACCACTTGGGATGAGTTGACGATTTGCTTTGCTCATACCTTTAGTTTCACAGATTCCAATCCTGATGTCCACAATGCACTTCAGATCATCCAGGATGTGGTATTAAAATTAGTACCAGTTCCATATCCAGTAGATCCACATGCGCATTGCTACATGCAGTTAATGATGGAATGTTACAATGTGCCTGGAGAACCTGAGGATGATGATGAGATACGGAATATTAATATTCCAGAAACATAAGGGGGAAGGGATGTTGCAGCACCAAATATACCAGCTAATCCTATGAATCAGCTACTGAATATTAGAAAAGTTAACATTGGGATGGAGGAGAATCCAAAATTTGCAAGTGTTGGGGACTACTGGGACGAAGAGACCATGGAAAAGATCATGGATCTGCTGCATGGATTTAAATATATATTTCCGACAAAGTTATTTGAAATGAAAGGGATACTGGGTGATCTAGGAGAAATAAAGATTCCATTAAATCTAGATGCAAAACTAGTAAGACAAAGGCCATATCGCTTGAATCCACGATAAAAAGAAAGAGTCAAGGCTAATCTTGACTGGATGTTGGTTGCTAGAATCATTGAGCCACTAGAAGAATCTGAATGGACCAGTCCTATGGTGGTCCAAGACAAGAAAACTGGTGAAGTTCGAATCTGTGTCGACTTAAGAAATTGAATGATGCCTGTATGCATGACCCGTTTTCGACACCATTCACAGATGAAGAACTCGAAGGAGTGGGTGGTCAGGAGATGTACTCGTTTATAGATGTATTTTCTAGTTATAACCAGATACGAATTGCAAAAGAAGAATATCAACATAAAAAAACATTCGTCACCGAATGGGGTTGTTTCCAATACATAGTAATTCCCTTTGGGTTGAAGAATGCACCTGCAGTATTCTTCGGAGTTGTTGTTGCTGCATTCAAAGATTTCATTCAGAAGTTCCTACAAATTTATATGGATGATTGGATAAGTATGATATAATCAAGGATCATTTGGAAAACCTGTGACTGATGTTGGAAAGGTGTCGACAACATCATATCTCACTGAACTCCAAGAAGTGTATTTTCTGTGCACCATTTGGGATACTGTTGGGTCACATTATTTGCAAGCAAGGATTATTGGTGGACCCTGCAAAGATAGCTCTCATTTTTCATTTTCCAACACTGACAAATGTGAATATGCTTAGAGCGACACTGGGGCACACCGGTTACTATCACAAATTCATTAGAGAATATGCTGCAATTACTACCCCTATGAAGAAACTATTGAACAAAGGCGTTGCATTTTTATGGAGTCCAAATGTCAAGGAAGCTTCGACACCCCGAAGGCCAAGATGGATTCATCTCTAATACTCATGTTCCTAGATTGGAACAAGGAGTTCCATATCCACGTCGATACATCATCTGTTGCGCTAGGAGTAGTGCTCGTGCAACCAGGTGAAGGAGATCTGGATCACCTGATCGCTTTCGCTAGTTATAAGTTGTCATTTGCTGAGAAAAATTATACTACCATAGAGAGAGAATGTCTAGAAATGGTATATGCACTGCAAAAATTTAGGCATTACCTTTTGGGCGGTCATTTCAAGATGTTCACTGACCATTCTACTTTGAAATACCTAGTCAATAAGCCTGTGTTGGGGGGGAAGATATGCCACTGACTACTTCTCTTTTAGGAGTTTGATTTTGAAATAATTGTGAAGTTGGGTCACTTGAATGCTGGCCCTGATCATTTGTCTAGAATTGAGATGGGCGAGGATACCACCAATATTGAAGAAGGATTTCCCGATGCGTAATTATTCAGAGTTGACATGGCATATGACTATTATGCTCAAATAATCCAATTCTTATCATTGGTGCTTTCACAGGTAGTCATATTGGTTGGTGGAGCCCTATGTAGAAAAAATAATAAAAGTCTTCGACGTTTCGGGCTAAGTAGCGCAGCCCATCTTCAAGAGGAGATACTCATGTTTCTCACACAATCTTTGCCACCAATCTTTTATTAATAATGCTTGTAACCCTAAATTTAAAAGGTAATTCTCATGTCAACCCATTAAGGCAAAGCATTATTAATTTTTAATTTTCAGCATCTTTAATCCGGTTAATAATAGGAGCCCAAGATTTGCTTAATTTCTAGCCATCATCACGGTTGAGATTATTTGGGTGTTTTTTGATTTCTATAGCCTCTCTAACCTGTCTCATTGTGTAATGCTCGATATTGACGATAACTTTCACATTTTCAAGGAAAATAAGGTGTTTAGAAGCTACTGAGTGTTCTGCCAATGTGGATTGCTTTGCTCAACTATGAGTGATGTCTGCATTATTCTTTTTTAATCTTGTTTGAATAGAGCGATCAGTTTCACCAATATAAACCTTCCCGTAGTCACATGGTATAGAATACACACACTTATTCTTGCGTGGATCAGTTCGATCTTTTGCATGGTCAAGCATTCCTTTTAAAATGTTTGGAGGTGAGAACACAACTCTTATTTGTTTCTTCCGTAAGATGTTGGCGATATTATCAGTTATTCCTTGG
>LPNX010174473.1:36671-45664 GCA_001517045.1 Pseudotsuga menziesii | reverse complement strand
AACTACCCCCAAAAGTCTAATTATTTGAACTTTTGGGGAGTTTTCTAAAAACAACCTTCAAAAACACCTTAGGGGGGGTATTTCTAACGCCCCCCTCCCAAAAGTCCTAAGAAATGGACTTTTAGGGGGGGGGGTTTAGAAAACCACCCCCAAAATTCCAATGCTTAGGAATTTTAGGAGGGGTGTTATCAACCAAAATGACACTTCTTCGTTCGAGTACTGGCATCCAATATGTCGGGACACAAAAAGACAGATAGGATTGAAGTAGCCAAAACACTATAGATGTGCATGACTGATGATACATAATCTATTGACCAGCTTAATATATTTTTATTTGAGAATTAGGGTTGCACACGCGGGTATTTGCATTGCAACCCGTGTATACATTGAACATGTGAGTTTCCCTTAAGCAAGGAGCGTGTCATACATGCCTTTCCTATATTAATACTCGCATGTACCTTAATTTAATGTTGAAAATTATAAATCACGACTAATCGAGATCAGTTGGGTCCCTAATCATAACTATCTCAACTGTATCAACCATCATAACCTTCGAAAGCTCTCTATTTCCCCATGTATAAATATAGGGCATGGGATGGGGCTAATAAATCATTCTTAGAAGAGCAAAGTTATGCTTGTGGTATGCCTTCAGACATCTTGGAGCAACAGAACTCAGTGTCCTCGGTTTGCAGAGGAGTTCTTGTTTCAGAAGTTGGGTTGTAATCTCACCATTCTCTGTTTATTAATAAAAAAAGTTCTTCTTCCAATCTTTGTATTGTTGCATTCTTGTATACGATGAATTATGAATTGTTTCAATTATGTTATTATGAATATGCATTTCATTAACCATTGATATATATAGAAGATATTGTTGGAAGAATTTGTTCTTTACAGGTGAATTGGAGAAAACCCTAGAAGCCTTGGAAGAGACTAAAAAAGGAGAAGACCAAGCTTGGATCAACCATCATAAACCAGGTTTGCTAAGTTTCCTTCCTATTCCTATTTCATTTTCTACATAAGCTGATTATCTGCAAGTGTTTTAGTAAGTTAGTAACCTTAGAGACCATAGGTTATAAGGGTGCATTGTCTTGAACAACAAAGGGAGGGGGGGGGGGGTTAAGAACCACCCCCAAAGACATAAAAAAACTTTTGGGGGTAGGGGGGTTAGAAAAATCGCTGCAAGCCAAAACCACCCCCAAAAGGGTATTTTGTTGAAGTGTGAGATGTAAAATTGGTCGTTAGATCCTATAAAAATGTAAAAAGGTTGGGGTTTTGGGGTTCAAAAAATAAGAGAGATCCATTCGAAGGTAAGATCTGAAGAATTCTGTTGTAATATGTAGTGCAAAGAGTGAATAAGAGTCTTGAAGGTCATGTGATGTCGATTCACAAGCTATGTCTATGGATCTAATGTAAAGGATATTTAGGGATATGTCTGTACGCTGTGTGAGCAGACCAACGGATATTCCAAATGAAGAGAGATTTTGTGGTTTTGTATCATATGGGTTTCCACATTAAAGTCTCTGTGTCAAATGGTGTATGTTTATTTTTATGTTTGATGATTTTTGATTTGCTGTGATGAATAATATATTTGTTGAAATGGAATAATAATGTTGAAAATGTTGGTAGATGTGATTTAGATATATTATGTTTTCATATGCTATTGTTATCTGTTGATGATATTTTACCTTTATGCATCATTGGGTAGTTTGTCGAGTACTGACATGGAGAGATCCCCTTCAATCATTGCAGAATACTTGTTCTTGCAGTACCTATAAGTATCTCGGGTGAGACTTCACTTGTGTCGCAGGTGTTTCCGACAGGGTTATGCTTTGTCGGGCCGATGCCTTGGGATTTTGTTGGTAAGGATGGAAGGTTGAACCTAGCTTAGTTGAAGCAATACAACAAATGGTTCCATTTCTAGGACAAGGATCATCATGAAGGGGACACATTTTGGCACCTGACAAATACTGAGATTCAGGATTGGGTGGACCACAAAGCTAGAGGATTTGCACAAGAGGAAAGTAAAGGATTGTGTCTAACTCTGATAGGATGGTTAGAAAGGTATGTTTACTCAGGTAATCATGGAATTTTATTTAGTGACTTTATTCTTGTATTGTATGAATGGTTGGTGAGGCTAGCAACTAAAAAGACAAATTTTCAAGGTGGAGAATCTAGGGGTGGACTCCTCAACTGATCTGATAGCTAGAGAGTGTCAGTAATCCTGTCTCTAGGGCTATGTACTTATGGGTTGATAACATTTTGGAAGGATACATTACTGATATTGCTGTAGACTAAGTCATATAGTGAAGCTGAGAGAGAACTCTTCCAAGGTCTTAGAGGTAGATATTTGAAGTCCATAAAGTTGTGGATTTAAATGCTAGTATGTAAAAAGGGAATATATGAAGCTGGTACACCAAATTGATTCTGTCTCTTTGCATTATTTTCTCAAATAGATGATCCACTAACATTTGAGGAATTTGTCGAAGATGAAGTATGGGCACAAGCCATGGATGAAGAAATAGAATGCATTGAGAAGAATCAAACATGGGATATGGTATATGTACCAAAAGATAAGGATGTAATCAACATCAAATGGATTTAAAATACCAAGCAAGATGTTGATAGGAATGTGCAAAAGCACAAGGAAAGAATGGTCACAAGAGGGTTCACACAAAAACTCGGCATAGTCTTCAATGAAACATTTGTACATGTTGCACGCATGGATACACTCAGAACAGTTCTGAAAATTGCTGCACAAAACAAATGGTTTGTTTATCAAATGGATGTTAAATCAACATTTCTAAATGGCTAGCTAGAAGAGGAAGTATATGTGGAATAGCCACAAGGATATGAAGTTCTAGGTCAAGAGCACAAAGTGTACAGGTTGAAAAAAGATCTGTATGATTTGAAGCAAGCTCCGAGAGCTTAGTACAATCGAATTGATTCCTATCTCACTGAAAATGGATTTTGCAGAAGTGAAAGTGAACCAACATTGTACACTAAAGTTAATGAGCAAGGTAAGATGTTAATTGTCTTCCTGTATGTAGATGATTTAATATTTACTGGTAAATTTGGCATAAAATATTTTAAAGAAGTCATGCAAAGTGAATTTGAAATGACTGATTTTGGGCTTATGAATTTTCTCCTGTGCATTGAAGTCTAGCTGTCTGAAAGTGGTATATTTATATCACAGTCGAAGTATCCAAGTGCAGTTTTGAAAAGATTTAATATGCCTAATGGGTCAGTGCAAGAAGATGAGGGACCTTTTAGATGCAATCCTAGTTTTCAAAAACACGATCACGTTACCAAAAAATACAACGCATTTTTGCTACATAGCACTTGCTATGGTTCAACCCGAGCTTGACATGTCATGGGACATGTAGGATAGGAAACCATATTGTGTACGCGTTATATAACTACAAAACACGCTCACGATCTATAGTTATAAAACGCATATGCGATTTGGAAAACAAAAAATAATTTATATACACAGGACCGAAACCCGCGACCCATTTTACCTATCAGGAACATGAAAACGACGGCCAATTGGAGCGTTTTGGAGCAAGTTAACTGCTTGGGATTGTTGGAGGAGATGATTTAGGTTGAGGGGAGGAGACTCCAGTGGTGAATTGTCATCCAACAAGGTAATTCAATCACCCAAAGCATTCTTTTTTTTGTCAATTTTTAACCTATAATTGTGTTTTTTAATAGAATAATCAACCCAACAACTCCCAAGCTAATGTTTGATGGATTCAAACTAAAAGAGGCTATAAGAATAAAAAAAATCATGTCTAATAGATATTCAATGTTCCAAAAGGCTAGAAATATATAAAACAAACAAAAGTATAATCCCAACTTGCATAGAATTTGATGGACAATGCAAAGTTTGAATTGGGATACTAGTGAGAGTGCCCACCTGCAACATGCATAATCAAACCTTCAAATGCAATGATTGTGCTGGAATTAACACAAAGTGCAATAAAATTTAGCAATTATTTTCATAGATAGGTGAATTCCAGCATTTTAAGATACATAGTGAATGAGGGATCCAAATGTAACAACCAATATAATCATCAAAATGGAAGAAAGAGGAAATTGTGATCAAAATATGCAAGTTGGACCCTCATCTTGATCAAAATTCCATATTTAACAATCCTTTGACACAATAAAAAACACATATGACTATATAAAGGGATTGTAATTTCTAGAAGAATATCAATACTCAACAATACCATGTGAATCCATCGACCTATTCATTCTGAATGTCCCAGACATACATAGAGTCATATACAACAACTAGAGTAAATTTATAAGCTATAAAATCTCACAAC
Organism: Pseudotsuga menziesii; assembly: GCA_001517045.1. Lineage (NCBI taxonomy): Eukaryota > Viridiplantae > Streptophyta > Pinopsida > Pinales > Pinaceae > Pseudotsuga > Pseudotsuga menziesii. Next base: position 41,333 of record LPNX010174473.1, on the reverse strand, counting down.
AACATTTAATTCAAGAGATCTACTTGATCCTAAGAGTTGAATGAATGACAATTTATAAAGTTATAATCACCACAAAATGTTGAGGAAAGGTGACCACTCCATACATCATATGCCTGGAATGTGGATTGGTTTTTTACATAATGTCAGCTTTCTGACATTTGACTACCCATATCCCTAGATCTAGCAAAGACATAAATGACTTTACTCAAATAGTCTATGCCCCTGCATCACTAGGTTTATCAACCAATTTTTAAAATAGCAAAAACAATGGGTAATATATTTCTACATGTCAAGTCTCTAAGCTCATCTACAACCAATTGTAGTCCAGTCCACAAATTCTCCATTTTCCATGTAACTTTTGGTTGGTTTCCATGGTTATACAACAATGGAAATGGTGAACACCTATGAACTACCTAGAGTGCGTTGTGAGAGTGTTACCAACCATGATCGAGTCAATTATATTTAGAGGATATGGTGGCAGCCCTGTATCACCCCTTTTCTTGCCTCACATGTCCTAATAGTCCCTTGCCCCTTTCTTTTACATATCCAAGGGACATAAAGGCCAAAACATGTCAAAATACCACTCCTAAATTCAAAGAAGTTTAAACCCAAGTGTGCATGGAAAAGTCACCAATGAGGGTGAAGAAGTGCCTTAAATTCTAGAAAGAAGTTGAACGAAACTCCCTATTTAATTGTTAAATGTTTAATTTTAAGTTTTAAATGTATGTAAGTGAATGCCATTAAATTTCTTGTAAATTGAGTGATCTGGCGGATCATTCCTTGTTAACGATCCAATATGGTACAATGGTTCCTAGAAGCCACGCGTGAAAACAAATAGACGAAAAAAAAATACACAGATCAGAGGTTGGAAGAGAACTCCTTCCGCAACATCGAAGGTCGAGAAGCTTTTCCCTTCCGCAATGTCTGGGCTTGGAAGCCTTTTCTATTCCGCAATGGCGGGGCTTGGAATCCTTTTCTCTTTCGCAATGGCGGGGCTCGGAAGCCTTTTCTCTTCCGCAACGGCAGGGCTCGGAAGCCTTTTCCCTTCCGCAATGGCGGGGTTCATAAGGCATCTCCCTTCCGCAACGACGGAAGCTTAATGGATGTTCAGACGGATCGGAAGACGGAACGATTCGGCAGCCACAACGGCGGAGGCCCAAGATTTACGGGTTGAGAAGTCAAATCAGGAGACTTTAACAACTGACAGTCTGCAACGGCGGAAACCGAAGTGACTAAAGCCTTCGACTCAAAAAACCAGCTGACAACCGATTGAGATCGTCGTAGCCCGTTGCTTATCCTCTTCCGCAACAACGAAGCACGGTTGACTAAAAATTCTGGAAGTTCAGTTACGTAAGGTTCCAGAGGTCAGATCCTTGGCATGGTAGGATATTTCATGATGCTCACATCTTATTCGTAACAGTTGTCAAGCTTTTCTTGGTAGTTATGCCATAGCTGGAATAATGACGAAAGACATATGAATAGCCTTGATGCAGCGTTTCCTGGAATGTGAACAATCACATTTCTTTGAGCGTTTTGGCTCCTTTGTAACGGCAAAGATGAGTAATAAAAAAGAGGAGTTCGTTCAGAGAGGGAAAAAAAAGGATTAGAGGAGTTTTTGGAGAATGGCAGTGCAACGTTTCTATGGGATGAGAAGCTTGGAGAGAGCATTTTGCTATGAAAACTGTCCATGTGCTGTTCGTTTTGAAGTTGACTATTCTCAGTTATAACTTGGCTTCTTTTGTCTGTTGAAGTCCAGTTTTGTAGCTTTCAGAGAGGAGTCTTAAAGACTTTCTGTCCAGCATTCTGTTTTACAGTTGCTGAAGTTGTTTCCAGAACCATTTTGTACCATTTCAAGAGATTAATTGGATTGGTACCCATTGGAGAGGGACTCGGAGACGTAGCCCAGTGGAGGGGGTGAACTCCGTTAGCAACTTCTGTTTGTGATTCTGGTTCTGTGTTTTCTGCTTGGCATCTGTTTATCAGTCTTGTTTTTCAGTCCTGTTTTGAGCATTTTATTTCTGTTCATGCTGTCCCTTTAATTAACCTGTAGCACGCATTCTTTTACAATAAAACTTTTAATGCACTAAAGTTGAGGTCCTACGGATCATTGAGTTTTCCTTAATTTACATTTTCAATTTTGAAGAGATGTCATTATATACCATGTATACGTTTCTAATGATTTCCTTATTGATTTTTTTATCGCAGTTGCGGCTATGGACACCAATGCTGAAATATTGATTGAGCTTTCCTAGTTGAGAGGTCTCAGTACTGCTTTTAGTGGTGGTGATAGGATTCAACGTTCACTTGCATCCACTTTGGATGCAATTGTTGAGACTATTACATTATCAAGCAACATACTGTATGATATTACTTCATATAGCGAAAGAAAAAGACGTGAGTACACTGGTGGGCTTAGCTACAATGCAATAAAAAAGTTGAAAATTACCAAAGAGAATATATTTTCATTGTTTAGGGACCCTCGCACGGGGGAAATCCCAAATGCAAATAGGTCACATATCTCTATCGAGTGGAGCACATATCAACCATTTGTTGATAACTGGATGGACAGATGGTATATGGTTTTTGATATGCCACCACACAGCAATAGGGAAATCCCCTTGTATTTCCTTCAGAAGATGTATGCAGAGTTTGTGTTGGGTAAACATGTAAACTATTTTGATATATTGACGTTTCAGGGGATCGGTGGGGGGATGCCCCAAAACCGACCCAATGCAAGGCTTCGAGACGTTGATCGCCCTATCCCTACACCTTGTAGGCAGTTTCCTGTGCCAGATGTCACACCTGTACATCGTGTTATTCCACAGACACGTGATGCATTTTTGAGTTTGGCACGGGCCGTTGTTCGCCATAGCACTATGGTTCAACATATGGGTGAGGAAGGGACATCTATCCCTGGTGTGGTACATACACCAGGTCATCATGGTGCAGGACCATCTTCTAGTGCAGTACCACCCACTAGTGCAGTACCCCCATCTACTACAAGACCACCTACTAGTGCAGCACCATCGGCACATTCCCCGCCTACTTTTGAGCCTCACGAGTGCACATCGTGTGGTCTTCCATGCTATGGTCTTTCATTAGATGTTGTCTTCAGTGGGTTTTTGAGTGATGTATGTATATGGTTAATTGTAATAAATTCTTCTTTTATTTTCCTCTTTGTACGCATATGTATAGTTTGAGCTAATATATTAATTTTGTGAACTTGCAGTTGATGCTTTATGCTGGAAGCGACACCTCAGAGTTTCATGTTCCACACTCTACATAGGGGCATGACATTCCATCCACTGATCCCTTGGTTGGTGGAGAGATTCCTATAGCACCCATTGCCGTATCTCACACCGAGGTAAACATTTTAAAATTTCAGTTTTTTAATACTTGTTAATTTGTTAATTTCCACATACTGTACATGTTAGTTCACTAATGTTATCTACGGTCTAATATTTACAATTATTAAACTTGCAGATGCTAGATCCTTCACGGGGGAAAGAAGTGATGGAGGTAAACATTTTAAACATTTAAAAAATGTCATTTTTTAAATACATGTATGTTCCTTGAATCATGCATGTCTAACTACATGAACTCTTGTTGACTATAGGCACCAACCGAAACACCTGTACCATTTCCTGGAGTTGTATCTCTTCATAGGCCATATGTGAACAAGGGTCAAGTGCATATGAGACGGCCTACTCCTAGAAAGAGTCAAGTTGTCCACGACCATGGAGATACTGATACCATGGTAATTTGTATATCCTTCGATGATATTTCCTGGTTAACTTGAAATCCAGTGCATAAAATGTTTTGTTAATGTTTGATTTGCATGTTTACTGCATCAGGAGCCAGAGTTTACTATTGAAAACCTTGCAGGGATGGTTGATGCAGTAGTCAGTGCTGCATCTACAATGGCAACAAGTCACACAGAGGTACAACTATTTCAACATGATCGTTACATAGTTTATTATTGTTGGCGTATGTTTATTCATGCATGTCTAACTATTTCAACATTTGGTGATTGTAGCCACCAGCAGCAAGAGTTATTGATGCAACAGTCAATGTGGTATCTGCAATAACAACAAACCACATAGAGGTACAACTATTTGAACATGATATAGACATAGTGTGTTATTGTTGTCTATTGTTTATTCATGCACATTTCTAACTATTTCATGATTTGGTGATTGTAGCCACCACTACCACCACCAGTTCCTGACCCCTTTGGTTTGACCATGGATGCGACCATCCTTCATTTTCAACCAACAGCTCCATCTGCTACACAAGAAACACAATCCCCTTTGTCACAGTCTCTCATTGAGGTGAGATGTCCATTGATGAAGAATTGTTTCATGCAATGTCCATTAACATTTTGATAATTTTTGAGTTAATTTAGATATGGTATTTTATTGAGCTAATGTATTAGTACATAGTTAGTTGAATTTAACAATTGATATTTAATTTGCAGGATCCAGAGATGCACATTGGTCCTATAGTTGTGCCTACAGGATCACCCTCGAGAAAGAACAAGAGGAAGCTTAAGTTTTGATGTGTCTTATGGGATATGTACATTTCAATACATGTACATGTGGCTTGGACAGTTTTGGATACATGTACTTTTGGAGACATGTACATTGACATTTCACTTACATG
>LPNX010174473.1:6671-31671 GCA_001517045.1 Pseudotsuga menziesii | reverse complement strand
CATGATGATCATGGCGATGTTGATGATGATGATGATGGTGATGATGATGTTGATGATGAGGAAGGTGATGATGATGAGGAGGAGGAGGATGATGATGATGACGATGGTGATGACGATGATGTTCATGATCATGATGATGACGATGGTGATGATGATGTTCATGATGTTGATGGTGATGATGATGATCATGTTGTTGATGATGATGATGATGATGATGATGATGAAGGTGATGATGATCATGTTGTTGTTGACGATCGGAGGCTCGAGCATCGATCTATGGCGATTTGCAAGTCACCTCTAGATACCATTCAGGGACACCTGGTGGACTTGGGCCCGATGCGCAAAAAACCTCATGAAGCGAAAATTTTGAATTCCGTCAACTCCTACTAGCGTGTTTGGGCATGGTAAATATGGCAACGCCAACCACATCCCCACCATCCGTGGCTTTCCAGATGATGATGATGGTGATGATGATCATGTTGTTGTTGATGATCGGAGGCTCGAGCATCAATCTATGGCGAGTTGCAAGTCACCCCAGCCGCCTCCATCATTTCTTTTGTTATTTTCCTCTGCAATTTCTGTGTTCTGAGTGGTATTTATATGAGATTATAAGGCTGGTATTTGTTGACCATAATTAGCAGTAGTGTGGCTGTGGAGAAGTAGGTGAGTTTAGAGTACTTGGTTTACAGAACAATGATGCTCAGCCCTGTTCAAATCTGCATGATTCCATCGATTGGCCACAGGTATATACATGTACATGTCAGAATGATTACTTATTTGGTTTTTGCTTGTAGTTTTGTTCATGATTTTGTTTGCGTGGGGCTTCCTCGCACTGTCTTTGCTGCTGCGTGGGGATTCCTCGCACTGTCTTTGTTGCCGCTCAACGGTCACGGGTTCCACCCCAACCGCCTCCATTTATTTTGTTCTTTTCCTCTGCAATTTCTGTGTTCTGAGTGGTGGGTCTGTTCAAGCGGTGGACTACGCTATTGGCGAAGACTATGCTTCCTGTTCGAGTGGTAGGCCATGGTGAGGCGCTCCCATTTGAATCTCGGTGAGAAAAATTCATTTGGTGGGTGGGTTCCTCCGTTTCGCCAATGCATGCATAAAATGAGGGCCCTAGTTGTATAGAGGAGAGATGGTGGTACCTCTAAAGTAAATTAAGGTGCAGTTGTATAGATTTTTTGCATCCATGGCTGTTGGATTTTCTTCTTCAGGAATGTTTGTGGGTTGAATTCATTTTGAATAAGCACTGAATACTAATGATTGAATTTGGTACAACAGGGAATGTCGTAGCTATGGGGTTTGTGCAACAAAAATGTGCTCAGGTCTGTAGGAGATCTCCAAGGCTTAAAAATGGAGTGCTCATGCCATGTTAGATTGTTATTTGGTTTTTTCGCTTTCACATATAGAATTAGGTTTCCCCTTTTTTGTTCTTTTTTCCTTTTATTTTTTGGGTTGGTGATTGGGGTTTATGATTTGGGAAAAATTACATGCTGTATCACTTCGTTTCCCACCCTAATTCTCTGTTGCTTCATCTGTGAACTAATGCCCTGTTAGCTTTTCAATTCGTGGTTTTCTCTCCTTCACAGATGGAATTGAGTTTTCCCTTTTTTTTTCGTTTTTTCCTTTTATGTTCTTGGGGTTGGGGGTATTGGCTTATGATTTGCTGGAGAATTACATGCTGTAAACCCTATGTCCCCAGCCCCCTCCCAAAAAGATCATATGTTTGTAGAATATGTTCTCCACAAATTTTCTTCGGGGATAATGGATTTGTATAAATCATATATTTTCATGCCTATTTTATTCACCTCTAATATTGTTGCTGAAATGTGGATCTGTTATATATTATAGATGACAAAAGGAACACCGAGGAAGCCCAGAAGACAAGCAATTTTCCCCTGATAAAATTCCATGGAAAAATTCTACATCCTTACAGCCCCTCTCAAAGGTATTTTTCTTAGAAAATGATTGTTTCTGTTTACCTTTCCGTGTATTTGTTATGTAGTCCTCTATTTGGCAATTGCTTCATTCTCTTTTCTCTTTTATTATTTTCATGGGCTATTTGTAGTCTCCTTGCTTTTGTATCCTAACTATACCAATTCTGGTTATTTATGTTTTTGTTGGGTACTTTTTTCAATATTCGTGGATATTTTCTTTCATTTCAATGTATTTTTCTCCTTTTTGATCTTATCACAGTCTTTAGGGGTTGCAATATAATCATGCCTTAAATGTCTAGGGCATCTGGTTAAGTCAAGTTGCCATCTCACAGAAGCCTCTGGTTTAAAGCCTTTATGAATTATTTTAGTGGATGAATTGCGTCTTACAAAAGGCCCTGATTTTGTTGCCCTTTGTTTCAGTTTACATTCTGTTTCAAGATACAATCTCAATCCACAAATGTTTAGCGGCTAGTGCAAATACCACACATAATTCCTTTCTAGAGCATGCCTGGTTGGAGGACTGGACTAATGGTCAAAATAAATTCAAGGTTTTATTTTTCTATTTGCAGGAGACAGCCATCATGGTTGGTGCTAAAGGCTGTTGGAGGCAGAGGATGGACCACGGGATCTGGAATGGAAGGTCCTACTGTATCTGCAGATCCTAATGAAAACACTCAAATGGATGAGAAGTCTGTTTATCCCTGGTCTCTGTTTACCAAATCCCCTCGTTGACGAATGAGAGTTGCATTCACTTGTGGGGTTTGTGGGAAACGTACAACGCGTGCAATCAAGCCACATGCCTACACTGATGGAACTGTTTTTGTGCAGGTTCGGACTTTTCCAATTCTTGACAATATGTTTTGTAATGGTTGCTCTCTTGTACATATAGATGACATCTGATTATTTCTATTTTTAACTAGCACATTTAGAAATGGATTTCATTTGAAGCAATTTCTCTCAATCGAAAGGGAGATGCTTGATTAATTTCTAAAAAAGTTGTTGAGCATAAAATGATTTCCCATAGTTGTTCATGTGATAAGATGTAAGAAAAAAATATTATCTGTAGAAGGGAATACCTCGTTTTCCTGCCATATAGAACTTGCCATGAATATTGAAATTTCTCGTATTTAGTTATAAGATTTGCAATAAATTCTATTGAGTATATATTTATCGTTTGTATGAAGATTAATTCTTGTTAGTACATCTGATTTTTGGAAATCGGTCAAAATTTAACCCATTGGTGAAAATAGCCTTTTAAGATTTCTGCGACTTTTCTTTTGTGTGCAGCGTGCAGGATGTGATGTTTTCCATAAACTAGTGGATAATCTCAACCTTTTCCACAAATTGAAGGGTAGCATATACCCAATATTTGGGAATACAAGTTCAAAGAAGCCATCATCTTTCAAGTTTCTTAATATGGATGACTTTCCCTTATTTTAAGAGAGATCGAATCCATTGGGAGATTAAGCTTATAACTCTCCACTAGAGAATCTCTGCACATAAACTGAAAGGTAGAAAGATCAATCACATTTCAATAATCGGTCACATCTGATTGTTTTGAGGTCACAAATATTCTACTGATCACAATCTACTTTTACATTGTTCTTCTCGTAGGCAGTGTATTACGATTCTTATTATGTTTGCTGTGAAGTATATTGGCAATCAATCTAGCAGCCATTATCAAATATTATTGTAAATAGTCAAATATGGACCAAACATGATGTCTAAATATGCTTATTTTGCAATTTAGCTCTTACTGGTGTATATTCTCTGGTTTATATTTATTCTGTCTCTATATTGTGATTATGTGACATAGTCCATAAAACATATTTACTTTCTCGTGATTGTGAAGTAATCATTCCAGGATATTCCCTTGAATCATTTTGTGGGTTAATAGTATTCATGTAGTAATTACTCTAATAGGGTTATCATAACCGAGGCTTTCAAGTCTATCAAAAGTACTGATGTAATCGTTATCAGTTGTTTCCTCCATTTCATCTTTTCTCTCTTTGAGCTTATTTTGCCTACTGCATTTATCTTCAACTTAAGATAATTCAGGGAATAATAATAATCAGGCAGTGTAAACTGAAGTAATGATGTGGTTTAGAAGTTTTTTGATGCATTAGAATGTTTTTAGAATTTTGTTGGAGATTTGTTGGATCTTCAAGAATAATTTGATAATTTCCATGATGACGATCCTTTATTTCTGACTGCAAAAGCTAGCTGTAGATTGATAAGCAATTCCCCTCAATTTGAACTTAGTGTGTTTAACTACTCATCAAAATTTCACTTAAAAGACTTTTTCTTGCTTGTATTATGCCATGAATTTCTGATTCCTCAAAGTTTTTAAAGGTGTCCTTGTAGTAGTCTACATTTTTATGTTTGCTATTGGGATTTGAGTCTTGACATATTTCAATATATTTAAATATGCAAGAACACATTGACCTTGGTAATCCTGGGAATGTAAACAAAATGCAAAAATTAACCCTTGGGGGGCACCATTTACTTGAGAAGTCGACACTTTAAATTCTTGGATTGGATGGTTCAGTAAATGGGCATGTGAAGGTTAAATCAGGGATCTTTCTTTTGGAATTTGCACTTGAATTTCCTCATTGAAAGGGAACAATGTCTTAAATAGTCTGTATGGTGTCCTGCCCAGGTCCGCAGTTTTTGTAACTTTTTTATAATGTTTACATCAGTCTTGATTGAAGTGCTTTGGATTCAGTAAACAAAAAATAACTTACAGAATGTGCAAGCTAAGATATCACTCCTATTGAATCAGCTAACACATGGTAATGTTTAGAAGAATTGCACATTTAATGTTGAGTAATGATTCATAGTCAATCTAATCTATGCGAAGACCTCATGAGCAGGAAGTAGAAATACAGTCAGCTGATCACAATCGAACTCTTCTACTCAATTTACATTGTTTTGGAACATCTTGAAGATAGAAAGCTTATGCCCCAAAGCCATGATAATTGAAGTTTGCTTATGTTGTTATTGAGCTATTTTGTAAGTGCTCATGCCTTTGGGATGGAAAAATGGTGAGAACAGGTCTGAGCAGAAACCCACATTTAACAAACGTTTGCATGATTGAAATGGACTTGGCATTTTTTGGAAAACACATGATTGCATTTCTATACTGGGAAAGTACTCTTTGAAACAGTGGTAGCAGTGTTTTCTGGAAAACGAGGGCGTTTATTCACCATTTTGTGGTCATGGGTTTGTGGTGGGTTTCTATGGTGCTGGAGGAGGCACATTGGGTTCCTCAGATAATCCTTTTATTCACTTTCTTCCATTGTGCTTTGGTTGTTTGTTTCTCTACCTTTTTGTAGTGAATGCCTTATTTTGTTCTTACTGCCTTTTTTCCCTTAGATAATCATTTTTGGCTGCAAGCAAGTATGATTGTTAAATGTCTTTCAAGTAGTTTTTACTACATATTCCTTTGATTTGTCTTCAGAATGAGGACCATCCTATTCACTCTTTTACTCTCATCCCCTTCTTATGTTTGCAAGATTTCAAAGGGGATTTATCTGGTGTTACAAAACATGGCATGGAGAAACTCATTGAGGCCAGAGAGTAAGAGTTTGATCTGGGTTCGGTCAAATTCAGATTACACACAAAAAAAGTATAACTTTATTTGGGAAAAATCCTGAAAAACTCGGCTGACATGTAAGTATTCATGCGTTCAAACTTCAAACTTGCCTGCGGCTTAACTTGGACTGTTTTATGTGACAAACAGGGCTTGACCTGCGAGTCTGGATCAAACTCAATGAGTTTTGTAACACTGGATTTTTCCTTTGGCCACTCAGTCCCTTTCTCTTGTTTGGACAGCTGTGGGACCCCTTGGTTCACCTATTTTGGGAAGTTCCTTCTCAAGTGCCCATGTAGAAAACAGAGTCTACATTTGAAGAGAATATTTTCATAATTTACTGCCTGTTTCCATTTATAGGAGTTCAGATACATAGAAGCAGGTAATCATAGTTCCAGGTTAGGTTGTCATAGATCCAAACATAATGAACTACCTTTTCATTATTTGTGGCTTATAAAACCTTTTGCATTTTTCCTCATGTGTTGCTGATGATACCAAAGACTGATGCATTTTAGAGTCATAAGGTTAAGGTAAACAATCTCACACATACAAGGGTTGTTGAGGGAGTGTCCTAGTGGGTTATAGCCGAGTCATGAACAGTCCAGTCCCCAAGCAAACATGGTCCTCCCTCCACAAAATATCTTATCTTACTACTCTGAGAAGCAACTGCAAAACCTCTAGAATTTAGATAGTAGTGTCACTGTTGCAGATTCATGAAAATTCCACCTCTTTGAGATCTAGTCAAGAATGAATCTGGTAGGAAGTGATAATTCCATGGATTTGCAAAGTAGAGCATGTTCTTTCATACTCTGAATGCTCTCCACTAATGCTGTTGAGTTCACAGCTCCATTGTTGTTCCCTCCACCTGATGAAATATATCAATCTCCTTGGAATAAGGGAGAGAGGCTCATCTTCCCCTTCTACGCGATTTGTTTTAAGGTTCTTCCCTAGATTCTATACTTATGATACCTTTGAATAAATACCGAGGAAAAGAAGGGCAATCCAACTTGCCCTTCCGGTTTAACAGAATCACAATCTCTCTTCGTTCTGACAAATTGCAGCTCTCTTCTTTTGCTAATGAGAAGGAAACACACATTGGGATGAGCTTAAGAGGAATTGGCTGGGTAGTCGGAGGCAAGTTTGCTGCCTTGGGTGGCCATTATTAAAGCCCTATTATTCTGGCCTTTCCTCTTGTAGTTAGCAATGCTAGGGCAAGGGCTTTTGAGAAGTTTATCAAGAACTTAGTATATTTGTAATAGGAATAAGATAGGGTATGTTTTTTGGTATGAGACAATATGATATGCTCTTACTTGCTTTTGCCAAAGCATTTTTGGCATACTTATACTGAATATGTAGGTATATCTGTTTATTATCTAAATTCTATGTATATAAAAAATATCCTTGGCCATCCATCTGACCATGTACAAATCCACTTGATTGCCAGTATCCTCTGTAACATTATATCGTACGTACAATCAGGAAGCATGTTACCCTTATCACTGCACATTATTTCAGCATTACTACTAAGCACCGGGTATGAAATTTTTGTTAAGGATGTCAACTCTTTTTGATTTGCAGATTATAGAAGAGGGTCTAATTACAGTTGCTCCACTTGAAACTGTGAAGCAATTAGAGCAGGGTGCATGGAGACTTACAAAGTGTGTAAACTATATTGGGGCTGCAACTGTTGAGTATCTTTATAGCATGGACTCTGGAAAGTATTATTTTTTAGAACTGAATTTATAGGTATATAGAATTTGCTTCAGTAAGCATTATGAGCATGGAACTAATAATGTTGGATTTGAATTTCTAGTTGTCTTGAGGTGAATAGAATGGTTTCTTTATTAAGTTGACATGCCTTCGTAGGTTGAGCATCCTATTACAGAGTGGATAGCTGAAATGAACTTACTTGCAGCCCAAGTTGTTATAGGCATGGGCATTCCTCTTTGGAAGATTCATGGTATGCACTTAGTAAGGCTGCAGGTTGAATTATCTATGTTGTTATTCTATTATGACGACACTGATGGAAACCTACTATGCGCTGATGTTCTTCGTGTTCATATGCCTTAGAAATAAGACGATTTTATGGAAAGGAAGGAGGAATTGACCTGAACCTCCAGTTTGGATGAATTTGGTAATTGTGCTTAAAACCATGCCAAGTTGGTCGATATGTTGACATTAATGTTTAGTTGTAGACAACTTAAGAGTGTGAGTCATATTAGAATGTTGTAAAAACTAGTAAACCCTATGACATGGGAGAATAACAAAGCCATGGATCTAAGACTATGCAAAATAGAATACGAGTGAATGAAGAGAATCGAGTACAACATATGGATAGGACATCATTAGAGTATATTGTAAGGGAAGGTGTTGTATGTAAGAGATTTAAGGAACGTCTCAAGGTATATGCCATGGCACTTGGTGTAGAGGAATCTAACTAAATATGGAAAACTGGTGGAAAAGCCAAAAACAAGTGAATTTTATAAACACATGTACTCTATGTAATTAATTCATGGCCGTTTTATGAATTAGACTGGTAGTTACTTGAATATCTTTTATGCTTTGTTGATATTGTGTGACATGGTTATGCATAAGTTATATTAGAGCCATGGAGATGTGTGAGTGAGAAAGTTTGACATGCTCCTATTTGTTTATGTTGTTTTTTACAGCTGTTGTGTAAAGCTAAGTGAAGGGCTTCTTGAGGCTAAGGGAAGCCATGTGAACTGAACCATGAGAACATGTCAGCATATGAATTAGTGAGCACGAGAATAGAGCCTTGTTGAAAATGAGTGAGGTGAGATTTGTATATGAAGTTTGCTTGAGTGAGTGAGCAAGTTTGACATGCTCCTGTTTGTGTATGTTGTTTTAGCAACTATTGTGAGAAGCTGAGTGAAGGGATTCTTCAGGCTATGTGAAGCCATGGGCACTGAACCATGAAAGTATGAGAGTCACGAGAACATATAAATTAGTGAACATGAGAATGGAACTTTGTTGAAAACGAGTGAGGTGAGATCTGTATATGGAGTCTGCTTGAATGATGTTTTGTTTGCATAAAACTAAGTTTTGAAGAAAGATTATGTAGGATTGAGATGCTTGTTAGGTTGTGAGGATTGTTGGCCTTTGTGAGAAAGAACTTGAATGCATGCAGTGAAGTTTTTATGAGGGTAGAGTTGTGGTAGTTTTGAGAGCATTTTGAATGAAGCTTTTTGGGTGTGTTATTCTTTCCTAAAAAATTGCAGTTGTTCTCTACTTGTGGAGTTTATGAGCCCTTGGAATATTGAAAGTTGTCTTAAAATTACTTGCAAAGTGAGGAAGCTTTGGTTCAACTGTGAAAGAAGTAGAGCTAGGCTCTCCACTCAAGATTGTCTCTCTATGTAATATAAATGTTCAACTAATGCTAGTCAAAGTACTAAGAAATCTATGAGAGTATTATGTATACAAACTAGATTTTTAAAGCTATTTTGAGAAAAGTTGTTGAAGCTCTGAAACAAAGGAGCACTAAAATATGCATGATTGTCGATGAAAGCATTTAAAAGTCTACTACAACTGAAAAGGCCTCTCAGCCTCTGGAGTTGGATATATATCCAGTGTCCACATCTTGAAGCAGTTACTGAAGTAGTTACACACTACTGTTTGAGATTGGTACAAATAAACCCTCTCTTATTTGTTTTGACATCATGTGATACATTTTAATTCCTAATAAAGTGATTTGCCTAAGGGCGCCTATCAAGTGTCGCCCTTTCTTGTGTTTAGTTTTTTTTTCTCTTAGGTAGAAATATAAAGGGGTATAAAAAATGTAAATGAAAAAATAGATACATGCAATATATAGGGAAAATAGGGGTTTTTTAAAATCAACGAGGCATATTGGGAGGGGGTTAAAAAAATGATTTTGGGAGGTATTTTCCAATATTTTTTAAAAATAGGGGTATTGTTTCATATGCCATGAATGAACGTGCTATGGCATGGTTTCACTAAGTGAAGACCCCGTGAGATGAACATGATGAAGATGATCATGATGATCATGGCGATGTTGATGATGATGATCATGGCGAAGATGATGTTGATGATGAGGATGATGATGATGATGATGATGACGATGGTGATGACGATGATGTTGTTGATGATGATGACGACGATGGTGATGATGATGTTCATGATGTTGATGGTGATGATGATGATCATGTTGATGATGATGAAGGCGATGATGATGATGAGGATGATGATGATGATGGCAATGGTGATGATGATGATCATGTTGATGATGATGATGATGATGATGACGACGATGACGATGGTGATGATGATGATGATGATGAAGGTGATGATGATGATGATGATGATGATGATGACGATGACGACGATGGTGATAATGTTGATGATGATGATGATGATGATGACTATGGTGATGATGATGTTGATGATGTTGTTGTTGATTATGATGATGATGATGACGATGATGGTGATGATGATGTTGATGATGTTGATGTTGATGATGATGATGATGATGATGAAGATGACGACGATGGTGATGATGATGTTGATGAAGATGATGAAGAAGATGATGATGATGAAGATGAAGATGATGATGAAGATGAAGATGATGAAGATGAAGATGAAGATGACGAGGAAGGTGATGATGGTGATGATGATGATGATGAAGGTGATGAAGATGAAGATGAAGATGATGAGGAAGGTGATGATGGTGATGACGATGATCATGTTGATGATGATGATGATGATGATGATGATGATGAAGGTGATGGTGATGATGATGATGATGATGACGATGGTGATGATGATGATGATGTTGATGATGTTGATGAAGATGATGATCATGATGAAGATGAACATGATGAAGAAGAAGATGATGATCATGGCGATGTTGATGATGATCAATGATCATGGTGATGATGATGATGATGATGAAGATGAAGATGATGAAGATGATGATCATGTTGACGATGATGATGATGATGACAACGACGATGGTGATTATGATGATGATGATGATGATGATATCAATGGTGATGATGATGATGACGATGATGATGAACAACGATGATGATGATGATGATGATGATGATGATGATGACGGCAACGATGGTGGTGATGATGATGATGATGATGAAGGTGATGATGATGATGATGATGATGAAGATGACGACGATGGTGATAATGTTGATGATGATGATGTTCATGATGTTGATGTTGATGATGATGAAGATGAAGATGATGATGATGATGATGATGATGAAGAAGATGATGATGATGATGAAGATGAACATGATGAAGACGATCATGATGATCATGGCGATGTTGATGATGATGATGATGGTGATGATGATGTTGATGATGAGGAAGGTGATGATGATGATGAGGAGGATGATGATGACGATGATGATGGTGATGACGATCATGTTCATGATCATGATGATGACGATGGTGATGATGATGTTCATGATGTTGATGGTGATGATGATGATCATGTTGTTGTTGTTGATGATGATGATGGTGATGATGAAGGTGATGATGACGATGAGGATGATGATGATGATGATGATGATGAAGATGATGATGATGATGATGATGATGATGATGGCGATGGTGATGATGATGATGAGGAGGAGGAGGAGGAGGAGGAAGGTGATGATGATGATGAGGATGATGATGATGATGATGATGATGATGATGATGAAGATGAAGATGATGATGATGATGTTGATGATGATGACGACGATTGTGATGATGATGATGATGATGAAGGTGATGATGATGATGATGGTGATGATGATGAAGATGAAGATGATGATGATGATGAAGATGATGAAGATGAACATGATGAAGATGATGATGATGAACATGGCGATGTTGATGATGATGATCGATGATCAATGATCATGGTGATGATGATGATGATGATGAAGATGAAGATGATGAAGATGATGATCATGTTGATGATCATGTTGATGATGATGATGATGATGATGATGATGATGATGGTGGTGATGATGATGTTTATGATGTTGATGTTGAGGATGATGATGATGATGATGGAGATGATGATGATGATGATGATCATGTTGTTGATGATGATGATGATGATGATGATGAGGAAGGTGATGAAGATGATGAGGATGAGGTTGATGATGATGATGACGACGATGGTGATGATGATGTTCATGATGTTGATGGTGATGACGATGATCATGTTGATGATGATGATGATGATGATGATGAGGAAGGTGATGATGATGATGAGGATGATGTTGATGATGATGATGACGACGATGGTGATGATGATGTTCATGATGTTGATGGTGATGATGATGATCATGTTGATGATGATGATGATGATGATGATGAAGGTGATGATGATGATGACGATGGTGATGATGACGATGATGATGATGATGATAAACATGATGAAGATGATGAAGATGATGATGATGATGATCATGGCGATGTTGATGATGATGATCGATGATCAATGATCATGGTGATGATGATGATGAAGATGAAGATGATGAAGATGATGATGATGTTGATGATGATGATGAAGATGATGACGACGATGGTGATGATGATGTTGATGATGATGATGAATGATGAAAATGATGTTAACTACAATGATGTTAACTACAACGCTATTTTTGATTTGACAAAACGCGCATGAATTTTGTTTGTACATAATGCGCACACGTTTTGTTTATATAAAACGCGCACGCGTTTTGTTTAACTAAATCGCGCTCGCGTATTGTTTAAATTCAAAAATTTAAATTCCCTCCAAATGATAAGGCTGAGCCTCCACCCATGCTTTCATGGAATTCCTATGCCTATGTGTCTGCTTTGTACTTTGCTTCGGATTCAACATGCCTATGCCTTGGAGTATGATAAACCATGGCTAATTCAACATTATATCCAAATTTTCAATATGCTTGTGTTTAGCGGTTCATCTGATTATGCTGCACACCTCCATTTTTTATGAGATTTTAGAAACAGATATGGTTTTCTTTGCAGATTCTAAATATGTAAATTTTAACAAGAATACATAATTTTTTCTATTTTTTTCTTATTTATCTTCTGTCATCACTCCTCAACTCAAAAAACACACTGGTAGTGTTTCATCCATATCTCTTTCGTTTCTCAACCATTTAAAAAACAAATTGTATGGTGCACTAAAGAACACCAACCTCTATATGCTATTAAAAACCCATTAAATAATTGCATTAAGACATTCAAACGCTGCACCCACAGTTGACGTACCATTTTTGAGGTTTGATATCTTAGATAATTAAAAGAAAATTAAAAAAATTATTTTTATTATTGAAAAAACAGTCATGCACTAGTCCTATATGTTCTCTATATGTATACTGGTTTTTGTAAGTTTATTCCATCATTTAGACACTCAGACGCTGCACCCACAAAAACATATATCTTATAATTTGTCCCAAAAATAAAAAGTGCTCGTTAAAATTGATCTAACTTTAGATAGTTAACAACATTTTCAATAGAAAAAAAAATATTTGGAAAGGTCATTCAATTTCCTACATTTCTTGTTTTTTATTGATCGCAAGATTCATTGTGTAAGTGTATCAAAATATCCATGCAAGTTGATGGATGTCTATTTTTTCAGTTTTGTATTGCATCTAACGCGCCAAAAGAGACCCTCAACTTCTTGCACACACCCTAATTGCAAAACATCCCCCACACCAGTAATAACATGTTTAAAATTGAGCAAGGATGATGATGGATCAACTGTAGATCCTACAATGTTTAAAAGGCTTGTTGGTAGCCTTATGTATTTAACTGCAACAAGACCAGACATCATATATGGAGTAATTCTGATATCAAGATTCATGGAGTCACCAAAAGACTCTCATTGGCAAGTAGATAAAATAATTATGAGGTATGCAAGTGGCACAAAGGATCTTCGTATAATGTATTCAACCTCAGAAAGTTATAATCTCATTGCTTACACTAACGGTGACAATGGAGGAAACATAGCTGACAGGAAGAGAACATCATGGTACGGATTTCATTTTGGTACAAGCGTTGTGTCATGGACTTCAACGAAACAACCCATTGTAACTTTGTCTTCAACAGAAGCAGGATATGTTGTAGTTACATGTGTTGCATGTCAAGCTGTCTGAATGCAGAGAATTTTAAAAGACTTGTCGTAGAACCATGAAGAACCAACAACCATTTTCTGCGACAATAATTTACCCATTGCATTGACTAAGAACCATGTGTTTCATAAGAGAACCAAGCACATTGACACAATATTTCATTTCATTAGATAATTGGTGAACAACAAATAAATTTGTTTAGAATTTTGCAGATCTGAAAATCAACTTGCAGACATCTTTACAAAACCATTGGAAAAAGAGACATTCCAGTATTTGTGAAGTTATCTTGGAATGTCAAGTTCTACATAGTGAAGTATGTCATGAACATAAAACATTTTGTAATATTTTGCTTTAAGATCCCCATATGCTTATAATTAATGGGGAGTGTTGGAAATATTAATTATTAATTACTCGCTAATCCTCTTATCTTGTCACCCAACTCTCCCGAAGTCTCTAGCTGTCATGCTTTGTCACTCTCTCCTCTAACAGGTTAACGAGTTCAGGTTTCTCCTATGTAAACCAGTCACATTAAATTTATGAAGATAAGTTTCTAGGTGGACAATTATTACAATCTTTAATGATTAAGTGGGTAGCTTCACAAAGAAGCTATTTCAGTTTGTCTATATAAAGAAGAAGAAGATTGTAAATGAGAATAAGAATATTGTAAATGAATAGCAGATAGTGAAAAGAGAATTGAATAGTGGAGAAGCAAGAAAAACTCTCTGGATAATTGTAGAGCTCAAGCTCTGTGTGATTTTGGAAAGTGATGAGAGTAGAAGCTCTCTAAAAGGTGAAAGTTTGCTTTTGCCGCAATAGTTCTTGTTATGTCTTGACAAGATTTATAAATCTGTTGTTATTGTTGAATGCATGTTTTATTTAGGTGCATATTTTCTCCAGAATTACCTCTGTAAATTTTGTTTACATTTACAGTTTAAGTGAAAGATCATAGAATCCATAAACACTTTGTAAAAGTTTCAATTTTTACGGTAGAGTAATCTTCACAAGTCTTACTTAATATTTGGTTATATGATTTTATAAGTCTATGGAGTTATAGTTGTGTGGAGTTTTACTCCATGTTAAGGATGGGTAAAAAGTATTTTTCATTTCATAAATAGTTAGACTAAAAAATCTCCTGTGAGTAAAAATTCGACCAAACTTGATTACGTCGAGTAAGTTGGTGAGAATAAGAAATTGGTCAAAGTAAAACTTGTGGAAGTAAGATAAGCCACTAGAAGTAAAAATGGACAAAGTTCGACCAAACTAGAGTAAGTTGGTGAGAATAAGAAATTGGTCAAAGTAAAATTTGTGGAAGTAAGAAAAGTCACGACTAGTGTAAAAATGGACAAAGTGGAGTAAGTATTTTTCGAAGTAAAAAGCTGTCCCATCTGAAATACAACCAAAAGTACTGTCTTGAAAACCTTGTCGATGTCAGTAAAAACTTGCCTAAGTATTTTGGTAAGTTCCACGTCTAACTTGGGTGTGTGGTCCGAATAGTAAAATGAGGTTGAGACTCTATAAGAAGTATTTTTTATGACTAAGCCTTAATCTAGTTAACTGTCTCAGCTGTGTGAGTAGTTCTCAAGACTTCATACTTCGAGATTAGCATTCCAATGACATTTATATATGGTTGCCATTTGTCTAAGGTGCATCATCCCATCATATGATGACCATCCAATTAATCTCAATTCTCGCCCCTATCGAACCGGGGAAGAAACGCTCCTAATTGTATTGAGAAGCCAGCAATATTGAGAGCAACGTTGAGATGAACACCGTACTCATGAATCTGATTCGTTAATGCGACAGTGTCCCATGGAAAGAAGACAAAGATTCTTTGCCAAGAACAACGTGCCCACGAAATTTGTGTGTGGCAGTGGAGCCATATTCGACACAACAGGATTTGGGCAAGTCATTCATGGCTCACTAACATTCTCTGTCTCTACGTACGGCAAGACCCTACACGAATTTCTTCACAACTACCACACTTACTAATGGATAAGATCTATCAAACTCATGAATCCCAGCTGACGAAGAGAATAACATGTCAATTTGGAACAAGGAATGGACCGAGGGCACAGAGATATTTAACACAGTGCGTACACATCCAAATCAGTGGAAAGGATTCCACTAATCGAATCTCTTGAAACGGTTTTGCAAAAAATATATGTTCGATTTGCTGCGTAGTGCGCACACATTGAAAAGCATATAATTGACAGGCCTTTATCCGTTTGTGACTTTTAATGGCACCGACCGAGCTGCTCACCTGTCCTAAAAATAATCTAATTCTGTTCACCGCGTAGGCCAGATGGAATGCTTTTTTATTCATTCTATAACGAAGTCTTTTAAAGAATGTTTATATTTATAAAAGTGAGAAACTCACTCTTGTTCTTAAACCTAAAATGGTGCTACATTACATAAAGGAACTTCACAAAACGGTTACTACATTACATAAAGTAACTTCATTACGTTGATACACAGTCAAGGAGGAGATTAAATCCCTTGACCGAAATATGGAAAGTATATAGAAACTTGAAACCTCCGGAGTGTAGCAGAGCATAAACTGTTCTTGTATGTTCTCCCTTCCAGTCGGAAATATCTGTGTCATTGTGTTATGTTTTGTCGGCCGGCTGAATAATTGAACCAGAAAAGGACAGTTTACGACAGCTAGTGTATCGCTTTAATTCAATACATTCTGCGGAGAGCTGAAGTTGATTGCTTAACAACGAGTCAGGTGGGCTGGTTCGGCGACTCGGCCCCATTCCAAGGAGTGGATAGATTCTACATGCGTGCCAATAATATGCTCGATTGCCATGGTTCGGCGAATCAAGTATTTCGATTCGAAGCGTTCATTACTTTCAATTGATTTTGATTAGTTCGCACTCTAGGTATAAATACCTGTGTCGCCTCTGGCCATCCCTCAATCCAAATGGAGGAGAAATTATAGAGTTCCTCTGGCGTTCATGACTTGTTAGATCTTGTACAGGGATTATTTCCTCTACATCTAAAATTCGTGTAGGGTGTGGCATGCAGAGGTAGAGAGTATTACTCGGCCAAGAATGACTTGCCCGCATCCTGTCGTGTAACGGTTACACAGACACATTACAGTGTCGCGGGTAAGCATTCTTGTCCCGGGCATCGCTCTCTTCTTTTCATGCCAGGCCCTACACGACGAGGGCGTTGGTTTAACGGATCAGATCATGAATATCAGTGTGATCATCTCGTTTTCAGAAACGAAATATGATCAGTGTGATAATCTCCACCATATCAGTCTGGGCGTTGCCTCCTCAAGTTCGGTTCGGTATCGAAGCTCTTGAATGATATTTCTTATTTTGATAGGTTTTCGTTTTTATGTGTCAGAGTATTTTTTGATATTCAAATTATTTTACAAATCTGTATTATATAATTTTATGGTTTTAGTTTATTTAATTAATTGTTTTATATATATATATATGCAATTCTAAATAATTTAAATTTAATTAAAGTTAATAAATTATTTTTAATAATATTTTATTATTTTAATAAAAACTACATCTTTTAGGAAGAGCACATAAAAAAATATTATTTTTATAAAAACTATGTGTTAACTTTTTGGAAGAGGACATAAAAACTTTTAGGAAAAGCACATAAAAAAATATTATTTTTATAAAAACTATGTGTTAACT
The DNA here is from genome assembly GCA_001517045.1 of Pseudotsuga menziesii. Lineage (NCBI taxonomy): Eukaryota > Viridiplantae > Streptophyta > Pinopsida > Pinales > Pinaceae > Pseudotsuga > Pseudotsuga menziesii. The sequence goes on along the minus strand of LPNX010174473.1, from coordinate 14,357 downwards.
TTTTGGAAGAGGACATAAAAACTTTTAGGAAAAGCACAAAAGAAGTTAGACATGTCAACTTTAGGAAGAGCACAGAAGAAGTTAGACATATCTCTTCTGTTAGGCTATAAAATGCACCTCTTCTGTACAATTAATAAATCCTCTCAAAACCTCTACACTTAGAGTGAGTTTTTTCTACACTTCAATAAATTCCATCTAATTAATTGGATTTTCTCTACAATTTGTCCTTTCGTTTTTCTCTACAATTTGTCATTTCGTTTTGAAATATATCCATATTATCCCACATTTAACTCTGCATATGCATTTTTCATTTTATTATCCAACATTTAACTCTGCATATATATTTTCATCTACCTATAGCCAGTTTACTCAAATAGCTATATAGATTTAACTTTACACTAGGGCGATTATTTTAATATTATGATTAAAAATAGATTATTTTTTATAATCTTTAAATTCGTTTTATAAGCTCTTCTATTTTTTTAGAATAGCACTACCCCTTATGGGAATCAAACATGGACCAAGTCACCTAAATATAACCGTCAATCTTGTCATTTCTGTTATGGATGGAAACTTAGGGTGCATTTTTAACAACTTCATCACGAAAAGTGGCCTGCCAAGTTTTTCAACACTTGACTAGTTCTTAAATTTTGTAAATGATTCAGGAATTCGAGCAATCTGAGCTGTTCAATTCAATCAAACATTTCCGTTTTGCGTTCTTTGATTATTATTTAGTTTACAACAAAGTTCTCATGTTGTCAAGGTCACTGATAAAAGAAACAAGTAGAAGCTTAGTATGAGACAGCCTGATTTAATAAAGATTTTAATTTAATAATATTTCATATGTTATTTTAATATGGGTTTAATTAAGATGTTTCTCCATATTTCATACCTATATTACACTAAACCAAACTTAATAAAACACACTGCCCTAAGTTGGCATGAAGATTTAAGTGTCAACCTAATACACCACACTTCCCTAACCCTAAGTTGGCCTATGGCAGAAGCACATCATATTAAGTTATCACTTATAAAACAACAATTAATGTGGTAAAGATTTAAGTGTCAACCTAATACAACACACTGCCCTAAGTCCTAAGTTGGCATGTGGTAGAAGCACATCATATTAAGTTATCACTTATAAAACAACAATCAATGTGAATGCATGCATGTTGCTTTACAACTGCTGCTACATGCACAACCGCTGCTACAACCCATCCGCGGAACCTGGTCGAATTTAGTTTGAATAATTTTGTCTTTAGCCAGTCATTGTGTTGTGCTTAACGTCCATATCATCTGCAAATAGAAGCGACAAGTTGAAATCAGAGCAAGATGTCCATATCATCTGCAAATAGAAGTGTCAAGTTGAAATCAGAGCAAGATACCATCACTGTGCTCTTCATTGTAAAGACATGTTTTTAACTGTTTCGTGGGCTGCGACCAAGGGAATGGGTGGCACGTTAATTTTTTTTCCATACAATGCTTCGAAGGAAGAAATGGCAGACAATGCATCCACAGACATTCGTGCGGAAGACCTTTGTTTCAATCCTAACAAGAGTGCCTGGTTTTTCTCCCTTTTCAAGCCTAATTACGCTCCATGGATAAGAAATTTACTGTCTACCTCCTTTATGATGAGTCTAACTGCATCTTAGAAGGCCCTCAGCCCTGTGAAGATCTACCCATCCTCGTCCAAATGCAAAACCAAGGTCATGAAAGATGCTCGTTTAGTCGCAGAAAGAGAGAAAGACTCCTCCGGAACTGGATATCTAAGAACAGTCCCTGTTTGTTTCCTGTAAATTACACATATCAATGTTAATTGGTAATATTTTTTCATAAATAACTGAAATTTTCTGAATTTGTTAAAGGATGAAGCTAAAAATTAAGCTTCAGGGTGATGAGGAGGTCTATCAACTACAATTTACATTACTACTCGAACTCTTCTTTGTATTATAGATGAAGAAAGATATAGTAGAAAATACAAAACCTCTTAATCTTCAATTTTCATATATTTTTAAGCAGTAGTTGTCGTTGCAGTAGTTCCTCTTCCTTGGATTTTCAGCTCCTGTTGAGTAGTAGCTTGTATGTATCTAAAGCTCACATACTCTTAATGAAACTCTCATAAAAACTATTGTTCTTAGTTGCTTCAAACGACAATAATAGTTGAAAAAAACACTATGGCTGAAAGTAAAAATATGAAATATGTCCAATATTGATATGCTTAAAAGATGCCAAAAATTGAATGCTTTACCTCTTTACGCTGATCAATTCAATTTCTATACAGTAGTTCCAAGGCCATTAGATGTTTATATTTGAACTAAAAATTGAAAATATGAGTTCTCCATTGGTGTGCAACAAGGTTGTTTGTGTGCAGATGGATTTGGGATTCTAGGCCATGACTACCAAAGCTAAACGCCCAAGTATTGACCTGTGTTGGCAGTCTTCATAGGAGTCCAGGGATGGTAAACTTCATATTGCGATGTATGTTTTCTCCAAGTCTGTTGCCATAAAATTGACCTGTGTTGGCAGTCTAGGGACGGTAAACTTCATATTGCGATGTATGTCTTCTCCACATCAGTTGCCATAAAATGCAAATCAAAGTGAATTTAACTGTTTGGTCAACTTATATCCATTCCAGTTCATGATGGCAATAGCATGGAGCAGTACATCCAATGCTCTCATAGGAAGCTCAGTCCAAAAGAATGATAAGAATGATAGACATCTCACCCTTAAATACACAACCTTTCAAAGGAGAGAAAAAAAGGAGACATTATCATACACCAATGTGCAGCCAACTATGGAGGCCTATAAATGTTTCTGGATTTGTTATGAGATAAAATTGAGAAAAATGTTTTTGTCAGTCGATACAATCATGCCAAAGAAAAATTGATATGCTGAAAATATTTCAATACAAATGTCCAAAAATTGATATGCCGAAAATATGCCAAAATTGAATGCTTTACCTCTTTACACCGCTCAATTCAATTGCTATACAGTGGTTCCAAGGCCATTAGATGTTTATATTTGAATGGAAATCTGGATATCTGAGTTCTCCATTGGCGTGCAACAAGGTTATTTGTGTGCATATGGATTTGGGATTCTAGGCCATGACTACCAAAGCTAAGGTGGGCATCAGTGCCAATTTGAGAAGGTAGAGAACAATCCATGTAGACAAAAAGGAAGAGATGTGAATTAAGAGATGGATGGCGAGGTAAGATGTGGCATTCTAGTTAACAGAGCATGTTTCACTTACGAGAGCATGCACACACTACACATGACTGCATGAGCATGAGATGTGGCTTTGCATTTACTAGAGCATGCACACACGACTGCATGAGCATGCACACATGACCAACATGAAACAACCACACATGGCTAGCATGCTAAGGTTACATTATAGTTTTGTTTACAGTTAGCTTTAAATGCAAAGCTAAAACATTTTATGTTTATTGATTAATGCTAGCCTAATATCTAGCATTACTTGGAACATGGATAATATTCAATATGGATTTTCTCCAAACATATGATAGAAGCTTGAAAAATCTATTTCCCCTCATCCTTTGCTTTGGGATGAGGCCAAATAAGAACACAAAAAGTGTATTGGATGATATAAAAGTTCAAGATTTTTCATTGGTTGAGATAAAGGTGAAATGAATGCTGAAAAAAAATGATGTAAAAAAACTTTGGTTAAATACTTGGTTTTGTGCAGAGACTAATAGAAACGGTGGCAAGCCGATTCATAGAGTCCCTGCTAGCCGAGGGCACGGACTAATAACTCACTTATGTGTTAAGGGAGACTCACAAAATTGATAACAAAATAGATAAAAGAAAAAATAAACCACACGCTTGCACTAATTAATCTTCATGCAGTTTCTCCGTAACATACTCCTTGGTTGTCTGCGATTTTCAACTTAGCCTGAAGGACTTGCCTCACCCAACAAAGACCTATGTTCAATTCCTTTATTTCCAAGGGATTTCGCATAATAGTTGTGATGCATATATAGGATCGCGCAAATCTTAACTTTTAAACACAGTTGATATGCGTTCTTGTTAGTCTTGGTAGAGCGGATGATCAGAGGGGGAGAGATGCATCCATTAAGTTAAGCTAATACGAAGTAAGAATTTTTTTTCTTTACTTTTGGAGTGTGACAGAACTTTACTTCGACAGAAATTTACTGCGATAGACTTGTCTTCACACTTGACTGTGACATACTTGTCTTTACACTTGAAAATTACTTCATACTTGACAACAACACACTTCACTTAGAGAGACTTCAGTGTGATACGACTCAACTTTCATTTTTTGTTGACATTTTTTATCGACTTTTAAACATATACATTTTTAGCTCTAGAGACACCCACTTGACTTCCACGATCTTTTACTGTGACAAAATTTTGGTTACGATCAACTCCCACTTCAACATGACCACATTTATCGAAACTTGGGATAAACCTCGACACAACTTTATTGGGACAAGCTCACAATATCATAAAACCAAAATATTAAATAAGACTTGTGTGAAGCACTTTTACTCGGTGAAATATTTGTGGATTCCTTGTAACTTTACAAACGATAAATGTAAACAACATTCACAAAAGTAATTCTAGAGAAGATATGATGCATAAATAAGACATGAATTCAACCATAAACTATGGGTTTATATATTATCGCCACACTGACAAAAGAACTATAGTTGCATTTATATACTTGGAAATTTACTTGGATGTTTCACCTTTTATAGAGATCGGTCTCTCAACCCATTCCAAATCATGAGCTTGAGCTCTCAAACTATTCTCAGAGTTTTTCTTCTTCTCCTTGTCTTCTTATTCTGTTCTTCTCTCTCTCCACTACTCCACACAATTTTTTATTCTTCTTCTTCTACATATAGAGAGACTAAAATTTTGCTTCTCTTAGAAGCTATCAATTAACATTAAAGACTGTAATTAATTTCTACCAAAAAAATTAACTTCAGAAATACAATTCGTCTGCTTTAATATGGGGTCAGTGCAAGAAGATGATGGACCTTTAAGATGCAATCCTAGTTTTCAAAAACAACATCATGCTACCAAAAAATACATCAACCCGAGCCTGACATAGCACTTGGTATGGTTCAACCCCAGCCTGACATGTCATAAAACATGTAGGATAGGAAGACGGATCACGCACACGTTATAGAAGTACAAAACGGGCACGCGTTTTGTAGTTCTAAAACGTGCACGCGATCTGAAAAAAAAATAAAAAAATACATAGTTCCGAGAGCCCATTTTCAATATCAGAGACGCGATTTCGACGGGCATCGCAGCGTTTGGAGCGTTTGGAGCGAGATTTCAACAGGCATTGGAGTGTTTGGAGCTGATTCAAGTGGAGGGGAGGAGATTTCACGCCCACACCATTGGTTGATTCCTATACCCTCTCTTCATTTTATAACAAAATTACCATTTTCCCTCTTATAGTTATGTATTTTAGTTCAACGTTTCTTTCTGTGTTTGGTTTTCTAATATATATAATAGTATCATGCTTTCAAACATATTATATAAACTCCAATTTTCCTTTAAACAAATATCAATTATATTCATATAAGTTTTTGAGGGCATCCATTAGCTAATGAGATGAAAGGCTTTACATAAAATTAGTTCCATGAGTATTGGGCTATGAGAGAATCTATGAGCTATGGAACAAGCTAATATGTCCTCTTTAATGATGAGAATTTAGCATTTGGCTCTTTCTCTCAGGCCATATACATCTCTATGTTGGTCGATTTTTTATCTATTTTTAATCTTTTCGTTGGTGGGTTATTTATTTCGTACGATGTGTCATATATCAAATGTCATATTGATTTTCATTTATTTGTTGGATAAAAATATATAACCAAGCAATACTGATTATATATAATGAAACAATAATATATATGAATGTCGAAAGATAATGATTTGGCAATTGAACCGGAGTCAAATCGGAAATTTCAGTTGGCTACCCAAAGAATTGTTTTGGCAGAATTGTATTGATCTGGTCTGATTTGTCATATATATATATGTGTGTGTGTGTGTGTGTGTGAGTTATATTGTGGATCTGATTAGTGGCCATCAACCATGTTTTATGATTCCTCTTATATATGTTGTGTCAAGTGATGTGTGTCTTTGTTTAATATTTATTTCATACTCACATGGAGTGTTGTTTTTTATAATCGTTTTGCATTTTGTGAATATTAGTTTATGGTTCATCTTTGGAATGTCCTCTTTAAGGATGGGAATAATGTAGTGTATATGGGAATATATATTCTCTTTAATTATCAATTGATCAAAGTTTGCAAACTCTCATATTCAATAAGGGTTGGAATCATTAAATCCTCCATTAGGGTGATGGGGTCACTTTGGAATCAAAATGATAAGAGATCATGTTTGGGGATACTATGGCAAATAAATACTAGGTTCGGGTTAGAGTAGGTGCATTTGACATGGGATTTCAAGAGTTTCAATAATATTCTAGTTGTTTTCACCTTCTAGGTTTCCCTTGTTAATCTCAACCTCATTAGAAATGGACAACCACATAACATGGATATTTTATCCACCCTATGTTCCATCGTTAGTAATTTTTGAGGAGTCATTATCTCATTGATATCTAGTCTTCATCCATTCTAGGATCTCTCAATTACATAACTTATAACCCTATGAGGCATGCAACGAGAATCAACCCTATTTTTGTACTCCATTCAAATGCCAACATTTCCTTTGATATTACTGATTTTGGTGCCAACTAGGAGAACTACTATGTCATTAACCATATATATTTAAAACAACCTTTACTAGATGTGTATTCACCATATATACTTGTTGGTAGCAACCCACTTATTGCAAAGGCATGTTAAACACAGTTTATTTTGATGGGGTTTCGCAAATTTTTGTTATCTAGCTTATGCTTTTGAATTAGTTATGTGGTGACATTTTATTTACTATTATATAGGTCTATGTGATGGTTGGATGTTCTGAAGATAATTGGATTTAGATGCATTTACATTTTGAATTTTGAAGAGATGTCATTATATACCATGTATACGTTTCTAATTATTTTCTTATTGATTTTTTTATTGCAGTTGCGGCTATGGACCCGAATGCGGAAATATTGAGAGAGCTTGCCCAGTTGAGAGGCTTGAGGAGTGCTTTTAGTGGTGGTGACAGAATCCGACGTTCACTTGCATCCACTTTGGATGCAATTGTTGAGACCATCACAATGTCAAACAACGTACTATATGATATTACTTCATATAGAGAAAGAAAGAGACGTGAGTACGCTAATGGGCTTAGCTACAATGCAGTAAAAAAGTTGAAAATCACCAAGGATCATATATTTTCATTGTTTAGGGACCCTCGCACGGGGAAAATCCCAAATAGAAACAGGCCACATATCTCTATTGAGTGGTGCACATATCAACCATTTGTTGATAACTGGATGGACAGATGGTATATGGTTTTTGATATGCCACCACACAACAACAGGGAAATCCCGTTGTACTTCCTCCGGAAGATGTATGCAGAGTTCGTGTTGGGAAAACACGTAAACTATTTTGATATGTTGCGGTTTCAGGGGATCGGTGGGGGGATACCCCAAAATCGACCCAATGCCAGGCTTCGAGACATTGATCGCCCTATCCCTGCACCTCACAGGCAGTTGCCTAGGCCAGATGTCTCACC
>LPNX010174471.1:12648-164922 GCA_001517045.1 Pseudotsuga menziesii | reverse complement strand
GTTTTGAATGCTGTTAAGGTTAAATTTGATGCTAGTCCTTTGGTTTACAGTCTCCCTTAGCAGTGGACAATGTACGACTTTTGAATTTATAGTTTGTTTCTGGGATCTGGGCACCGGTTTTGCTGAGCCATTGTCTGCTGGGTGTAATAAAGCTGGGCTCTGGGCACCGGTTTTGCTGATTTGTTGGGTGTAATAAAGCGATAGTCAATGTTGTTTTCTGTTTTTGAGCTAGTGAAACTCAGGTCACTCCATGCTTGCTTAGTAGGCATCCATGTTGTCATCATTGCTGGAGCGTCCACACTACCCATTAACTGGCTATGCCTTTAACAATTTGGCCCCTCTGCCTCTCTTGAAGGCAACTTCATTCGCTGATTTATCAAAATAAAATCTGCCGCGGGATATGAAACGAGGATGAATGAGACTACGAGTAGAGTTTGCCACAGTATATAAAACAAGGATTAATAAAGGGCATACACGGACGAGATGACGGGCATACACCATAAATGTAGCCGGTTTGTGGATTCTCATTCCCTTGTGAATATCTTGCCTGCCAGAACTTGCTTTGGCAAGAAACCCCCTATCTATATTCACCATCGGATTCAATGGCTATGTTTTTTCGCTGAGAATTACAGACGTTCAGGCTTAAATCCGTGTTCTCTGCCTATTTGAAGAGCTCTTTGGGTTCTGAATTGAAATGGTATGCCCGTTTTGAATTTCTTCAATAGTTTTATATATATTTGCAGAGTTTCATATGGATGTTTGTGCTTGAATTTGGGGAGATTAAGTCCATGATTTCTTGTAATGGCCGAGTCATATATGCAGGAAATCGAACGAGGTGGATTGCGCAAATTGGAAGGATATGCCGATTGGAAGAAACGGTCCGTGGACAAGTCCAGACATGGCGGACTGCTTGTTGCTGTTTTTGTTTTGGGTGAGTAATTTGTTAAGACTTTTCAGAGCGTGCGTGCAGATATATTTCCTCCGTGTTTCTCCAAATACAGGAATCTCATCAAACAGACGTAAACGCGAAAACCCACTGGAAAGCGCTAGCAATAAACGCCCTTCTCCATGCTCTTTGGGAGATTGCATAAAAGAAATATACTTGGGCGGGCCTCCAAACACATCGTTGTAATCGTCGGCCGAATCTCCTGTATATGAATTACAGGCTGAAAGCTTGGGTGACACATTTGGATCGAGATTCATTGCTCCCAAGTTTTTCAGGAAATCATAATTCATTCTTCTGTTATTATCATAATATGAATACTCGTAATCCTCCATCTTCAATATAGTCAGAGCTTGGAGATCAGAACGTGCCAATCTGATTGGTCTAGCTCCAAATATTCAGCTAAAAAAATAATTGGCGGATAATGCAGAGATGCCACAATGGAAGAATCGGAGGAAGAGCCATCATATTCGAAGAACGCGACAGAAACAATACCAAGGGGCCCATGGATTTCATGAACAGATGGCAATGGGTTATCATTATGATGTCATCTTGCCACATGTCAACTCAAATCCAGATACCAAATCCCAATGTTGACATCATCTCTCATTCACCAATCAGCTGTTTACAAAAATAGCATTTTAACAAAAATAAAAAAAATATTTTGCAAACCCCTAAGTCATACTTTAGAAAACAGGGTTTAATTCTTTAAAGTTGCCTCAAAAGACACCAACTAATACCCAAAGTCAACGCGGTTTGAATTGGATCGATTGCAACATACCTGCTGAGGCAGGTATAAAAATAAAAAATTTATTTCTAAAAGAGAATGTTGTAAAATTTTATATTTTATTAATGGAGATTTAGAGAGTTAGTTATGTTGATTTTATTTTTTACTTTTTATTTTCTAAATTCAAATAGTATATTAATTTTATTATACGACAATTTTTGCTTAAATTTGTTTAATAGTTTGGATATTTTTTCTTAATTCTTCAAAAAAAATTATCAATACGTGGCATTATTGTGTCAACCCAGTTTGAAAAATTATCAACATTAGTATCATTGTGTTAATCCATGGTAGTCTTTCTTTCTCGTCAACTAAAGTTCAACTTTTTAGAAGGCAATAAAAGCCAAAGATATCATCCCGAAAGAGGGGGACTCCGTCGGTAGCACCTACAACGTAGCTTCACTCTGACCTGAGATATCTTATTGGGAACTACCAGAACCAGGTTTCTACAGTTATGTGAGGATCTCTACTTGTGTAGTACTTTATCAAATTACACGACTGAAGCCAAGGATTGTACTTGGTATTCCTTGGCTATTCATTCAAGATAACAATCTATTTACGAGTAGACACAGATTGCAGTATTCAACATAACAACCTTATTACAGATTCATTCAATAAGAAGTGCAACACATACATCTATGAGCTTATTCATAAGTAGATACATTACAACATAGTCATGCATACTTATTCACAACATACATGCAATTGATATAAACACATTAACCAACAACACACAGAGACAACAATTAATGTGGATACCCATCCAAATAAAACCACAAAGGCGCGCTTCATCTGACATGAGAAATATGTTAGCACCTTTTGTTTGCTCCTCTCTAGATGTTCTTTACAACTCATACAAACTTCTCTCCTCTCATGATATCGGGTTTATAGACTATGTATTCCTCCTCTCCTTCACTCCTCTTTCGATCTGCACACAATCTGGATCGATCCTCTAGCTAAACAACTCTCTCTTCTCTTGTCTACCTACACAGAGACTTCACCAACCAATTGACTACTTAGCTAACAAAACAATCGACAACCAACGTCAGTCCCGCACACAGCTTGGGTTCGCCCTTTTATAAGCTTCTACCCGTCCTTATCAACCGACTCTTTTCTGTTAGCCGATAGGCTATCATTTCTATTCTCATACATTCAGTTACAACTGAAAATAGGCACTATCAACCCAAAATACATTTATGCTTTATTTTAACTGACTCCTTACCCGCGATCAGTCGAACTGTCCTTTTCAGTTGTTTTTCTCTTCTTCTGTCATGATTCTTTTTGTCATGGCTACTCTCGTCGTTGATCTTTCCATTGCGCATACTTTTGTCGCAGCTTCTCTTCCATTGCAACACTTCTTCTGTCGCAACTCCCTTTCTGTCTTGTGACCAAAATCTTTATCTTTCGGAACATAATTCTAGCCAAATTCTACTTAACTTTTCCAAGGGACAATATGCCCCCAACACTCACCTATGGCTTGTCCCGAGCCACATCAGTCTAAAACCTCAATTATGACAACCTTACTCTGAAAATCCTGAAAGATTTTTACTAACCGCTTAGTCTCCTCCTGTACTTATGCTTCTATCTTCTTCAATCTTTTCACAAGTTCAAAACTTATGTGTTATGAAGGTGTAAGTCTTGTTGACTCTATTGCTTATCACACTTTTTCATGTATAGGTTGAATATTCCCTGTAACTTTTTCTGCCTCTGCTTGTAATTCTGCAACAGTGTCAGTCTGCTTTTGTTGTTTCCCCCACATTGTTACGACCTGTTGTTGTAGCCTCTTCAGTTCAGCAGGCTTAGCCATTTTCTCTGCTAATGGCAGCTTCTTCATTTCACTCTTCATCTAGTTCACCTCTATCTCGACAGTGTGCAATTATTCTGTGATTTTATCCAAGTCGTCGTCGTCGATCAAAACTTCCCACATCTAAGAAACTTGGTCAACCGCCTTGGCACATAGTGCCTCCACATCCTCTATTCTCTTCGTAGCTTCTGCGACTACTTTTCTTTTTTCTTCCACTACTTCTGGAGGTGTATTGGGTGTCACTTGTGCTTCCAACTTCGCAACCTTCTTGTAGAGGTTCTCTGCAATCTCACCAAGTCGAAACACTTTGGCTTATGCAAGAATATTGTGCATGATTCCTTCATCAGTGAAATTGTTGCAAGCCAGTGTTATGGTTACATCGATTCAGTGTCTGTTCTCCTCCCATGTCTTAGATTTTTGCTCTATTTCTTTAACTGTTTTCTTCATCTTATGAACAATCTTGTTTGATTCTNAGTTTCAGGCAACTAAGTTCCAACTATCATGGTAAGGCTTTAACCGACTTCGATTCACCAATATTTTGAAAGGTGTTCCATTTAATTTTTGTAGTTGCATTGCGCCTCCTTCAGTGATTTGAATGACAACATACAACCCCAGCCAATGTATTTTCACCTTGCCAAGGCGCTTAAAAAACTTACTGTCATACATGAGGACAAGTCCTCTGACCTAAAAGTGCTTATTCTTGATGTGTCAATCATGCCATACTTTTTGTCGTTCCTTCTCAACATTTTGATGATAACCTGCAAAAAAAAACGTTCTTCCTCCAACTACACAAGTTGCAACAGTCTTTCTTTGACAACACTAACATCAGTCATTTTAGTAATTGCACCAATCCTTAGACTCGATACAATGTATTCCATCTGCATAACAACTTATTGTCCATATACTAGTCGGAATGGAGTTTGGCCTGTCAACTTCTTATTGGTCGCGCGATATGCCCACAGTACCACAAAAATTTTCTCGTCCCAATCATCTTTTTGAACATTGCAAATCTTTGTCAATGCGTTCTCCAAAATCTTGTTGAATGCTTCAACAACACCATTTGCTTGTAGTTCATATGGTGTCATCTTTTTGTGTTGGATTTGGAATTCTTCAGTCAATTCTTCGATCAACTGATTGGCAAAGTGTGTGCCCTAATCACTGATCAAAATCTTCAGGCATCCCAATCTAGTCAAAACATTGTTGAACAATCCTTTGTTGGCGCTGCTTCAACCCATCTAGTCAAGTAATCCGTCGAAGCAATAATGTATCTTGCACCTGTTCGCTTCCTTGGTGGATTAATAGGTTCGACAAAATCAACCGCCCATTTGTCACATTCATGCAGAGTTATTTGAGGTACTAGCGACATTTCGTCTCGTCGCGACGACTTTCTGGTTCTTTGATAGATATCGCAGTTGTGACAAGATTCTCTAGCGTTCACATGCAAAGTGGGCCACCACAATCCTGCTTGCAATATCTTACGCACTGTAGCGTTTTCCATCATAATGACCTCCTGTGACACCAGCATGCGCTTCGTTCCATATTAGTGGCCGTTTGTGTTCTAATACACGACGACTAAGAATTTCATCAGGTCCCATTTTATATAGTTGTACAACTATCAATTGGAAGTCCGCAGATCGTACCACCACTAGTACAAAATGAGAAATAAGTGACCAGGAGATCAAAAAATTTGGTCACCATGGTTTTTTCAAGGGATAAATGACCAGGTAAAGCTACGTGGTATGAAATTTGCAGAGGCAAAAGAAGAAGAGAGAAATTTAATTTTCCTCTCATCGATTGTTGATTTATCAATAATCATGTGAGCGGTTGTTGATTTATCAACAATCTTCTACATATTTACCACTTAGTAGAAGAATAAATTACTTGTCACATAATCACATTGTAAGTAGGAGATAATCATCCTTTCGCAATTGTTCATATCCAATTTTTAACTCTCTTTCAAAGGATTCTTGGACTCATAAGCGTTCCTAATTAAGGAGAAATGTTGAAAACCTATCTATTAAGACGAGTAATGCTTACCAAAAAAATAATAAACTTGAAAAACTAAAAAGACCACGATTAAGGATTTGTATTACTATATTTAACATCCAACTCATTTTATAAAAATAAAATTCTAAAATCTATTATAATATCGTAATTTATAAAATTTCATTATAGAAATCTTTTTTAATCAAAATTGATTTCCAGCGCATTTGCTGAAGAATGGTCCTTTCTTCAAAATTGAGTTCCATCCAAATGGGAAGTGGTTATTTGCTAAAGAATGGTAAATGTGAATGGAAGTTGGACATTATTTGTTGTCTCTATAGAAACACAATTAGCCGCTTACATTCACAAGTTGTATCCCATAACATTGATCAAATTAGATGGCTTAGAATTCGTCCACGACAGAAGAAGGAAGAAGGTTGGACATTAAATGTCTGTTGATTTTCTAAATTAAAATAGCATATTAATTTTTATTGTATAATAATTTTTATTTTTATTTTTTAAATTTGGTTTAATCTTTTGGATATTTTTTTTTAATTTTAAATTTTTTTATTAATTACTGTGTTAATCTTGCTTGAGTTATAGGTGATTTTGAGTTTGAAATAATTTTAGAAAACCACTTGTTTTCAATATTTTTTAGAGTTTCAAAAGAAATGTATTTGTATTGGGTAGTTATATATTGATTGATTACAATTATTTTCAATGCCCAAATAAGTTTTTCACCCTCCTTTTATTAAGTTTAGGATGAAAATTGATTTTGATATATTTGTATGAGTTTGCTTCCTCTAAATTGTTGTTTTCATACACTAAATTAATATAAGTGATAGATTTTTGAATTTGATTATCATAACATTTATTTGTCCATATATAAAAAATTTAATTACTTGACAAGATTAAAGAGAAATCTGGACATAAAAACAATACCATCAACATAAATAATAAGAAAGATAATAACTATTTCATTAAAAATCTTGTCACTTATTTCTTTCAAACAAAGATATTTGTCTTAAAAAAAAATCAAACTAGCTTTAAGTATTTCTAAACTTGACTATATATATATATATAATTTAAAAATAATTAATATTTTTAAATTTCAAATTATCGTATAACTAATTGTTTAGTTCATAATAAGTGCATACATCAACCATTAGTGTAAGTGGGTCTAACGGTTAAGAGCATGTGTTTCTTCTTAAGAGGTTACATGCTCAAATCCATAAAGAATAATGTATGTACACCTTGACTTTAAAAATAGATTATTATTAGTAAGTTTTTTTTTTTTTTTAGTAAGAAAAAATACCAAATCTTGTTATTCGATAGAATCAAAGATCATCATATACAGTCAAACATAAGATCATTCTGCATGCAGAGACTTGGTCATTGAGGTATTCCTCTCTACCGAGACAGTTTCTGTCATCAAAACATATTTTTTAAATCACAAGCCTGTTATTTTAACATGCTTTATCATCACTCCTGTAAAACAGGTCAGATAATTATCATTCCCAGCAAGGGTAAGGAACAGCAAAAATCGTGAGCATAATAGATAATTGAGCGTCTCTACATGGAGATACTGTGGATCCAATCAAAACAAAATAAATAGTGTGCGAAAAAAGACAGGCACAGCACATCTAAAATAACTGAAAGTTACCATGTTCCGTAGTAATATCATTCAGAATTTCTTTGAATTCCCCATATCCAGAATCCAGAAGGAGAGCCTTTTTTGAGAGACTATCAACAATCTGGTTATGCTCACGGTAAGTGTGTTTCATGATCATTCCCGGAAATGATTGTAGAAGGTCTTTTAAGTCATCACACCAGTGACTCAAATAAGGGAGGTTCAAAATGCTCTTGCCAGTAGCCCAATGAATGATGACAAGTGAGTCTCTGTAGATAGATAGAAGAGGTACACCCATGAACTTTGAAACAGTAAGAAGGGCCCATAAAGCCATCAACTCAAATTTCGTATTTGTACATCTTCCACATCCCATGGAGAACTGAAAGCTGTGTGTGCTGCTTAATAGTAATGTAAAACCTGCACCCCCTTTGTTCTTGGTGGTTGCACCATCGAAAAAACCACAAGGGTAGTGAATCTTGGGAGGCAGAACAAATTTTCTTATCTTTTGCTTCTTAACAGGCACCGAGAAGGTATGGTGGAGCACTTTAACCTGTTGGAGGGCTCCATATACAGATGGAGTAAAACCTTCAAAAATGGACCTGTTTCGTTGTTTCCAGACTATCCAGAAAATAAAAAAGGGCAGATATAGAAATGCATAGTCCATGGAATGATCTCGAAGCCAACAGTCCAGGTATTGACTAACGGAAGTACCTTCAGTGGTGTTATGGAGGGACCGAGATCCAAAATGATCAAAAATTGTTTGAAATACATTTTTTATATATGAACAATCCATGAACAGGTGTTGAGTCGACTCCTCATTTTTTTTGCAAAGAATGCAGAGACTGGGACCTTGAAATCCCCTTTTTATAAGCTGATCCCAGGTAAGTACCCTGTTCTTAATAAGAAGCCAAATGAAGCAGCAAATCTTCTCAGGAATCCTAAGTTTCCAAAGGACTCGAAGGAGGAGATGAGCTTCACCATGAACATCCAAAAAGTGATTTACCACACAATCGTATGCTTTCGCAGGCGTTATTGGGCCTATGTAATTCTTATATGACCATAATAGACAGTCTGGTCTTGAACCAAGTCTTATTCTTCCTTGTTCGATCCCACTGATATAATTATTCCAAATATTATACCAATCACCGCCTAAATCTAAGTCAGATGCTGAGAGCCAGTAGGAAGTGGCTTCCAGAGAGTGATTTCTAGCATGAGCCAACGAGATTATGCCATAATCTTCCAAATAGTCGCGCAGATCCAAAGGCAGAGTGAAACATGTATCCAATCATGTGAATGGATCCAGGCCTACTCTAATGTTCAAACCATCACCTGCCATCCATATTAATCCACAACCTAGCCAGGAGACAAGACTTATGAAACCTTTCCAGATGATGGATACACCAGAAATTGAGAAATCCTTCCTACGAATCCATGACAGGACTGTGTTTTTATTTAGATATTTTGCCATAATTAATTTGTACCAGAGACCGTCGCCACAAAGAACTTTCCAGAAGGATTTGATTCTTAGTGAAATGTTGAACCATTCGAGATTTTTTATCCCCCATCCCCCCTGAGCAGTGGGTTTGGATAATGTTGTCCAGTCAACCAGATGATACTTTTTCTTGTTCCCCTTTGTGCCCCAAAGGAAATAAAAAATCAGACTTTTTGGTTTCCCCAGGATGGATTTCGGTATGGGGACTAATGCCATCCAAAAAACCGGGATGCTGGTAAGAACTGCTTTGATAAGTACCAGCCTTCCCCCCAAAAAAAGAAGTTTGTAAGACTAGTGTGAAATCCTGTTCTCAAATTTTTTAATGAGCCATAACCAGTCTTTTACAAGGTAACCCGAGGGTTTAATAAAATATCCCAGATATTTAAACCTAGTGGACATGGGTTGGGTCTTGTAAGGCAAGATATGAGTAATCCCGGTTAACAATCCATCATCTAAATTGTTGCAGAGGAAGCAAGACTTTTTAGAGTTTATAAGCATTCCAGAAGCTTCGCAAAAGATATCCAGGAGGACCTTGAGAGCTATCCATTCTTCAGTGGTACCCATCCCAAATAGGATCACATCATCTACAAAGAGTAGGTGTGTGAGAGAGAGATCTTTGGAAATTTTGATACCTTTAACCTTTCCATGTTTGCGAGCATCCTTAAGAAGAAGACTGAGGCCTTCAATCACTAAGATGAAAAGGAGAGGTGACAGAGGGCATC
The DNA here is from genome assembly GCA_001517045.1 of Pseudotsuga menziesii. Taxonomy (NCBI): domain Eukaryota; kingdom Viridiplantae; phylum Streptophyta; class Pinopsida; order Pinales; family Pinaceae; genus Pseudotsuga; species Pseudotsuga menziesii. The sequence goes on along the minus strand of LPNX010174471.1, from coordinate 155,564 downwards.
CTTTCCTAATGCCCCGGGAAGCCGTGAAGAAATGGGTAGGGGAGCCATTGATAAGAAGGGCAAAATTAACCGAGGTTATGCAGCCCATAATCCAGTTTACACCTTCAAGAGGCAAGCCAATTTGCATAAGGATGAGTCTGATAAATGTCCAGTTAACTCTGTCAAAGGCTTTTGTGAGATCAAGCTTGAGGACAAGAGCACTTTTGTTTCGAGATTTGACTGAGTGAAGAGCTTCTTGGGTAATGGCAATAGGCTCCGTTATCTGACGGTTTTTGAGGAACCCAAACTGCTGGGGGGAGATGGAAAGATCCAAAACGGGCTTTAGACACAGGGCAACAACCTTGGCAATAAGTTTGTAAATCAAATTGCAAAGAGAGATGGGACGAAAATAGCGAAAGATGAAGGTTTGTCATTTTTTGGAATCAGGGTGATGAAAGTCGAGTTCAATGAATACTTATAAACTTGACGTTTGGCATGACACCATCTCAAATACCATGAAGTATTTGCAATATTTCAATCATCAATCATCATAGCAAAAACTATGAAAATAAGTTATACTCACTTTTGATGATTTCATTTCCATTAAAGATGTCTTAATGGTTAATGCACCATTTCTTTTTAACATTTTTAATATAAAGTTTTTTAAAACATTTTTAATATAAAGTTTTTTTTAATTGTTTTATTAAGGTGTTTTAAAACATCTAAATATATAAGAGTTTTTTATGAATGGTTTCACATTTAATTAATATAAAGTTTTTTTTATTTGTTTCATAAGTTTTGAAATAAGATACTTAAAATATAAAATATAATTGAGTTTTTATGCCCATTAATAAGTTATATGGTTTAGAGAATTCCTTAGGCTATGTGATTCTTGGAATTATTCTAAAAACATAAATACCTCTTTCTATACATAAAAAAAAGTAACATGACAAGTACATCGTCTTCCATTATCCAAGGGTGAGAACTTAGCTTAAGTTGACAAATTATATATGTTTTTTTATGTTGGGATGTGAAACCCTATTTAAAGGACAAATATAGTTCCTAGGTTTTCATGAACAATTGTGTAACCATTGGTAACAAATCATTATTTGAAATGGGTGGTCCAATTGTATTCCAATACTACTTGATGGTTTAGGGTTGTTTTGAAACTATGAGAAAAAGTTATGTGTAACACCATGGTTTTGATCCCGACTACATTAAATGTATAGGATGTATATATTGTAATTAATCGTGGTGTGGAGTTAAAGGCAAAAGCTCTACCATGGATTATCGTTTTATGTTTCACGATTAAAATTGATGTCGATGGTATTTTGTGCTAGCCAGGCACATTATAATTATGGACACCATGTACATATGCAAATTAAATTAAAATACCCACAAACAGCTATGTCAATGCAACGATAATGAGATGGGGGCATGATTCCTAAGGATAAGGGGGGGTTATTCAACCCTTCGAGGCCATTGGGGAGAAGCCAAGTGTCAAGAGGAGAACTTTTTAACCACCAACTACCTTCCCTTGTCTTATTCACCAACCCAATTAATTCCCCATGAGTTGGTTGGGTAGTTATTTCCCTTGGGGGACAAATGCATGGGAAGCCATCATCTCTGGCAGGAATGTTAGTCCTTTGACCACACGCAGCCCCAAAGAGGCAGATCGCATTCAGCTCCTCACATGGGCAAAAAGGACGACATTCCACACTCACACAAGAGAAAGCTTGGCCTCAGGCAAACATACGCGTTCTACATTTTCCTTTTCTAATTTTTGTTTGTGTGTATGAATTCCTTCACGTTGGAAGGGGTCGTGATCCTCTTCTTACGCAGGTTGGGAGATCGTTTTATCCTCTCCATGAATTTTGGGATGTTGTGAGTCGTTTTGGCCACATTAGGGCCATAAACGACTCTAGAAATTGTCTAGCACAGTCTGACTCTGTTTTTACCCATTTTCCATACCCGATTTTGGTCTCTGCGGTATTCTCCCTTCAGTCCCAGAGCTGTTATTATTGTGTGTATATAGTTGTTGGTCTTTGGAGTGGAAATGGGGTCTAATCTTGCTTGACAAACCTAGTGTGTGCGGGAGCCTCACAGACAGAGCTAGAGGGTTGGATTTCTTCTTTACACCCCCTGAATAGCACTGGAAGGGAAGGCATAGCCCGAGGGACTGTATAGCAGAGAAGGGGATGCTTCCTTGTGTTGGGCATGTAGATATTTTAGAAGTCAGGCTAGTTCTGGTGCAGGTGTCCATAGTTCTTTGGTTGAGCTCACTAGCTTAGCAATCAGCCTTTCCAGCTTCTGTATAGCTTGATAAACCCAACTGTGTTGGCTTGGCTGAGTTTTGTGTATCCTTGGCTATGTGTGAGCCTTGTAGTGTTCCCCTTATTCCTTGTGGAAATCATGCCCAACTCGGGGGTGGCAGTGTTGCTGAGAGATTAATGAGCACACTGGCCTATGGTTGGGTGGAACATTGCAGCAACGTAGTTGGTTGTAGGACAAGCTTCTACTAAGATAAGTATCTTCTACTAAGATAAGTATCTTTGTGTTTAAATCCTTGCAACTGTGTTTTGTTTCATAACTCAAATGAACATGTTAAATGTTGTGAATGAATGAATTTGCTTCCGTTGTTTGATAATCATTTATGCATCTATGTTTGTTATTAGTTCAATGCATTTTTATATCGTGTTCATGGGGCTTAGTTTCCCGGATTAGTTAGCATCATGTTTGGGTCGCGTCCTCTCCGCCGAGTAGAGGGGTGGGGACGTGACAATATGTATAGGACTCCTTATATAGCGTTGTTTTAATTTTTTGTGTGTGTTGTTTTTCTCTTTTTTATTTATGTTTATTTAAGTGAAATGCATTTGTCTATGTGTTAAATTCTAACAACCGTTATCACAACAAGGTTTTATGTGAGCACTCGCAGAATGGAGGAGACATACAAATGAAGAATTGAGAAAATTTCATGATATAATTATGGAATGTGGAAGTTGTAGTTAGAATCTCTTTTCATCCAAAAGGACCTTTCAATCACGCTGGAAGGGAAATAAAAAAAATATAACTATAATGTCAGATGAATATTGGGACAAACTAGATCGAAAGGAAATAACAACAATTATTCTATTTTTATCCAACAATGTTTTGTTTAATGCCTTAACATAGAATACAACAAAGGGATTGTGGAACCATCTATTAGACCTATATGAGATTCCCTCTCCACCAAACATGTATTTTTAATGAAGAAATTGTTCAATTTAAAGATCATAGGAAAGTCGCTATGATCACAAGTCACCTAAATATGTTCAATGCCTTGATTAGTCAATTATTCTCAGAAAGAATCACACTAGAATATGAGATTAGGCTATCTTGTTGTTTTGTTCATTTCCTAATAGCTGAGAAGGATTTGTTATGGTTGTTAGAAACTCAATATCCAGCTCAAGTTCTAGATCTGGTAAGAAGAGAAGTGTGCTAAGATGTGATGATGTTGTTGGGGTTCTTCTTAGTGAGGACATGAGAACGAAAATTCAAGGTACATCTAGATATGTTTTAGTAGCCAATGCTAGATATAGAACACAAGAACAAGGGAAGAATAATTAGAGGGGAAGATCAAAATCTAGTAAAATACCAAAATACAGAGGTAGAAAGGGTAGTTGGTGGCATTGTGGCAAGGAAGGTCATGCAAGAAGAAAAAATGTTGGTTATTGAAAAAATAAAATGTTGAAAACCAATATATGGAGAATGAGCAAAATACAACTTATGAAGAAGATATAAGCACTCTTATCCTATCTATAGGAGACACTACTGCAAATGTTTGGGTACTTGACTCAGGAGCATCATTTCATACAACTTGAGAAAAAATTGTTTTAGAAATTACCAAGCTAATTATTTTGGCAAAGTTTATCTCGGTGGTGATGGTCCTTGCAATATCATTGGAAAATAGATGTTCTACTAAAGATGAAAATGGAAACAATCAGTTGCTAAAGAATGTGAGAAGAATGCTTGAATTGAGAAGAAGCTTGATCTTTATTGGGAAGTTGGGCTCTCTTTGGTACAATGTCACATTTGGAGTAGGTGCATGGAAGGTAACATAAGGAGATTTGGTGATTTCCAAATGATGAAAAACTAGTACATTATATGTGCTAGAGGGCCATATAGAAGTGGGAGCTTGTTATGCAATAAATTTCCATAAAAATCATAAAAAGAGCATAAATAGACCAGAAGAGAGTAATCCATGCCTTAATAATGAAGAGCAAAGATGAATAGAAAACCTCTTCAAGGGGGAAACCTCCTTATAAAATGTATGGAGTACACATGACAAGATGAGGCAAGATACTCAAATTAAAAGATGTCCTTCCTATATAGGAGATTAAGAGGTACAATTACAACTCACTAACCTAAGCCGACATAACTATTGTAACCATACTAATGACAATTACAAATAATGGAAGCCAACATCAAAACTAAAGTAATGCACCACAATATAGGGGGAATGTGCCCACATTTAGGGATTAACATGCCTCTCCCCTTCACACAAATGTTTTCATCAATGCTTGATAAGTTGTGGATGTTTTTGTGGATGTTTCTATATGAAGGACTCATCTTCCCATGTCGAATCTTCAACTAACAGCTACTTCTACTTTGATGGGGTACTTAATAATAACTTTATTTTGTAGTTTTTTTTTCCTTGTATCAGTGATTTTTTCATGCTCCAATATGTCATTTCCTTCTTCATCAAGCTTAGGAAAGATTGCTTGAATTGGGATCTTGTCTCCTATTACCTTCTTTAAGCAGGAAACATGGAAAACTGGATTCTCTCTTGAAGATGAAGGGAGATCCAATGTGTAATCCATACTACCAATCTTCTGCAACACTTTATAAGGACCATAATACTAATTTGGTGCCAATTTATTGTCCTTATTTAGTTGCTTGAGGGACTTCTACTTGTAAGGTTGTAGCCTTAGAAATCCCCAATCTCGCTCTTCGAAACTCCTTTCACTACGATGTTAATCAACTTGTTGTTTCATCATGTTTTGTGACATAGCGAGGTTGTCATTAAGTATTCAAAGATCTTCTTGATGGTTCCTATGTGATCTTCCATGCTTGAACTTCAGATTTTCCTTTTAAGGGATATGTGATAGATGGAGGTTGGTACCCACAAAGTGCCATAAATGCAAACATTTTTTATTATGTATGTAAGGAATTATTGTACCACCATTATGCAAAAGATAACCATTTCACCCACTGTGTTTGTTTACTAGATGTAAAGCAACAAAGATAGCCTTCCAAAATTTTGTTCACTATCTCAATTTTCCCATCAAATTAAGGATGATAAGATGAACTATGAGCCAATTGGGTACCCAAACACGAAAATAATTCAGTCCAAAATTTTCCAATGAAAATTGGATCTCTATCACTTACAATAATCTTCTGATTTCCATGTAACTTTTGAATTGTTTCCATAAAGGATGCAACTACTATACTTGCATTAAAAGGGTGAGAGAGTGCAAAAAAATGTGCATAGTTCTTGAGTCTATCAAATACCAAGATAATAACATTATTTCCTTCTAACTTGGGTAGACCAGTGATAAAATCCATTAAGACTTCCTCCCAGTACTAGCAGGGTATGTCTAATGGTTGTAGAAGTCTTAGGGTCTTAACCGTTTCAACCTTATTTTTTTGGAAAACCAAGAATTCGGCCACAAACCTTTGAACATCAGATTTAAGACCTTCCCAAAAAAATTCCTTCTTGACCCTATGGTAGGTTTTCAGGAATCTAGAGTGCCCACCTATAGTAGAGGTGTGTAAATCTGAGAGGAACTTTTGTTTGAGTTGGGATTTTTTTCATAAATATAAGTGATCCTTATACCATAGTGAATCAATTGTCCACAAAAATGTATCTAATATACTAGGATCGTTCTGTATCTTTTGAATGAGAATCCACATAGATATGTCATTTTTCCATTCTTCCCTTGCTACTACTACCCAATCGGGTTGTAGAATGGAAATTGCACAAATTAATGCCCCAACATATTCATATTTTATAGAAAGTGCATATGCCACCACATTTTGTTTTCCTTTTCAATAGATGATTTAAAAGTCATATCCCAACATCTTGGTTACACATTTTTCTTGCTCTTCCAAATATAGTCTCTATTCCAAGAAGTATTTGATGATGATGGTTATCGTCCATTGAGACCATGCTTTTGTCTATCGGACCTAAAGAAACCAATTAATTAGTTTGTTTTAAAATTGCATTCCTATGCTCAAAGAGCTTGGTGAGAAGCGTCCAGAGCTCACTATAATTTTTAAAAGTTAAAAGGCTAGGGAGGTTGGTGTTGCAGCAAAGATTATGAAACCGAGATCTAATGTGAGTGTACGTAGGGCACTCTAAGAGGAAGTGATTTTCATCTTCAATGTTCCTATTCTCACAAAGACGACAGATCCTTTCCACCCATGGTGTTTTAGGAACAGTCCAACGACTTGTTTCATTATGGAGCTCATGAGAGTCCGTTCTTATCTTGGCTATATTAGTTTTTTTCTTTGAACTGGTTAAAATAGAGATATACTTTTGATATTCTAGAGCAGGGTTGATGAATCTTTATAATATCTTAATTTTCTCTTAGCCTCTAAATCTTTCTCACACCACAGTTTCTCTTTAAACTTAGAAGTAACAATATTTTTTATGTTATTAATATTTTGCAATGCAATATTTTCGTCGATCTCCCAGTGGTTTAACCAAGCCCTGGTATCTTTATACCAACCTCTCTTGAGCGTTAGGTGGTTTTGGCTGGAATTAAAAGCTAGCTTAGGAAGTCTATGGTCTCCTATGTTATTGATTTTGTGATTATACAACAAAAGCCTAGTCATAGCTAGGATCTCGATAGGGGAAAGGCCCACTTCTATAAGGAGAATAGGATATGGTGTATTGCTTTTAATTTTTAGGTTATACATTATAAAACGCTTCTAGATTTGCTCAATCTTTCTCCAAGATTCGCTAGAGATGTTGCAACCCCAAACCTCACACCCATACAAGATAACATGAGTGACTAGAGTTTCAAACAGGAGGTTCTTTTTATCCCACATCATAAGGTTTGCTTCTTTACAATTATTTTCAAGACAAAAGTAATATTTCCACCGTCCATTAATCCTTTTCTCAATCCTATAGTTTCAATTGAGTTTGTGATGAATATCAATTCCCACGTATTTGTAAGAAGACACTTCCTCTAAGTTGCTATTGTCATACACAAAATTAGCATAAGTGTCCTTCTTGGATTTGATAATTATAACTTTTGTTTTGTTAGTGTTGATAGTCATACCCATGGTAGAGCAGAAATCCTCAAGAATTCGTAGTTGCTTATCAAGATCAGATGGACACCCTGCCAGAAGAACAAGGTGTTTGTTTTGACCTTGGAGTGCCTACCTATTAGGTAAGGGTGCAATTTCTTAAGAGCATGTATTATTGTCAACATTTACTTCTCATAAATGGGCTTATGTAAGTGCTTTCCCTTGATTAGATGACTTGTGAAAGAAAGTGGGTATCCTTCTTGCATTAGCAAATACCGTCATGATCTGTTTTGACCTTGAAGTTCCTACCTGTTAGTTAAGGGTGCAATCTCTTAAGAGCATGTATTATTGTCAACATTTCCTTCTCATAAATGGGTTTATGTAAGTGATTTCCCTTGATTCGTTGACTTGTGAAACCAAGTGGGTGTCCTTCTTGCATTAGAAAAACACCAATGCCATTTCTTGAAGCATCATATTCCACAATAAAGATTTTTGTGAAATCTAGTGTGGCCAAAGTAGGATCTTTGTGATAGAATAATAAAAAACCCATTCCCATACTTGGGATAAAATAATTAGTCTTTTTGAGTAATTTCCCATGTCCTACACTAGCTAGTTGGCATCCACCATTGGGTCTTCACTTAGTGAACCTATGTCATATCACCTTTTTTCATGGGATATTAAATAATACCCCTAATTTCACTATATATTGATAAAAACATTCCAAAATCCTTTTGTTGAGACTCGAGATCCCCTTCCAATAGATATTTCCAATTAAAAACCCTATTTTTATGAGATACTCCCTATTTTTACTAGATATTCCTTTTTATACCCACAATACCTATAAAACCGCTATAACCCACTCTTCCCCCCCAATATCTACAATATATTGACGTTATTTTTCATAATTAAAAACCCCCTTTTATGAATGAACATGATATGATATTGGTCAACAAGGTGAATCCCCTGTGGCATCCACTTGCACCATTTAGTCAAAACTTGCCAAAACTTCCTCCATAAGCCCCTTCATAAGATTGTATATAAGATTCTGACAACTCAACAGACTACCTAGTTTAGTAAGTGTGCATTCCTGCCTTATCCTGAGTTTAACTATTGATTTAAAGCTTTTAAGGAAAACGGTGAAAGCTAGTCATAAGGAAACTAACTTGTTTTTTGTACAAATCATATTCCATATGTTTCTCTCCTGAAAGCATGAGTATATTGAATTTCCATCACTTATCAGCTGATACATGCCATTTATCCAAAGCATTACCTCCTTGATTGGTTTGGAAAGTGTTTTATGCACCTCAGATGGATTTTTTTTACTTTTAGTAAACCTGCTTTTGTGAGGATTCAACTTGCCTCCTTACGCATTCAAATCTATGATATAATTATATATTTGGACAACCTATTACTTTATAAGGTTGGCTGATGTAAACTTATTCAATGCAAGTTTGTGTTGTGCACCAATTTTAGTCTCCAATTTGAGTGGATCTATGCATGTTTTTCAAGCAATTTTGTGAGTTCAATTGATTTAAGCTTGGTCTTCATTTTCACATGGTATCAAAGCCACTTTAGCTTGATTTCACTTCTCTCTTATTTATTTTGTAGGATCGACATCACTTGTAATGTCCTCTTCCTATTAGGCCTTGAAGCCCAAAACCGCTAACCTATGTGATTCTTGTGGGTTCAAGCGGTTACTGACACCTAGGGAATCATCTAAGGACTGGTTCCATCGATAGAAAATCTAGGGCATCATCATTTGGTCAAGAAGGGCCACCGGTGCCAAAGGCCACCTCCGTGCATGCCATCCAAGCATTATTTAATGATGCATGCACTCATTAAGTCTCCATCCGCATGCATGCAAGTCAACTGCAAATTAGAAGATAAAGTGACCTAATTAGGTCAAAGATTAGGGTTTTTGCAGTTGAAAGTTATAAAAGAGGGATAAAGCGAAAGGAGACTTCACTTTTGATGATTATTATTTTGGGAGCTCTTGGATAGCAGCACAGCGTGCCGCACAGCAGTTGGGGTTGGAGACGGAGTCTTCAGCTAGCGGGATTTGGGCAGTGAAACATCTGTCCTAGTCTCATTCAGGGTAAGCCATACAGGTTCACCATTTTCTCTTACATTCATTCATAAGTTATCCAGTATATGGTATAGATCGTTGCAGGGACACGTGTGCAGTCATAAGGGGGGTTTTCAGCCAGAAAGCCCTAATCAGTTACTGGGCCTTTAGATCTCATGTTTGCTTCGAAAATCAGGCACCATTCTCATCATCAGCATCCTACTCTAGCATCCGGTGATTATCAGATCCGACCGTGCTCATCCAGAGCAGTTATCAGCGATTCCGGGATCAAGGGGGCATGAGCAGTTGCCTCTCTGGATCAATTCGCTAGCCTGCCTAGAGACCTCAGAAACTCCGCACGTACCAGGCATTCTCTCTGGCACGGGAAGGCTATCAGTCCTGCAAATCGACAGCTTCATCGGACACCTCCCTCACTGGAAACGTCACCCTTATCTGATCAGGGGTTCTTGCTGCTGGGGTTTCACCGGAAGCGGAAGATATCAGTCCATCTTCGATTCAGTTCTTGATGCTTGCATACCCTCTCAGGAGTAGTCCATCCAGCTTATCAGTGGTAAGTGTTCATTCTATCTCACAAACCCTAACCCTAATTTTTGCTGTAAAATAGGGATTTTTGCATGGCAGTTTGCATGCCCTGTTGTATCAGAATATTTGCATAGAAAAAGAAAATATCGGGATTTGGGATATTACAGTGGTATCAGAGCTATCTTCTTGGCCAGCTATGGGCTTAATAAATGAAACTTAGATGAATACAAAAGGAGACCCTTTTGTAACCTATAGAAGGAGGAAGAGTAGATACATAGGGGAATTTGAGGATATCCAACTAGAAGATACCAGTTCAGACATGGAACAAACGGGTATACACTCGGATAGGGGAAAAGGAACGGGAAAATAAGAGGATCGGATGGAGTTTCGCAGCTTGGTCTCTGCATTGCAAGACTTAGCCAAAGGACAAAATGATGTACTCAATGCAATCAACAGATTATCGGCGAAACTGAAAACAGGTATCAACAGTACACCTCCCTCACCGGTAGATCGGGGATCTACAAGCATTAGTGGAAAGATAGCATACACTAACATTCAAAATACTCCGCACATATACAGCAGACCTTCTAACAAGCCTACCATGCCTCACTTCTTGGCAGATACAGTAGGGGGCCCGGTCATGCAGGTAGAACCTAGCAATCCTTTTGGGGCTTATTTACCGGAGTATAGAGACTTAGGGGATGAGTTTCATGCGGCCATGTATTTTTCAGATTTCTGCAACATGAAGAGTAGGAGCAGGCCCAGGAATTTCAACAAGGGTTTCAATCACAACTATGAGTTGCAGAAAACCTTGGGCAGGTTAACCATCCCAAACTTTGATGGGACTCGCAGAGGATCAGCGAGGATATGGGCTCAAAATTTGGATACCTATTTCCAACTCAACCCCGTGACAGAGACAGATGCCATTAAATTGGCTACACTTCACCTGGATGGAGAAGCTCACGAGTGGTGGTACCATGGATTAGTGACATTAGGTCACAGCACCATACATTCCTACGGTGAGTTCACTCAGAAGCTCATAGAGAGGTTTGACAGAAAGGTTCCAGAGATACATTTCAGGGAATTGGCTCAACTCAAACAGACCGGTAGTGCAAAAGCTTTCATTTCAGAATTTCAGAGGATAGTATTCATGGTAACAGATGTGTCAGAGAGAAAATTGACTATGTTATTCACTGAGGCCTTCATAGAGCCACTACAAGGATGGGTGAAAGCCTACAAACCCCTCACTCTGTAGGATGCCATTAGCAGAGCAAGAGATCTTTAGGATTCAATCCCCAAAAACAAGTTCCCACTGAAAACCAATTTTCCTATTAGGGACAAGGACAGGAAACCTTTCCATTAGGATCTGCCCAAGAAAACCTAGTTAGACAAGGACACTAGGAAAGATTTGAGAAGGAAGAAACTATGCTTCACCTGTCAGGAACCATGGGTACCAGGACACAGGTGTGCAGGGAAGGCAAAGGCTCACTACATTGAGGTATATTCAGACAGTGATGAGGACGACTATGAGCAGGAAGCCACAGAAGAACTACAGGCAGCTGAGGAGGAATCACACCAGGGTGATACACCATAGGGAGTCATTGCTACACTATCTGGAGTACCAAGATTCCATACTCTCAGGGTCAGGGGAGTAGTACAGGGTCACAGAGTAGGAGTATTGATTGATGGGGGAGCCACCCATAATTTCATTGACTCTACTTGGGTATCCAAGAGAGGTATTCAGACCAAGAAGTTCGAAGGATTCACTATAGCAGTAGCCGGGAACTCCAGCATGGAGTGCAACTACTGGATCCCAAAAGTGAATGTCACCTTAGGTAACTATCAGATGACAGATTCCTTCTACGTAGTGGATGTATCGGATACTCATGTAGTATTGGGTGTTCAGTGGCTTTATTCCATAGGGAAATACACTACAGATTACAGGGCAATGGAAATGGAATTCCAGGGGCTAGATGGCAAACAGGTAGTTTTGAGGGGCATGAACACTTATCCCCCAAAATCGGTCTCCTCACAGAGAATGGAGGCTGTACTCCAACAGGATGATATAGAATGGGCTACAGAATGTTTGGTCACCTTCAGGAAACCCCCAGAGACCAGCACACAACACCCAAGTGACATTCAAACCTTGCTACAGAAACATGAAAAGGTTTTTTGAGACCTTCCATTAGGTAGACCACCAAACTGAGGTTTTGAACACATCATTGAGCTAGAGGAGGGGACACAAGCAGTCATCACCACTCCTTACAGGCATTCCAAAAGATACAAGGATGAGATTGAGAAAACAATCAAAGAATTACTGGAGCTTGGATATATTCGGCCCAGTTCTAGCCCCTTCGCATCCTCAGTAGTACTAGTCAAAAATAAGGATCGTACACTACGGATGTGCATCGATTATCGAGAACTCAACAAAAAGACCATTAAGAACAGGTATCCCATTCCCAGAATTGACGAACTCATGGATGAGCTTCGGGGAGCACAATACTTCTCCAAGATTGATCTTCACTCGAGATACGATCAGATCAGGGTAAGGGACCAGGACATCTCCGAAACGGCTTTTCGCTGTCACTATGGTCACTATGAGTTTTTGGTCATGCCCTTTGGACTTACCAATGCTCCAGCCACTTTTCAGCCATGCATGAACCACACCTTCAGAGCATAGCTACGTAAGTTTTTGCTCGTATTCTTTGATGACATCCTGATTTACAGCAAAACATGGGAAGAGCATCTGAAACACCTGGACAAATTATTGAGTATTTTAGAAGAACATTCGCTTTATGTGAAAATGTCCAAGTGTGAGTTTGGCATGAAGGAAATTCTGTACTTAGGACACATAATCAATGCAAAAGGAGTATAGGTTGATATAGAGAAAATCCGAGCTATCAGAGATTGGCCCGCGCCAAAAACAGTTACAGAATTGAGAGGTTTCTTAGGTCTGTGCACTTATTACCGATGGTATGTTAAGGGATTCTCCCAATTTGCAGCACCCCTCACAGATCTCACCAAGAAGGGAGCGCTCACTTGGACAGACTTAACACAGAAAATTTTCGAGGAGATGAAGGTTATTATGAGTTCCTGTCCAGTTTTAGCATTACCAGACTTCTCACAACCCTTTGTAGTAGAATGTGATGCCTCAGGGGAAGGGTTAGGAGCAGTGTTGATGCAAAACCATCACCCTATTGTATTTGAGAGCCATAAACTGAAGAAATATGAGCGCCATTACTCCATATATGACAAAGAGATGCTAGCCATCTTACATGCTCTCACAAAATTCAGACAGTACTTGGTGGGCAGTAAGTTCAAAATCAAAACCGATCATAACAGCCTCAAGTATTTCTTGGAGCAGAAGGAACTGAATGAGCGACAGCAGAAATGGGTAAGAAAAGTACAAGCCTATGATTTCGAGATCGAGTATGTAAAAGGTAAGAATAATGTAGTAGTTGATGCATTATCCAAGCGTCCCACCTCATTATCTCTCAGTAGTATATCCACAGATTGGAGGGCACTTCTCTTGGTAGAATACTCCAAAAATAAATTCACTTGCGAATTATTGGACGGGAAAATTCAGGATGACATGTACACGATTGTTGACGACATCATCTATTACAAAAACAGAATATACCTTGTCCCAGAATCCACATTGAGGAAAAGGATCATTCAGGCAACCCATGATTCTCCTTTATCAGGGCATCAAGGTTTCTTAAAGACCTACAGGCAGATCCGAGAGAGGTTCTCACGGAAGGGCCTCAAGGGGGAAATTATGCAGCATGTACAGGAATGTGGCATCTGTCAGTAGAACAAGATTGAGAACACCCATCCAGCAGGGTTACTCCAGCCGCTACCGATTCCAGATCAGAAGTGGGAAAGCATCTCCATGGACTTTATTTTAGGATTGACCAAAGTCCAAGGGCGAGATTGTTTATATGTAGTAGTTGACAGACTGACCAAGTTTGCACATTTCTTTTTGATATCCTCAGATTACTCGGCAGCTCAAGTAGCTGAGTTATTTTTCAGGGAAGTCTTCAGGTTACACGGGTTACCTAAGACCATTGTCAGTGATCGGGATAGCAGATTCACAAGTGCCTTGTGGCAGGAACTGTTCAGATTGGTGGGGACCAAATTGGCTACTAGTACGAGTTATCATCCCCAGAGTGATGGACAAACGAAAATAGTCAACAAGTGGATCGAAGGATATTTAAGAAACTATGAAACTATGTAGCAGGACAACAGCGAACCTGGATCAAATGGCTACACCTAGGGGAGTATTGCTACAATACTACCTATCACATGTCTATTAGGATGAATCCTTGTAAGGAATTATATGGTTATGAGGCCTTGGACTATGCAGATTTGGCATTTGGAGATAGTAGGGCTCCTAAGGCTAAGGATTGGATACAGGATAGTCAAGACATTCAGAAAATATTGAAGGAAAATTTACAAACAACCCAGAATCAACAGAAGTTGTATGCCGACAAACACAGGATTGAGCGGAGCTTTGAGGAAGGGGATCTAGTATACTTAAGGCTCCAACCTTACAGACAATCCTCACTTAAGAAGAAAGGAGTAGAGAAGTTAAAACCCCGCTTCTATGGACTATACAGAATAATCAGGAAGGTGGGAGAGGTGGCATATGAACTAGAACTTCCACAGGAAAGCAAAATTCACAATGTGTTCCATGTATCTAATCTGAAGAAGACCCTTGGGCAACACATTGGTCCATATACAGAATTTCCTCCTTTAGATGATGAAGGACTACTGATACTGATTCCTGAACGGATCATACAGACTAGAGAAAGGAAGCTCAGGAACAAGGTAATCAGAGAATACTTGGTTCAATGGAAAGAACTACCGCCAGAGGATGCCACGTGGGAAGGTGAACAGGTATTGCAGCATCCCAATTTGAAGTTGCTTGAGGACAAGCAATCTCAAGTAGGGAGGACTGTAATTTCCTCTTCCAATTAGGCCTTGAAGCCCAAAACCGCTAACCTATGTGATTCCTGTGGGTTCGAGCGGTTATTGACAGCTAGGGAATCATCTAAGGACTGGTGCCATCCATAGAAAATCTAGGGCATCATCATTTGGTCAAGAAGGGCCACCGGGGCTAAAGGCCACCTCCGTGCATGCCATCCAAGCATTATTTAATGATGCATGCACTCATTAAGTCTCCATCCGCATGCATGCAAGTCAAGTGCAAATTAGAAGATAAAGTGACCTAATTAGGTCAAAGATTAGGGTTTTTGCAGTTGAAAGTTATAAAAGAGGGATAAAGCGAAAGGAGACTTCACTTTTGATGATTATTATTTTCGGAGCTCTTGGATAGTAGCACAACGTGCCGCACAACAGTTGGGGTTGGAGACAGAGTCTTCAGCTAGCGAAATTTCGGCAGTGAAACATCTGTCCTAGTCTCATTCAGGGTAAGCCATATAGGTTCACCATTTGCTCTTACATTCGTTCATAAGTTATCCAGTATATGGTATAGATCGTTGCAGGGACACGTGTATAGTCGTAAGGGGGGTTTTCAGCCAGAAATCCCTAATCAGTTACTGGGCCTTTAGATCTCAGTTTTGCTTCAAAACTCAGGCACCATTCTCATCATCAGCATCCTACTTCGGCATCCGGTGATTATCAGATCCGACCGTGCTCATCCAGAGCAGTTATCAGCGATTTCGGGATCAAGGGGGCGTGAGCAACTGCCTCTCTGGATCAATTTGCTAGCCTGCTTAGAGACCTCAAAAACTCTGCATGTACCAGGCATTCTCTTCGGCACAAGAAGGCTATCAGTCCTGCAAATTGGCAGCTTCATCGGACACCTCCCTCACTGGAAACGTCACCCTTATCTGATCAGGGATTCTTGCTGCTGGGGTTTCACCGGAAGCGGAAGATATCAGTCCATATTCGATTCAGTTCTTGATGCTGGCATACCCTCTGAGGAGCAGTCCAGCCAGGTTATCAATGGTAAGTGTTCATTCTATCTCACAAACCCTAACCCTAATTTTTTCTATAAAATAGGGATTTTTGCATGGCAGTTTGCATGCCCCATTGTATCAGAATATTTACATAGAAAAAGAAAATATCGGGATTTGGGATATTACATCACTCTCCCAGGGAACACATTCAGTTTGTTCAGTGCACAGTTTCTAAACAAATGGATCAATCTCACCATATCATATTGACTCCATTCAACTACTTTGAATGGAAGGCATAGATGGAGATCCTGATGAGGATAAAAGGCCTCTTCAAAGTGACCATGTAAACTGAATGCAACAAAAGATAAGATCAAGTGGCTCAACAAGAGGGATGAGGCGTATGGTTTATTGTGTCTCAACATTTCCAGAGACCTTGTTTTCCATCTAGATGGATTAACACCACCAAATGAAGTAAGGGAGAAGCTCCAAACCTTATTTGGAAAGACAAATGAAATGAAGGGACATTCACTAGAGAATGAGCTTGTCTCACTGAGTACAAGCAATTTCAAGTCCTTACAAGTATACTTCTCCAAGTTCAAAGCTCTAGTTCTTCAATTAAAGTAGTGTGGTATTAAAATCAAGGTGAACAACTAGTCTTGGCTATACTTTAAAGTTTGGCCCTAACTATTATGTGTTTGTATCGGCCTTCCATGCCACACAGTTGACAGTTTGAAACTGGAATATTCTGTCACTTGCAAATTTCATGGAATCATTGACCCAGGATCAAGATAAGTTGGTCATGATGGGTACCATCAATCCTTCCAAAGATCAAGCTTTGGTTGTTGGAGATTCAAAGATGGATTCCAAAGCCAAGAATAATTCTAAACCAAAGAAGCCTCCTGATCAAAAGAAAGGAAAATACAAGTCTCATGAGGAGTCTTCAAGCTCTAAGAAGAATTCCTAAAAGAAGAAAGGTAAAGGTGAAATGAGAAAGTGTGCATATTCTAGTAAGGGCTATCATCCAGATAGCTCTTGCATGAAGAAACAAATTGATATGTTGACTCAAATTCTTGAAAATAACAACATCTCTCTTCCTAAAGGCACACAAAAGAAGGAGAGTGCATCAAATTTTGAAGACAAGGAGAGAGTTCATACACTGGTAGCAAGTACTGTAAGATCTTCTTCCTTTATCATTGATTCTGGAGCTTCGACATACATGGTTTCGACAAGGGAGGCCTTCTCCTCTCTTGATGATTCGAATGGTCCAAAAATTGTTTTGGATGATGATTATGTTATTGAAAGTAAAGGGAAGGGTGGAATAGATATTGGCCATGGTTCCTTCAATAATTTTTTGTATGTCCCAGGACTTGTTTCCCATTCTTGTCAGTCTATCAGATGACCCACAATGGGTCTCCTAAGAAGGTTGTCTTCACCAATGTTATCGAAATTTGATCGGTCATCAAACTGGCGAAGCCCAAAATGTGAACCAGACAGGAACCAACAAAAAACTGGGTAAAAAACCGACTGACTTAAAAATACATAAAATATTCATATTTTGTAAAAAAACATATATATTCATGTGCATACATATGAATCCGAACCATTAATACACGAATAGTGTTAGAATAGGCTTAGGGTTAGGTTAGTAGCATAGGTTAGGTTTTAGTTTGTGTGTTTTTTTTAAATTGAATTCCGTCAGTCCCCAGTCCGTGGCCATACGACAGAGTACGGACCAGTCGGTTTCATACCTAGTATGGAAAAAAATCCGGTTTGATGATTTATTTTTGCTGACCGAACCGACCAACCCTATAAACGGGTCAAACCAACCGATTTTTTTGGTTCCGATAACAGTGGTATTCATTCCCAATGATGTTGAAATAACTGAAATTTCGAATGGTAGAGTCATAGAAAAAGTTTTTATTGATCATAACTCCAAAGTGTACAAGTTCTCACACTTCATGCCCTTATCCAACCCCTATGTTCTCCTCACCCATGCTAATGAAGCTAGAAATCTATATGGCATGAAAGGTTTGGCCATATAACTACAAGTAAATATCTTATTTGTGTGACAAAGATATGGTCATAGGGTTACTCAAAATAAAGTTTTCTAAAGGTGTTTGCCAAGGATGCATTCTAGGAAAACACCCAGAGCACAAGTATCAGAGAGGCAGTCATGAGCGAAACTATACACCTAATGAGATTATTCACATTGATATAGATATTAATTTCCCTAATATGTCAATGAGTTAATCCAAATATGTCCTAACCTTCATTGATGACTTTTCCAAATATTGATGGGTCTTCTTCCTCAAGCACAAGTCAGAATTTTTTGACCTCTTCAAAGGTTTTTGAAGCCTTGGTTGAGAATCAATCTGGAAGAAAGCTCAAGGTCCTCAAATATGATAATGGTGTTTAATATGTCAAATCTGAATTTATACAATATTGTGAAGATGCAGGTATCCAAATCCAACACTTTATTCCTTACACACCTCGGTATAATGGTGTTGCTAAGAGGAAGAATAGATTTCTCAAGGAGATGGCAACTTGCATGATGGAGTCTAAAGTTTTTCCACCAAATTTTTGGGTTGAAGAAATAAAATGTGCATCCTATATTCAAAATAGTTTCCCTCACAAATATCTTGATGGAATCACTTCTATCGAAGCTTGGAGTGGACACAAGCCTGATGTGTCTCACTTCAGTATTTTTGGCTCTAAAGCTTGGGCTAGAATTCCACTAGAAAAGAGGAAGGATTTGGAACCCCAAACCAAAGAATGCTCATTTGTTGGTTATTCAAAATATTCCAAAGGTTATAAGTTTATCAATATGATATTTATCAAAAAATACTTCATTGAAAGGAGTGTTTAGTTTGAAGAAGAGCCCATGCCAACAACAGAAATTGGAGAATCCTCTTCACCACCACCACCTATGGTTGTAAGTGAAGACTCTAATAAGTTTTCTTATTATGATATGTCTGATAATGAATATTTAATTATAGGTCCGAACACTCCTAAAAGACCAAAGTGGGAATCAAATACCATTCAAGCAGCTGTGGAACTAGTTGGGAATCCTAATGATCATAGAAGAACTAGATCTCAATTCGAGAGTGCCCTTTCTATCAATGACCCATGATTTGATAAGAAGTGTTATCTGATGGTTGAATCAAATACAAAAACATATGAATAAGCATCAGAATATACAAGATGACAAACAACCATGAAAGAAGAATACCATTGGCTCCAGAAGAATGAGAGATGGGAACTAGTCAATCTTCCACCAGGGAGAAAGTTAGTCAAGTGCAAATGGGTATTCAAGACAAATTTTGTTGCTGATGGATCTCTTATGAAGTAGAAGGAAATGTTAGTGGCCAAGGGCTTCTCCCAAGCCCAATTAATTTACTACAATGAGACCTCTACACCAATGGAAAAGATGGATTCTATAAGACTAGTTTTGGCTATTGCAGCTTCCAAGCAATGGGAGGTGCCTCACATGGATGTGAAGAGTGCCTTTCTACATGTATATCTCAAATAATATAAATATATGCAGAAGCCATAATTTTTTGTTACTAATATATCTCTTGTGTGCAGGTTGAAAAATTCACTATATGGAATAAAACAAGTTCCCATAGCTTGGTATGCCAAGATTGATGGCTTTCTACTATCACAGAAACTTTAGCATATGCAAGTCTAATCCAATTTTTTTTTTTTTAAAGTTGATTAATGTGTCAATAATTATTATTGTTTTGTATGTGGATTACCTTTTGATAACAGGAAGTTCCTTGAAAGAAATTGCCTCCTTGAAGGATGCATTGAACCATGCCTTCTCCATGACTGATTTGGGATTGTTGAGCCAATTTTTGGGGCTTGAGGTTTATCAATCAACCTCTAGAATCAAAGTAAATCAGTCCAAGTATGATTTAGACCTGATAAAAAAGTTCAACATGAAGGATTGCAAGCCAAACAAGACTCCTTTCTTCTCCAGAGTTAAGCTTGAAGAAGCGAAATCAACTCCTTTGGTAAACAACACACTGTATAGGCAGCTAGTTAGTAAACAGCTCGACTGGATATTTCTTATGTAGTGAGTGTGGCATATAGAAAAATGTATTAGCCACATGAAGTCCATTAGAGGGAAGCGAAGCGAATCTTGCACTTTTTGCAAGGAAGAAAGACACATGAGATTCACTATCTTGCAAAATATGACCTAGAGTTAGTTTGTTTTACTGACTCTGATTGGGCAGGTGATAACACTGATAGAAAATAAAGTTATGGATATGTGTTTATGCTTGCAGATGGTTGGTTAAGTAAAAATCAAAGTGCTAGTGCACTTTATTCTACAGAGGCAGAATATAGAGGAGATGTGAATGCAACTATTCAATGTTTGTGGTTGCAGGGTATACTTCGAGAGTTTGGGATCGAATCTGACACTTCCATAGTCATTTATTGTGACAACCAAAGTACTATTCGAATCTCAACAGACCTAGTACAGAGGTAGTGAACCAAACACATAGATATCCATATGCACTACATAATAGGACTTGTGCATGATGAGATCATTGCTCTGTACTATTGCACATCCTCTGAGCAAGTTGCAAACATCTTCACCAAGGAATTATCTGACAAGACATTCACCAACATCAAATAAATTATTGGGATAGTTGTTCATATGGTGAATACTGATTGAAGACAAGATTTCACAAAATTTTGTTCATGTCCATTTTTAAGGGAGGATTTTCCCCTTTGTGTTTTTGCCTCTTTCCTTGTTTTGTATGGACAAGCAGTACGTAAAGGGTGACTAAGCCTTGTTGACAGGCCCTATGTATATGATATATTTATGATATTTCACATAATTCAATATTAATAGGGGGTGTTATAATAATAAAAAATCCATTCCCATACTTAGGATAAAATAATTAATCCATTTTATTAATTTCCTAGGTCCTACACTAGCTAGTTTGCATCCACTTGCACCATTTGGTCAAAACTTCCTCCAGGAGCGCCTTCATAAGATTTTGGATAAGATTTTGAAAAATCAGCAGACTACCAAGGTTAGTAACTGTGCATTCCTTCCTTATCCTGAGTTTGACGACTTTTTAGCATCTTTTAAAGCAAAAGGTGAAAGCTAGTCACATGGCAACTGCCTTATTTTTTGCATAACTCATCCCCCATATTTTTCTCTCCTGAAAGCATGAGTAAATTGAATTTCCGTCACTTATTTGCTAATAAATCTCATTCATCCAATTCGTGACCTACTTGACTAGTTTGGAAAGTATTTTATGCACCTAGGGGGGATTTTTTGACTTTTAGTAAGCCTGTTACTGTGACGATTCAACTTAACTCCTTAGGAATTTGAATCTCTGATGTAAGTATATATTTGGAAAACCTATTAATTTATAAGGTTGGCTGATGTAAACTTATTCAATGCAAGTTTGTGTTATGCATCAATTTCAGTCTCCAATTTGAGTGGATCTATGCATGTTTTTCAAGCAATTTTGTGAGTTCAATTGATCTAAACTTGGGCTTAATTTTCACACTTTGCACATTGCCTCTTTAAGTTGTTCAAAATATTGAATTGCTTTTGGAGTCCAATAAAATGCATATTTATTCAATATTGTTGTTAGAGGTGCTATTATTCTTCCATAGTTTTGAACAAACTTGTAGTCATACCCTGTCAAACCTAAGAATCCTCGAATATTCTTCAAGGTTTTGGGAATCGAGCAGTCCATCATGGATTTAATTTTTGTTGTAGGATATCTTGAAACCTCCATGAGATACAATATGGCCCAATTACTCTACCTCCTTCACCCCAAAGAAAAATTGGAAGGTTTTGCATATAGTTATTGCTCCTTTAGTAGTTGTAGTACCCTGTCAACATGTTGAACATGTTCTTCCCAAGAGTTTCTATAGATTAGTATATCATCAAAGTATACTAGAACAAATATTTTAATGAAAGGCCTGAAAATGGAATTCATCAAACCTTGAAATGTGGAATACACATTCGTGAGACCAAATGGCATGACCAAAAATTCATAATGACCTTCATGAGTTCTGAAAGTTGTTTTTGGGATGTCTTCATTATTCATTCTATTCTAATGATACTCAGAATGGAGATATAAATTTGTGAAGAAAACTACTCCATATAATTCATCTAACAATTCATCAATGACACGAATGGGAAACTTATCTTTAATGGTGATCTTGTTGAGCTCTCTATAGTCTGTACATTGGTTAATATATGTTGTCATTGATGTCAAAGGTCAAAGGTGAAATGTCAAAGATCAAATACGAGTTCAACAAGATGGACAAGACAAGGAAAAT
Organism: Pseudotsuga menziesii; assembly: GCA_001517045.1. Taxonomy (NCBI): domain Eukaryota; kingdom Viridiplantae; phylum Streptophyta; class Pinopsida; order Pinales; family Pinaceae; genus Pseudotsuga; species Pseudotsuga menziesii. The sequence goes on along the minus strand of LPNX010174471.1, from coordinate 133,448 downwards.
GTGTGTTGAATGTATGATAAAATATCGACAAGTTGAAAGATGGACAAGATAGATCAAAGGTGTCAAAAGATCAAAATATGGACCACAACTCAAAACCCAAGAGGTCCAAGGACCACAACTCAAAACCCAAGAGGTCCAAGGACCACCATGACATTGGTCGCATTTGCGTACATATTTATGTACATGAAAGAATAATTTGTAAATAATCATAAGTATGAGACTTGTAAAATAAGAAAATGATGTGTGCAAAAGTCTTACAAGTGTATTGGTGTTTGTGCATCTTAAAATACTAAGATGAATTTCAAAAATGGCATGCTGACACAAACATTAACTTGTCAAAGACGTAATCCAATGGAATGATATCCGAAGTAAACAAACTTCACAAAGTGGACACAACTCTTGAGTCAAGAAGGTTATGAATAAGCAAGAGATGATCGTGGTGAAGTGAGCTTATGAAAGATGAAGATCGAATTGTTTGGAAAGCTTCATATATTTTTTTTGGGGAATCAATGGCTCGTTGATCACAAATGAATATTTTTTTGGAGTGGAGCCACAATGCAAGATGATCAACACTGGTTGATAGGATACCCATAGTCTATATGTGCAAACACTAAGTATAATTGTGCAGATCACTACTATATTCACACATTGTAATTTGAAGAAAGTTCTGATGCGGAAAGACACATACGTATTTTGAAGAAATGTCTGATGTGAAAGATGTAGACGTATTTTGAATGAAGGTTAGACGCAGATGAAAGACGCATACATATTTTGTATGAAAGGTTTGACATAAGATGTAGACATATTTTGTAAGGAAGGCCTGACACATATATTCAAGCGCAGACTCACATACACATATCTGAATTATTTTGGGAAACTAGGTGACACATATACGCAAACATAGTTCAAAAGAATTTAGTAGTTGCAGATTTTGAAGGAATAACATTTCACTAATTATAATACACTCACATTTCATATCAGGGAGGTAGGACGGGACAAGTATCAGGGGGATCAAAGTGTTGGAAGAACTATCAGGGTGAGGTGACATCCTTTTTGTTGGTGCAGATAAAATTCAGGGGATCACAATCTCCTTCCAGTGCGTGTTGGAGAACAAAATGAAGTTGTCACTTCCACATCTAGAGAATGCATTTCTTCCAAAGATCTGATCTTGAAGCCACAAGTCACAATTTGCATGAAAATACTGATATTGTTCATGTTGGTGCCTGGAGGTCGTAAGTTGGAGATTACGCAGATAGAATTTTCTACAAGTTGGTGCCAACATACCGCAAGTCGTACTTGAGATCAAGTGAATGTCTGAATGAGTAGGTGATCATGATTGAAGACTATAATATCCCATTGTTGTCACTATATATATATATATATATATATACATTTTTTCTCATACATTTGTGTGGTGTTCTATTTACTGGTGTGGCTATTTAAATTTGGAAAATCTGCATAATTGTACATATCTGCGCTAATATTGATTCACCCTCCCTCTGAGTAATAACTTGATACCAACAATCGGCAGCAGAGCGAGTGTCTTCAGTAAATGGATTAACATCTGGAAGGATGATCCATCACATATATGGAGAAGCAAGAAGGCTTTTCCAGCGATAGAGCTCCAAGGTTTGACGACTCAAATTATACCTTCTAGAAAATCAGAATAGAGGTTTATCTCTAGTCACTTGGGATGGACGTATGGAAATCAGTAGAAGAAAGATATAAGTTTCCAAATGTTGCATATGAATTCAGAGAGAATGTTGATGAGTCAGAATAGAATCATGAGACTGCAACCTCTAGGGAAATGATTGCTGATCTAGAGAATAGAAAAAAAGTATGAATGGAGTACAAGAGTGAAGAATGCCATTATATGTGGATTAGCGGATGCTGAATTTACTAAGATAATGCACTGCAACGCTATGAAGGAAGTATGAGACAAATTGCATAGTATTTAGGAGGGTGATGATAAGGTCATAAAATGCAAATTGAAAACATTATCTGTGAATTTCAAAACCCTCAAAATGAAGGAAGAAGAAGACTTAGCCTCATACTTTCTGAGATTCGATGAAATTGTGAACTCGATAATAGGGTTAGGATCCACAATTAAAGAGAAGGTTGTTGCACAAAAATAATAATGAGGACTCTTCCCACACGTTTCAACCCAAAAGTTTCAGTTCTTGAAGACAGAAGTGATCTAGACGATCTAATCAAATATGAATTATATGGGATACTTACTACATATGGAATGAGAATTGAACCTAAGAACAAATCTAGAAAGGTAGCTACATTCAAAATAAAAAGGAAAGCCTAAATCAAGTAGAAATTAACACAAAAATGCAGCTGACCCGACATATGAAGAAGAGACAAATTTTGTAACAAGACTAAAGAGAGGAAAAGGTAAGTACAAAGGAAAACTTTCTTTTAAGTGTTTTAGATGCATAAAAATAGGGAATTTTCCCTCCAAATGCACATATGGAGAAAATTAAGAAAGCGGAAGTGAGAAAGACTCAGAGCATCAAGAATGAAAAAATAAGCTTCAACAGAACAAGGAATTGAGAAAGAAAAACTGCCAAAAACAAAAGAAAAGATTGTACATTGAAGAAGACGGCTCCTCAGATAAAGAAAATGATAGTCCAAGAGATGTATCATTTATGGCTCTAATCAAGGATAAGAATGCATTGGAAGGGAATTCTTCAACCAAAAGAGCCCCTGCAAACATATCCAAAGCAGAGAAGGAATGGACATAAAATGGAATCTTTCTACCATCTCCAAAATCGAAGGAAAAGAAAAAATCAAGAGGTTCAAAGGAACTTTTCAAGATGGAGACATTGACTGACAACAAAGACTCTTCACTAGAAGTCACACGAATTGCGTCAAAGTCTTATAAATCTGGTTTCTCTAAAGGAAGCCCAAAGTGTGAAGATGAAGACAATATGTGTATTGATTGGGAAGGTGAATTAATCATCGCTCTCGATAAATTGAAGAAGTCAAGAAAAGAAAATAAAGCACTAAAAGAACATCTTGAAGCAACAAAAAAATGATCAAACATAATAGAGATACACCAGAAGATGTTAAGGATAAATTGAAAATCACGGAAGAAGAATTGCACTATACAAATGGAAAATTCAAGGAATTAGAAGAAACCAATGTACGCTTGAGAAGTCCTGGAAGGAGTAAAAAATAGTTAATGAACAACTGCAGAAACAGATTGAGCTAAAGGAATTAGGCACAACTGAGGGAAGGGTTGAAGTAAGCATTAACACAAAAACTCAACACAAGTTCAACAATAGCTCATTTATCTTGGAGTAAATACTAAGTCATCAGCAATATCCAAATGTTAATATAGGTATTGGATTTGAGGAAGTTGGTAGAGATGTTTGCGATAAAGAACTCAACCATCAGAACACTCTTCGTAGAAATCGTAAACTACCCCCAAGGAATGAAACTAGGTATGCAAAAAATTCTAAACAAAACAATCATTAATCAGATGTTGTATATGAAATTTTTCCAGATATATAGCAAGGTATTGTCACTCTATAAAATGTTATGTGTGCAATAAGTATGGTCACAAGTTCTTCGAATGTTCTAAAAAAATGTAGCAGCTGAAATTGGGAAGTTATCTAACTCAAAGGAAAAGAACATATGTGCGTTAGAATCATGATAGAAGTGTGCAAAACTATAATACCAATAATATATGGGTGAAAAGGACTTCTTAGGAACATGTAAAGAATGAAAGCAATAAAGAATGAAAGCAATGACTTTGGAGAATCAACGACAAGTAATTGATTCTCACACTAATATGAAAGGATTATGTAGAATCCTTGAGTTCATAACAGGTATATTCAACACTCAAGGATTGACAACATAAGTAGATGTGCATGTATTTTTATTTGAAGCATTATTGTATGATTATTAACCATGTATAAAATAGTAGAAATAAAATACACAAGTGACACACCATGATTGCGCAAAACAAAAAGTGTATGTATTATATTCAAAATTATGGGTACAAAATTGTGGAGCTTCAAAGCTCGTATTACATTAGGCCACTAGTGGGCACCAAAATAGAAAATTGAAAGATGAATATGACTAAAGTTGAATCACAAATGAAGTTCAAGGTCAACGTCTTCGACATGATTGAAAGGCAGAGGTGAAAGATGCATACATAATACCACGCAAGTCGTCTTTGCAGGTTTAGACAACTACAACAAAGAAATAAGGTTCTATGTTGAAGATGATGAACTAGGTTCAACCCCAAGATTGCTCAATAGGTCGAGTGTGTGTTGTTGTTGTTGTTCCAAAATTTCCAACCTCCTACTCAGACTAGACAGTGTATCTAAAGTAGTTCGACTAAAACAAGACTATTGGAGCCAAGGCAAGAAATTTTATTCCCTCACTTGATTTCCAAATTCTGATGTTCATTTGCAGCTGTCCAAGTTCTACTTGTTGGGAGTGAAAAATTGTGTGAAGATTGTCAAGAGAGTTAGATGTTGGAAATAGGCCATTATGAAGAGAAAGGTATGTAGAATTGAAAGAAAAGATACACATAGCAACTCGATAGAGTATAAACCACGGTGGTGAACAGAATGAGAAATACCACAAATTTATAGAACAATGAAGAAGTCGAACATGTGCCTTAAACATAAATTGAAGGGACGTCAAAAGCTGGTAAATTCATGCATTTTACAACCCAAGGAAAATCACGTTAAGATTAATTTAAATGCACAAGACAAGAAGTGATTTGGAAGAATGATGATGGAATAAATATGACACTACAAATGGACCATGTGGATAGCACTTTGAGCACATCAATTTGTTAAGGAACGCGAAAAACCAGAAATATGTGTGAATTTATTACATGAAGTAAACACACCTCTTATTCACAATTCAAATAGAAGATAGATTACAGAGTGCATTAAATGAGGTGATAAGAAATTAATTCAGTGAGAAAAGACAAAGTTATTTGCGACCTAGGAGCACAAATCCAGGGGAGACTGCAATGCAAAAGGACCCTTCGTCATTGATGTCAAAGGAGGAGAAAAGTTAAGAGAAGGTGAGCAAGAGAGAATGGGAACATTCATAAGGGGAACATTCATAGGGGGAGCCTAATTGTGTCAACATCAATGAAAAAAGGAAATATTGTTGAATATATGTTATCATTGATGTCAAAAGTCAAATGTCAAAAATCAAAGATGGTTCAACAAGATGGACAAGACAAGTCGATTATATGTTGAATGTATGTTGATGTATGATCAAAGATGGACAAGTTTAAAGATGGACAAGATGGTCTGTGCAAATTATGTACATTGCGAATAGAGAAGAAAAAATCCAAATTGCTCTCAACATACTTCTTCGGAATGCAAGCCTAATGCTCAGACAATACTTATTCACATCACCGCATTCAAGAACACACAAAAGAATAGCAATCAACTATTAAGTCCTATGCAATGTAGACTTCAATGAGCAACCAAATGACAATTTTGTGCAAGGATACGATGCTGGTACAAATATTTTGTTCACATCTTGTCTTCAATAATCGACAATTGCTCTTCGATAGATATTGGAAAAGGTATCTGGTTTTCCATGAATGGGAAATCTCCACCAATTCAGACTGTTCTTCTATATCTACTATAGATATTCACTTAATGCTGCAAATACCAACTCCGGTTATACAAAGGATATGTCTCTTAATATGCAGGAACTCTTTTGAAAAATATCAATGAAGACTAATATAACTTCACAGAGTCTTCAACTCATGAGAAGTCTTTCGATCATCAACCCATATTGTAGAAATTACATGATGGGCACACAACAATAGGCTACTTCATTAAACACGATGAAGGATGGCAGCTTCACACAGTCTCTATATTTCTCCAACAACGATCTTCACAAGTTTTTGTGCCAAACAAACACAATCTCTTCATACTTCAACGCATCTTCAGTTTCTTGAGAGAGGTCCCCTGTTTTAAGAGCGGTTGCAGCTCTTCGACAAAAGAGTGGTTGCAACTCTTGGAGGTCACTTGAGTGTAGATACAGGATTTGTTAATAAATTTAGGGTTAATCCTATATTATCCAATGGTCAACATGCAGCAAAAATGTTGAGACACTTTACCTCTACACTCCATTGAATGAGGAACAAATTTGTTGCGAATTTTCATGAGAGGCATAAAATAATTACTGTAAATCTCATCGGTCCGGCATGGGATTTGTTTTATTAATTATGTTATTGTCAGGTGTTGTACTCCTTCATGTCCAATGCATCAAGGATCTCCAATGTACAATTCATCCTCTGAGGTCGCAGTTCAACATATGAACTTTAAAATATTATCACGGAGCATAATTCACATTTATCCATTGTACTTCGGGATCTTAGGCAAACACACCATCTCACAGTGAATCAAAACTTGGATTCCAAACGATTGTGATCACATATCTTCAAAGTATTGGAACACAATTTACAAATGAATGAAAACACCTCCAATGTACAATTCATCCTCTGAGGTCGCAGTTCAACATATGAACTTTAAAATATTATCACGGAGAATAATTCACATTTATCCATTGTACTTCGGGATCTTAGGCAAACACACCATCTCACAGTGAATCAAAACTTGGATTCCAAACGATTGTGATCACATATCTTCAAAATATTGGAACACAGTTTACAAATGAATGAAAACACCCTTACTCAACTGGAAGAGAGGTCGCCACTTCACAACCAATGAATTCAACTTGTAGCAACACACAACTCAAAAGCATTTAAACTTCAATGCAGTGCTTGTGAACCATACACACTTTGATGAGACAGATAGTCTTCAACTTGTATTAATGATATATTTATATGGCTCCAACAGAGCTCCACAAGCGATTAAACTCGGTCTTTATACATCACCGATCTTGGATCTAGTGGAAGCCATGCACCAGTTTCCAACAAACAATGGTCTTCATGCACTATGCGTTCAATGAGGAGAGATCACGATGTAGATCATGCTGTAGAGATACCATGAGATAGTACACATTCTACAGATATAATCAACAACCATCGTAGAGATTTTAAATGACAAGTTGATACACAACCAACTTCACGCAAGTATTTTAAAGCTCCTCCAAATTGAGATTCTCCAAGCAATCATCCTGTAGCATGCAATATCTCTATGATTTCCATGCAAGTTTCCTTGATGCAATATTTCTAGAAAAAAGACACAACTCCACGGTCGTAGCTAGAAATAAGAATCTTCCAACTCGAGCAATACTTACTTCATCACAACTAAAGTTTGGTCGCAGCTTCACATGATGAGAGATAAATCCTCAATACTTCACCGAGAAACAAATCTCTTGAGGACTCACTACATGAGTGTCATCTCAGGACTCTTCACACTTTGGATGAGGGACTCTTCACGATTCTCGATGCACAGTTTTAATCGACATTTCATTCTGAGAAATCTTCACACGAGTTTCATCAATCATCGCCTAGAAAGTGTTTGCAAAAAAGATGTAACCAATATGCAGGGCTTCAAAAATATTGTAAACAATCTCCCTTACAGACAATCTCCCTTACAGACTCAGGCACACTGGAAGGCTTATCTCGACTGTTGATTCCCTCCTTCATTCAACCGGCGAGGAACAAAGTCAACATTTAACTCTGCTCCTTGCCCGCTGACTCAGGCACACTGGAAGGCTTATCTCGACTGTTGATTCCCTCCTTCATTCAACGGGCGAGGAACAAAGTCAACATTTAACTCTGCTCCTTGCCCGCTGGATGGATGGAATCAGCAATGGAGATAAGGATGGCTACACAACATCCACGCAAAACACAACAATCTTTAAACATATAGACTGGATCATTCAAACAATCCATGCTTCAATCTACACTAACGTTCTTACCACAAAGCAATAATACAACATTGAATTCGTAGCTTATATTCAGTCTTCAACACATCACTAAACGATTTACCAAACAACTAAAAAGTTCAATGCACTCTATTAAAACAGAAGATACAACTCTCAAATGCACAGAACAAACAATGATCCACGCCATTATGAGAGAGAGGCATAGACAGAGAGTAGTCTTCATAATCCAATGGATACCCATCATCGTTCACCGACTCTACAGCAGCCACGCAAAGGAGAAGATAGGTAGCACCAGCATCCTACGAACTCAACAACATAACTAGTCTTTTCCAATACTGAGTGTTAATGAAACACTCAGTTTCATGCTCCATTACTCATGTTTTTTAATTCCAACAGACTCCAAGAACACTACAATACAATAGTCTGTATCAACAGACCTCGATTTGAAGATTTGTATTCAGCAGTAAATAGAGAAACCATCAAAGAATGACACTGAACAAATGATACCACCACAGCCTCATATATCCAGTCTTTACGTAGGTTGTAGCTATCTGAACATACAAATCGAGGATGTCAAATATGCAATTATCGAGGACATATATCACACATGAATATGCAAGGAAGAACCTTAATCGCATCCCACAACTTTCATTATCTATTTTATTCTTCATAGGCACGCTTTCAATAGCAACAAAGTCATCACGATTAATGAGCCAAGATTGCAGAGAACTCATGAATGAGAAAACCATTCTGTACACATGAACATTGGAGAAGAATAACTCATGCTTGAATTGAGGGTTTTTGAGGACAAATTCACACAATTTTCTAAACTCAAGTTTATTTCTCCATGTAGCTCTTACGAATCACTTAAAAGGATGAAACAATCAGATGAACACACATAGGTAAAGATAGTATATTGGTGCAGAGGTCGCATATTGTCAGAAGGAGAGCGTGGGTGCATGAAAGAATGATAATATACACATAAATAAAACTGCTTAGAGATTTTCAATGCAGGAAGAGAATAACTGGAGGTAGAAAAATCTTGGAATTAGTGTATGAACGAGCAGGAAAAGTGGTAATGGGAGAGCTAGAATCTCACAACCCAAATACGGGAGTTAGGTATGCAGATCGTCAACAGTTATGGAAGGAGATGAAACATAAGGAGAAAAAATAGATGAGAATGGAAGATCACATTCCACAAAGATTATAACCGCTCGAATACCATTGTAAGGAGCCCAATAGGAAATAAATGATATTAGAAAAACACAACTTAATATAGGAAAATAAAAAACCATACAAAACAAAAAGATAGGCTTTAAAGCACACTAAATTCTCATTCTCATTAATTAACTAATGTACATATATACATAAGAAGTGATTCTTGGTTTCATATTTCAAGTGGTCTTTTGGACTCCCGGGTGACTCTTGGTCTCCCCTATGACTGCTATTTCCTTTTCTCAAGAATTCTCAAGAAAATGAATAATAATAATAATAATAATACAATATGAGAAAATACTAACCCAAATGATTAGATTCCCAACATATTCCAGGTGCATTTCATTTCATAATCCATATGTTTCTTTGTTTGATCTTTTGTTGTGTTTGGGTAATCAACTCTCCTCACTCCCGGCCTTATGACACCCCATGGTAGAAAGTCCTTCGAATCACACAACAAAGATTTCTATGGAAGTAACCAAGTCCCTCCCTTCAATGACTAGTGTGAATGGCACAACCATGGTTGTTATGGAGGTAGCAAAGTCATGCCCTACAAGGACTAGTTCAAGAATGTTTTCTTATATATTAATATATTTACTCCGAATTAAAAAAATCATGTGGAATATATGAAGTGTTATGTGTGGAATATATCAAATAAATTATGTGTGGATTAAATGATTCAACTCTCATGTGTTGAATAGATAGTAAAAAAAATAAGTGGATTAACTTAAGTATTATGGAATATATGAAGTGTTGAGTTTTATTGTATACATTGTTCATTCCTCTTCAAATTGCATATTATATCGTTTATCTATATAATATTAATGTAGAGTTTGGTAGTACAAGATCTTTTTATCAATGGTGACATGCTATCAAGGATTCCTTAACAAAATTGTGTAGGAGGCACACTATTATAGACACTGTTAAGTATAATATGGATATTGATTATTATAAACATTGGACTAATCATATTCAAAGATCGCAACTTTGGAAAAGAAAATTGCGCCTTTCTAATTGAAATTCACACTTTCTCAATAAAAAAGTGCACCTTTAGGGTTTGGAAGTAGTAAAAAATACACATTATTTGTATCGAAAAACACATTTTTGAAACCCAATATTGCTAATTTTAGAACCTAATCTAGCATTTTAGAAAGGTTGACATTGACACTTTAAAAGGCTAAATTCACACTTTTTAATTCCAAACGAGAGAAACCCCAACAACTTTTCTGTGAAGAGATTCAATCAATCCAATACAAGAACAATACTAATAATGAAGATTAAGTTCTAGCATAAAAGTGTGCTCTTCATCAACTAGAAATCCTAGTGAACCTTGAGAGAGAGAGAGGGAGATAAGATAACCCCAAAAATTATGCTTCATGTGATCTTCACCCCTCCTTGAGAAGTGTGCACCACTTGACAAAGAGATATATCTTGCTTGAATGTGAAATTAAGGTGTGGAAGCACTTTATTTATATTCTTATTTTCACTAAAAGTTTCCATAATTAGGTAGACTTGATCTTTTATTTTCTTCCTTATTTATGTTTCAATCCAACTTCTCATTTTGTCTTCTTGGTCAAAGTTATCCTTTTTCACTGAGATGGTTTTCCCTTTCTTATCTTCTGCTTTCTCTTCCTTCATTAAGCGGACTTCACTAGTTCCAGAAGAATACATTTTGAAGCTACATTAACATCAACAAATATCATTATGAAAAACAAGTAATATAGGTGTTTTATATGCAATTACTTATTAGGCTACTCGATAGCATTAAGAAGAGTAATATAAATTATAATAGTGTAACTAAAAATATTGCAAATGACACAAGGCAAATGAACAACAGTAGACGTTTTAGAGGGGTGGTTATTATCACCTAAAATTTGCACACCTGTAACATTTCAGAATTTGTCATGGAGATACATCATCAACATCTATCACGTAGCTCACAATGCTTAATTTTCATGAAAAGTCAACATATGGAATGAAGTTATTTGCATAATATAAATTTTGTTGACCCATACGGGTTTATAAAAGGCAGGTTTGGCCACATAACCACTAGTCACCTTAACCACTTTTCAAAAATAATTTTGACTATGAGAATCCAAGTCAAATTTCTTCAATACCATGGTTCAAAATAAGGGGTGGTCTAAAACCACTTACCAATTAATATTTGTTCATGTGACCCATGATTCGAATTTTTCTTAATGGAAAAATAATTATTTTGCCACAACTTTACCAAGTTTGTCCACGTTTTTATCTTCTAGGTTTTTCCACTTTTCTTAGTGTGTCCACATTTTTAGCCAACTATTCTTTGACCCATTTATTTGTATAAATAATTATTATTTTGCATTGACATGTGCAAGACATTATTAGAAAAAATAATCCCAGTTAATCCTTATCTCTCTTAAGATCAAATTGGGATTTTTATTCTTTCGTGTGGCTTATTATCCAATTAATATTTAATTTTTGTACTTTGGATCATTTTCCTTAGGCAATTTTAACTTTAGACACCAATTATAGGAAATTTGGGGTCTAAAATAGGCCTTATAAAAAACTCCGCCATGGATGAGCTGGATTGAGTTGAACTTTTAAACCAATAGAATTTCAATATCTTTGGTCAACCATTATGGTTGAGTTGGACACATAATGCTTATGTGTCATATTTTTATTTGACAATAGCTAACTCCATATCAACCTCACCTTGTTTAAGTTCTTGAAAAGATCACCTCGAAATAAGATGAATAAACTTTAACTAATAAATATAGAATATTTTATTTGATCACTACTTCCAATTCCTCTAAAACATAACCTTCGCATTAATTAAAATTGTAATGGAAGTATTTTGAAATATTAAAAACATTTATTAATCAATTTTTTAAAAAGAAAACTAAATAATATTTAATTTTAAATAGACTTATCTTGAAATACTAAATAAAAGATATTTAGTATTTTTAATATTATTAAATAATATTTAAAAATAAATATATTTAATTATTACATCCAAAAATAAATAAAACATTTAAATACTAACAAAATAAAAAATAAAAAACTATTTTTAATGTTACTAAAATTATAATAAAATTTGATTTTACTTTTTTTCTCTCTGACCTACCCACCCATTAAACCACAATTTTTTTTATTATAATATAAAAAATAATATGAATATACATAGTTTATTGTTTTTTATTTTATGTGATGTAATATTTTTTATATGAATTAATATAAAATTTATATTTAAAAATAATAGTGATTTTTTTTAATACTATTATAATACTATTTTTCATTATAAATGAATATATTTGAGTTTTACATTTATTAAATATATAAAAAGTAGTGGTCTATTCATTTAAAAAAATAATAATATAAAATTCAAAAGTTTTCTATCATTTATTATGTGTGCACAAGAATCTAAATATTTCATTAATATGTTTAATCAATATCTCTTAACTCTACATTAACTCAATATAGTTGTCAACTATCATTAATGAGACGATTTAGGTTGACTTTCATTAGATTTTCATTAGATTTAATCTGACATGGCATATTTGTAGTGTGATGTGGCTTTTTTTTATTATTTTCCTTAGGAGGCCCATTTTAGACCCCAAATTTCCTCTAATTGAATTAATTCTTTCAAATATTTTTTCCTACCCAACTTATCATGTGAACCTTAGGAAAAATTGGGGACATGACAATCCTTCCCTCCTAAATTTGTTTATCCTCAAGCAACCATAATTAAATTGAGAGAGTACCATCACATCATCAATGCCTCCAACCTTAGGGATGAGCCAAGTCACCACCATGTGAACCATACATAAATTCCATAAGCTCCAACACATTGGAAATCATAAGGGAACATAGAAGTGTGCCCAAAACTGCATCTCTGGAATACCCCAACTATACTTTGATACATGTCTTACAAATCATAGCTCCATCTACACCACTATCATACCATGCACTAAGTGTGAAAGTAAGTACATATATTAGGATCCCAAATGATCTGCAAAAAACACAAAATGCAATATACATCTTCCAATGCACCATGTAAGGAAACCACAAGTACATCCGAAGAAGTGTTCCCCATGTAGGAAACGGGAACATGATACAATGGATATGAGTCGTGTGAATAAGGGATGACCTTCTCCATCAAGCCAACATGTAAAAAACTACTCCAAACACAAACAATTTGAGGGTCCCATTGCTTGCATTGCATTCCCTTCGGTGAGCCAACAACTTAGCTTCTCAGGAAAAAGTATGTATGGATCTCACTGCCTAGAATGTATCCTCCCAAACAGCATCATACTTTAGAGGCTAGCACCATGAAGGGTACTAGGAAGGATAGCAATAACATCATGAAGAATGACTAGATAATGCAAATTAAATGGAAGTATGTCATCCTCCAAGCCAAGTCGAAACATAGAGAGACTATGCATCATGAAATATGCATCCTCAAGGGAGGGATGAATATCCATCATCAAATACATGTCCATAGGGTGAGTCTAAACCTCATCAAATCTCTCCAAACTCATAAGAATGTTCGTATGTGCCCAATGTAGACAAGAATCGAATATGAAATCAATAAAGAGCAAGTGACAAGGGTGAAAATCCAATGTTCAACCACAATAAAGGTATGCATCATCCAAGAAATTCCCACGTTGATCACAAGAAAATGATGCATCAAATAAATATCCAAGAATACAAGAAGGAAATGCAAACATCTGTCTCCTCATCCAACAAGGGAATGGAAAGACACTCAAACCAAAAGATCCAACTAAACACAACCAATGCCTCAACTCTCTGCCACTAGTCAAAGGGTGAAAATATCCATCATATGATCCATTTAATGAATATAGTTGGAAACCCAACGCACATCTATACACAGAGGAATCAAGTATAGGCATATTATACCTCAACTTCTGCTAGGAAGGGTATGGTGCAATCAAATTAACTGGATCGAATGTAGGAGCATCTTGCTTCTCCTCAGGAACCAACAAGAAGAAACCCTCGCCCAATGCTCACCATTAAAGGTGTAGGATGAGGAAGGATGAACAAAATCTATGCAACAAGTATCCACCAAATATGTGGATGCATCAACTCCATCAAGTGTTGGTCCAACGCTAAGCATCTCTTATGACTCTTCAATGGAGAGAGGAATCACTCCATGACAGAGATCAGTTTCGCTCTGGACATGTCCATGTGTTTGGAACTCATCATCTGCATCCCAAAACTCATCAAGAACATGCATCTCATCATGCACCTTATGATCCACCATATCATGACTGACGAGGATCCTCGATATAACTTTAAATGTCATCAACCAAAGGAGAGTGGCTGACTCGAATCTAGGAGGGAGTTGGTGATCTTAGAAATTATTGGTGAAGTTTCTCTATCTACATATTAGATTCCATGAGGGAAATTTGAGAGCTTCTCAAAGAATATTGGGTGGCCATCAACTCATCATTGATATTGCAAATCTCATCTTCATCCCTCAAGGATTCCCCATGCAATGCCTCAACAAGCTCAATCAAATCACCTCTATTAGAGAAAAAAAAAGTGTAGAAATTTACCTTTGATTGTAATTAATGCCTTATGAATATTCTCCAGTGCTTCGAGAGAAGATTGATTTTCTAATGAAGAAGCTCTCCAACAATGATGTGACACTGAAGCATGTTTTTCATGAAGAAGGTGTAAGGCCTCCTTAATATTCCTTTCACTCATTCTACTTAGCCTCACAAAATAAGAAGGTTGAGAGCAAACCTCCTCATCATCAATTAGTGGGTCAACCTCATGAAGCTCATGTGGTGAATGTGAGATCTATCATGGGGCCTCCTCTTCTACTGTAAACAATTCATCTTCTTCAGGCTCATGGTAACTTGTACTTACATTAGTCTCATCAAGTGGAATATCCATGTCACCAACATAGAGGAATGGACATACATTAGTAGATGTCTCTCCTTGTCACCCATCAATAGGTACCTCTCCATCATAGCATCCATCAGTATATGAACCTGCAGAACTTGGGAACTCATTAATAAGTACCCCGTCATGACACCCATCAGGGTCTTAGAAGTGCTTGAGTGACCATTAGTAGTTGATCCATGATCTAGATTCTCAGTGATATTGGCCTCTGGATGATCATCAACATTAGCATAGGTGGTGGATTCTTCTTATTCCTTTCTACAATCCTTATTAATAAGGATTGGATCTCCAATTTTTTCAAAGTCACCATGGAGTGACTTACACTCCTCCTTATGGAATTCTTCTTTTGCTTGACCACTTGAAGAACTAAGTGGATCATGGTCCTATTCAATGATTGAGAATGGATTTAGGGGTTCATCCTTATATGTATTACACTTGTCTAAATCAATATTAGACCCTAGTTGTGTTATGGCTTGTACAATCCATTGAGTTATTGCTTCAATATTTTGGTTGAAACTAGATTTCATCTTTTTGAAATTTTCTGCCATGCTTTGTGTTTCTTCTTCTCCTTGGATCTCTTCCTCTGTGAAATATTTGTCTTCTTTCTCTTATGTAGTTGGTTTCCTAGGATTGCTCCTCTTGGGAGGTGGTTTTATCTTTGGAATCATCAATTAATTCCACACAAGGATAGAGGAAAGTGATCTGATACCATTGTAGTGTACCAAAACCAAAAATTTTGCACACTAGCTCCAAAGACTCAAAACTAGGCCAAAGAGGGTTAGGTTCAAGGGTGAAGGAAGATTGGGGCACACTTGGGATTTTTAATGACCTTTGTTTTGTAGGTTTTTTAGGTTTATATATACTTATGAATGTTTGTGTAGACTTCATAAAGTTTGGGAATGATTTGGAAAGGTTTGGAGTGAGCTTGGGAGATCAATACAACACATGATAACGATTTTAAAATGGATGGAATGGGTATAGGAAGTTAAAATATATGAAATCCCACTTGTTATGTATTGTATAGAGTCTCAGGTTTCTGCAAAAACTCATAGAATGTGAATTGGGTCTCCTGAGAGGAATATATGGTTGTTTTAACCAGAGCTAGTAAAAATTTACTAATGAATGAGCAAGGGTGTGGAAATTGGGGATTGATGGAATGAATTTAGATATGTAGGATAGAGGCTTTGCAATATGTGGTTGTAAATGATCTACATAAATATTCAATGATGAAAGGTTCAAAATTCCTTCATATTATACATTAGGGAAAAGGTGGATTGACTATCACATTGACCATTGGCACATTCGGGAGTGTGTTACGCCTTGGAAGCCTCAATTGCTAAATCAATGGCATGAAATAAACATTCCTAGGAATTATATGGAAAATCATATGATCCTAGTGTATAATGGGGTGCCACTAACAATCATATGAATCAATGGAAGCAAGTTTGCAAAGCAAGATTGAAGAATTGGCAATTTTGGCTTAATGAGGAAGCTAGTTTCCAAGGGCTTCCAAACGGTGTACGACCTCAACCAAATTGTGCAAGGAGGGTATGTGCAGGACCAATTTCGAGTTTTTTAAACCATAGGTAATGTCATATTTACAAGGGGATTCGTTTTGGTTAGTAAATTAAACTTAATTCCAAGATATTTCAATATACACACAATATGGAGACAGAGTGGACAAAAGAGAGACACAATAGGAACCAATGAAGATTTATTTTATAGATATTAGTAGTATGGATCATGTACATCAAAATGGATTCTAAGAGAAGTAAGAATAACGTCATAGAGAAAATAGAGAGGAGTGAGAAGATGATATATGGGAACCAAATCCTCTACAGAACATATGATCCACTATAGAAGCCCCAAATACACCTACCTGAAATAATATTTAAAAAAAGAGAGAAAATGTGTGAGCGTCTAGGAACTCAAGCATATGGAGGTACCATGAGTATGAAATCTCAATATCACAAAAAGCATCTGATGTGATCACCGGAGGGATGTAGAAGACCTGCAAAAAAATTATGACCATGTAGTACAATTAGACCTAGCATCAGTATGGGATCAATACAAAACCATGAGAAGAGCATGACGCTCAACTCCACTTCATCAATGCCTTGGCTACTTAGACGCATAAGGGGGCCATCACCAAACTGTTGTCAAGGCGATCATCACCCAAGACTTAAGAATATAAACTTTTCTTCATAAAATCATTACATCAACAACCATACTTATCCCTTGCACTACTTCTCCTTTTATACTTGAGAAGTCCCCATTTCTAAGTTCCAAAACCATGAGCTATAAAAAATCATAGTCAACTACTAGCTCATCCCATTTCTCCAATACTATGGGAAAATACAAGTTTAGCCACATAACCACTAGTCACCTTAACCAATTTTTCATTAATAATTTTGACTATGAGAGTACAAATTCAATTTCTTCAAAACCATGGGCCAAAACAAGGGGTGGGTAGGTCGAGCAGACCGTTAGCCGAAAATTCAATCCAAAATATGTCTGAACAGAATTGAACCTGAGTGGATGGAATGGAATCCATCCATCCCCACCAATAGACCATCATATCCTTGAATTTTTTTAATGGTGGTTCACCAGTTTGTTAGAGGGCTACATCCATTGGGAAATATGCCAACACCTGCTATTCTAGAGAATCAAGGTATGGCCAAATTTACATAAACCACTCAATCATTACATAGGGGATCAAAAAGAGCATCGTGTCACTTACAAGAATTGAACCTAGGTGGGGAGGGTAACAATTAGTCCTTCCAACTACCCAAGCTACATCAATTGGACATTTGCACAAATAATTATTATTTTGCATTTTTTATCTGTGCAAGGCATTGTTGGCAAAATTAATCCCAATTAATCCTTATTTCTTCTAAGCAGCTCGAATTAGGGATTTTATTCCTTCATGTGGCTTATTATCCAATTCATATTTAATTTTTGGACTTTGGATCATTTTGCTAAGACAATATTAACTTTAGCCACCAATTAATTATTTTAATTATTTTTTCCTAGCCAAATTATCATGTGAACCTTAGGAAAAAAATGGGGACATTACACATGATTACCTCCCCAAGGATTTGAAGGTTCCAATGTCCTCTCCTCTGTTTAAATGTCTATTTTCGTTAATTGCAAAAATAGGGAAAATGGTTTTAGCTTTGAATAATATGTTGATTTCTTGGTTGGATTTCATCAAATTAGAAAGAGATAGTTGATCCTTTTTGGGTTAAAATAGGGTTGGAATTTCAAATGGCCGACACCTGTCAAAATTGTTGGTAACTACTAAAATTTGAAAGATTTTTTATATTCTAAGCCAGATTTTGATGGTTTCTCTAAAATCTTCGCTATATTTGACAGGTAAATCAACCCAAGACGGGCATTTACCCGTCAAATTCCATCCCTGGGTTAAAATGCCTCATGTACATGTGATGCAGGGGTTCTCATACTGTGCTTTAATTCTCTATGAATTCCCCTCATTTCTTGTTTGAATTCAATCTTTCAAACTTCATACCTTGATTCCAGAATTACATACGCGTTATACGAATTGAGTAGCATTACCGAAATTCAAAATACTATCGAATCTCTTCTTTAACATTATCAACTTTGAACTTCTGTTGCATAGTGTTACTGGATATCCTTATTCCTTCAACACAACTCTCAACTCAAGCATTCAACCACTCAAAATTCAATGCATTGAAAAAATCAATGCTTCAAGATTTTACACCATCAAACTAGGCCTATAAACTTCACTCTATTTTTGTAACTTCAAATGTTATAGGTTCATATCCACAAATTCATAACCACATATACATCTCATTATGCAATCATCCATTTACCATTACATAGATTGAAACTGTAATTATTAGCTATTCAATCAACTAATGGAAAAATGCCCATCTATTGGCCACACACCAAATAGTTATTTCAACTCGGGAAATCTAAGGAATTTATTACCTTACCCTTGTCATTAATCATTTGTATCTGCACTCATATTTGCAATTTAACTATTGATTCAATCCTACTATCATAATTCAAATACAAGAACTATAATTTAGAATAGATCTGTGGGTGTAATTGAGGGGTGGGGACGTGACACGTTATAGCAGTCAACTTATAGACTGTGTTCCTTGAGCCGAAACTTGTTTCTATGGAAGAATTGTTTCTATGTATATATTGGATGCATGTATAGGTCTGCTTACATGACTTCTCTCATTGATGATGAAATTGAGGGAGACTAAATGTTAACGAAAGTAGAAGAAAGACATTGTATTTTTTCATATATTCATCAAGGATGCATTTGGCCCAGGAAGTCGTATATCCTATAATGTAATGTTGTTAATCTTGTTATATTTCAAGGTCAAGTTTGAAGTATTTAATGTTTCTCATTAAGAGTTTGTGATTTTTATAATCACCCAGTGTAGTTTTCTAGTACATACATGTTCAACAATTTAGCTTTAGTTATGTATTAGATTATCCAGATTACTGACATGCTACCCCTCTAGGCTAAGCTCATATTAGTTCAATTTCAACATATATTTTGATGGATCGATGTCTCCATTACAACTCCCTTTAACTTGGGATCCTCAAAATTTAATCTCTTTTTTTTAAAAGAAAAGTCTAGCAAAATGACAAAAATTAATGTTTTTTTGAAATTATAGGTCTAATATGTTATAGATAATATTTCTTTATAATGTTTTCATTGTTTGTTTCTTTATTTTAAATAAATATCCTAATTCACTTCAATTTTTCCTATATCTTTTGTATTTTACCTGATGCTTTATCAATGAGAAAGCGACATTTTAATGAGGAGGCAGAAACACTTCATGACATCTTTCTCATTGCTCTCTTTCTCACTTCATCACATCTGCTTTACTTTCCTTTTTCTTTTTCCTTTCGACGTTCCTTTACGCTTTCTCGGGCAATTTCTAGTTTTAACAAAGTGAAGAATTATATATATGCGTGTAAAATTGTGGATAATGATTGAATATGATAAGTTGTTTATAGTTGAGGATTAAAAGTAAATAAAAAACATGTAGATGTGGTTGGACATGAGATATTATGGTGGTCAT
This sequence comes from Pseudotsuga menziesii, assembly GCA_001517045.1. Classification (NCBI taxonomy): domain Eukaryota; kingdom Viridiplantae; phylum Streptophyta; class Pinopsida; order Pinales; family Pinaceae; genus Pseudotsuga; species Pseudotsuga menziesii. The sequence goes on along the minus strand of LPNX010174471.1, from coordinate 113,382 downwards.
TAGACACAATATATTATGGATTTATTGAGTATAATTAAACATATTTTTTATATGAAAAGACAAGGTACTTCACACATAATCATATTAAATGATGTATTTATAAGATTTTGAACAATGTGCTTTGCTTATAATAAACTTCATGTCAGGAAATAGTTGTGCCATACATTATCGTGTCAAAATGTCCTTGTCCTGTTATTGGACATCCATATAAGTTTGCATAGTTTCCTAATTCCACTGGATCACCAACATCAACTTTGTCACAACATTCACAATTGTTGTTGTAGTAACTATGTTCACATAGTAGCCATGACATCCATATAAGTTTGCATAGTTTCCTAATTCCACTGGATCACCAACATCAACTTTGTCACAACATTCACAATTGTTGTTGTAGTAACTATGTTCACATATCTATGGCTACTATAGTTGCGAGACGAGCCAAAGTTGGCTCTAGTGGTTCATGGGTATAATAACAAGTATACCCAATCACTCAAGCTTGGATTGTCCTTTTATCTTTGAGGTAGACAATACTATAAGTGTTGGATTATCCAACTCCATTGGGCTCACCTAGTTGAATGCCAACTACAAGATGGGATGGAATGAGTCCATGAAGGCTTTTACAATTTGTTTTTCGATGTCCGAATTGGATAACATCCAAGATGCAAGATCAAAACTTCTTGGATAACCATTCACGTGTGATGTAAAAGAAAAAAACATATTTTTCCGTATTTCCCATGTTCTTCATAGAATAAGGGATCCATTAGCCTTAAAATCCCGTGAAGCAGAAATGACATTGTAGAGTCAAAAGATGTTGCTTAAACATGTTTATTACTTCGAAGTTATTATGTATTTGATCAACAATTTATGTGGTTCATCCTCGACCAAGCATTAAACAATCCACTTTATTGAAATAGAAACCCCTTACACTATAATGCCAACAAATACACTTCCATATCCTTGCTTATTGCTTATTTAGAAGATGATGATGATAATAATAATAATAATAATAATGTCATCAAAGATAAACATCAATTTGGTGTATGAGACCCCCTTATTTGTAGGACAAGGGACGCCCCTTAAGAAACGATGTAACTGCTAAAATCTACAAAAATATATATACCCTAACCCTTCAGATTTGAACCTAAATCAATCTAACTTATTATAAGCCTTATCAAACTAAATTTTTGGAAAAAAAATTGTTGACTAATATCCTAGAAATGCTTTTCCCTCTATTAAAATTTTTGGGTTCAAATTTCAGTTTATGCTTGAGAAAGAAAAGAATACAGGATCCAAGGTTTACTTTATTAAACCAAAAAGTGTCTCGGAAAGGAAAGAATAATAGCCTTAAGGAACCTCGAGGACCGTGATTGAAGATTTATGGAGATTAGACAAAGGCTTCCTTTACCTTCAAAATATTTTTCCTTGGATGAAAGTGAATATTAATCATTATAAATTTAAAAATAATGATTATAAAAAAATAAATTAAAAAGCAGCTTAGTTGAACTTGGTATGTGGGTAGTGATAAACGTAAGTTTTATAAGCGTGGAAGATGATTGAATTTACAAAGATAAGTTCGATTGATCAAATTAAATAAATAAATTTTATAAAACTATTTTTTAAATGTACTTATAATATTATATATTATAAAATTTTAATTTTCAAAATTGAATACTATGTCAATAGAAAATAGTTTTTTTTAATTATAACTAATTAGGAATCAGTATCTTGTACACAGTGGAGTTAAGCTAGAGTTCGAGTAGATTACTAAGTTCAAAAATTGTAACAGCAAACCAGAGTTGGGGCCAGTCTTAGTTTGAATGTGAGAACAATATGTCCAGCGGCAAGTAAAACTGTCACCGTGGTTGCACGAGGCATTAAAGGATGACAGCACCTCCCGCAAGAGAATACTACGGTCCTCCCGCAAGAAAAGTAACCTAGACTCCACCGGGTCAGCCAGAAGCCCCACCGATAGCTCACAAAGTCAACCCCTCACTATAAGGTTTGAACATAAAACCTCATGAAAACCAAATTAACTCATCTACACCTCATGACTAAAAAAAAATTACTTGCTAAAAAAATGTACAATTCTTTAAAGTTGAATTCCATCCAACGAGAAAAAGGTTGTTTCCTAAGGTGAATGGAAGTTGGACATTATATGTTGTCTCCATAGAAACATAATTAGTCGCCTACAATCACAATTAGTCGCCTACAATCCAAATAAAGTTTTTTCAAATATTTATATTAAATAAAAATTAATAATTATTTTTCAAAATTTTAAAAATTTGTAAATTATGATTTAATTAATATTATCTAGTTTTAACCATATTTGTCATCATGTCAGAAGACTAAATTAATTACGTCGTAAGGCGTTTCAACATGTGGGAGTCTACTCCCCGAAGTTAATGCTTTTTTTTTTCATTCGTCGATATTTTCGTCCGACAATTCGGATAATCTCCATTGTTGATGCCCAGTCCGCCATTACTGCTGCTGCTTACGGTCAAGTGGTCGAAATTTGCACAGTCCAGTCCACCATTACTGCTGCTGCTGCCATTGCATCTGCTGCGTCTGTGGATTTGTTGATAGGAATAATAGTCTGCTAGAGTTCTGAAATGAAAGACGGTGCTGACAGTGTTTGCTAAGCTGTTGGATTATCGTGTTTGGAGCTTTAGGGTTTTCGGACACGGGATCTGTCATGGAGGAGGGCACGGAACGGTATTCGCTTGAGCTGTAACGAGGTTTTCGCAGAATGCGTAGCTGGAAACATAGCCGTGATGAAAATACAACTTGGGACGCCTCAACGCTCTCTCACTGCTGTTAAGAAAAAACTCGAACGACTCTAGGACATCGCGTGTTTGTATATTGCAAGAAAACGGGGACAGAGTCTTGACATTGTTGTTGTAGGGATCTTTTTGTTGAGAAGGGGACGAAGTGAACGGAAATCGACATGCAATACTGTGTTGGCGATTGGAAAAACAGAGGGCTCTACTGTTTCTGGCAGAATAGTAGAGACTTTCGCTGGTATAATTGGGTTAGTTGACATAAATATTTGAAAAATCTGTGCCAGGGAAGGTATCTTGTGGTGGAAAAGCTGAAGTCAAGGGACATTTAGCGAAATCATGGGAAATCTGAGTTCAGCTGTTCTTCCTTTTGCTACATTTACACCCCAAGGTACATCAACCGAAAAATGATATCTTGCTTGGGAGCTGAACTAAAGCTTGCTTAATTGATCTATGATAATCTCAATTAAGATGCTGATTTATCTTTCTTTACAAACTGATATAATTGATATTTTCAGATAGAAAAACACACACAAATATATCTATCCGAAAGTTGCAACAGAACCCATGGCATATGTGCCGCCGCACAGAAGATTTCAAGAAGGTTCTTCTTCTTCATCTACGGAAAATGTCCAACTTAAATTCTGGGATTGGTTTGCAGTTTACGGGAGTGATGATACGTCCAACTTTTCACTAGAAAGTTGTACACGCTCTCTGCAAACCCTCGCGTAAACGGTAACAATCGTAACCCGTATCTCGTCTTACATTTATCGGCATTCTTTTTGTGATTTAAAACCTCAAAATTAATTCCATTACTTCTATTTAATCATTTTTTCAAGTTTAGTCTGAGAAATAGAAGTTATATTCCTGCGATGCCATGTCTAAATTCTCAGATAATTAATTTTAGGGTGTTTTCAGTTGATGTAAATTTGTAAAATGGCAGTTTCTATGCCCTAAAATAATCATGGTAATTAGGTAAACATAATGTACTATTTTTTCCTAATTATATTTTAACAAAATTTATAATGCTATTATTTGGGTTTCCAGAGGGTTTGGAAGTGGAAAACAATCTGCGGCCGTGTATCTAACAGAGTCAAGAATGCATAGTTTAAGCTAAACGGGGAAACATACCATTTGCCCAAGAACGATGGCAATAACACTCTCCATGGTGAATGCCTAGCTGCCTTGCTTTTCCAGTATTGCATTTATGTGGATAAACAGAGAGCCCTATAACAAAATCTTTATGTATGTTAACACATCATGTTGGGTTACATATATGTATGTATTGTTGATTGTTTGGTGGTGTGTATGAATATAGGAGGGTTGAGAGGCTTTGCCAATGTGCTATGGAAAGTGAAGGAGTATAGAGGCGGAAGGAAGCCATCTGTTAAATTCACTTACCACGGCTTCAATGGGGAACAAGGTAAATGTCATCATATCATACAACAATAATGATCTAACTGTAAAACAATTGAAGCTTTGGTCAGTTGGCCTGTGATTTAGCTTTAAAATAAGGGTGATGTTTATTATAACTTGCATCTCATTCTAATTCTTGGATATATTTACATCTCAAAAATTTTCATTTCACTTATTTCAAAGATTGATTGGTTTCTAAAATCTGCAGACATAGAACCCTGGAAATTTTGTTGTTGACTTTTCATATGCAGCATTCATGGATAAAAATGGATGGTACAGACACATTTTTCCAACGGGGTGCCAATCAGATGATTCATAAAACTCTGCATTGAATGTAATGAATGTGGATATCTAAAACCGGGAGTTTGATATTTAGATCATGTCTATTTTGGATCCAACAAAATGGAAAAAAATTTAAACCAATGGGTTTGTGTCCTTAATATTATTTCAAAGGTTATTCTAGCTACAATAAACTAGGATTGATCGAAATAGTGAAATAATAAACAGTGTTGCAAAGGTTATGCCAGATGCAATAAACTAGATTTGATAGAAGTAGTCAAATAATAAACCATATTTGGTGGTTTTTGAAATAGTTTCAGATCTGATCCCATAGAGAAGCCAAGCATGCCTGACGAAGCCCTAGATGAGCAAGATGGGCTCTCATAGAAGCCAAGCATGCCCCGCCTCCTGGGCTGATTGGATAGAGAATACCCATGGCACTTGAATAGAGGACCCATGATGAGCCAGATAGAACATGGATTCTATCGTTATAAATAAGATGAAACATGGGTAATTCATATATTCGGACTTTAAAATATTTTCTCTTAGCATCTGAGAGGTATTTCAACATTAGAAGGAGCACAATCTTAAATAGATTGGTTGGTAGAAATGAGGTTTTGTTGAAACAGGGGATTGTGGGTTGCCTGGTTGAAATACCTCTCTGTGTTACACTGATCAGAGATTTTGATTAGGTCTAGCAGCACCCCACACTGCACGCATGGAATAAACTTGCAGGAAGTTGCAGACCTATTAAATTTCCTCACAACTGAGAGATGGCCTGCAACTTTCAATACAGTACACACTTGTTAACTGTAACTACTAATAAAGGAGCAGTCTATTTAACGGAATTAGGTGATAAAAAAATCACAATTTTGTCCATGAAATTCTGCAATTTAACAAATTCTAACGCTTTAGATGGACTGAATGAAAACTACTTCATACCATAATTTCGGTAATCAAATCAAGAAAGCTCAAAAGGAAAATAAGGATTGTTTACTATCTGAAGCTTTATTGGTGACTGTCAAGTTTTATAGGGGTCTGTGCTAGTTAATATCACTGCAAAGATATGTTTCCTGTAACTAATAATAAATCTTTGTTTCCTATTGAAACATGCAGGTTTTCCTGGTGACCTTGATGTATCAGTGACATATACAATAAGTGCAGACATGGAACTAAGACTTGATTATGAGGCAATACCAAGAAACAAAGCCACACCTGTGAGCTTAACTACTCATGCTTACTGGAACCTTGCAGGGCACAACAGCGGGAGGGATATACTGGGAAACTCTGTGAAAACATGGGCTTCACATTATACTCCCACAGATGACCATCTCATTCCAACAGGCTAGATATTGCCTATAAAGGGAACTCCATTGGACTTCAGGAAAGAGACGATTGTGGGCACCAGAATTAATAAGGTGAAGAGTACCAAGAAACCCCCTGGATTTGATAACAATTATGTTCTGGATGGACCCAAGTTGAAGAATGGGCTGAAGCCTGCTGTGAGAATGAAGGATCACTGGAGTTCGAGGGTGATGGAGGTGTGGTCCACTGCTCCAGGCATGCAGTTCTATACTAGTAATAACCTGAAAAACAAAGTGGGCAAAGGAGGCTTCCTATACAAACCACACATAGCACTGTGCTTCGAGACTCAGGGTTTTCCCAATGCAGTGAATCAGCCTAATTTTCTCTCTGTCATTGTCAAACCCGGTCAGATCTATAGGCAAACTATGCTCTACAAGTTCTCAGTGGATAAATAGATAGTCAAACATATAACCTTTTTGTATTCGATGGGCTGTCTGTTCCCATTTTAAGTGTAGTAATAAGAGAATTCTCAGAGCCATGGATATCCATATATCTGCATGTGTGCTCTCGTTAAATGTTTTATTGGGGACTGTGAATTACAGAGAATAGAAGCAACTCACACAGGGAAATTTGACTTTTGTTTGTCGAAGCCTCACCATGTGAAACCTCATTTTCTGTTTCGGTTGGGCAAAATTCTATTTCATGAGTATGACGCCTTTAACTTTGTCCTTTTACTAGTAGTAATTTGCATAATTCAACGATTGTTTTCCCATCAAATTCCTTTTATTTTGTTGGAAATATTTGTTAATTTATTTGTAGTGTTGACTCTTTAAATGGAAATGGAAATGCAAAAGGATGAAGCAAGTACACTGTGGGCATGCACACCACTTATATGTTTTAAAGGGAAAAGGAAATTACAGAGGCAGGTTCACAACATGTTTTGTATTGTATACAAAAGTGTTTTAATCAAGAGTTGCAATGAAGGTGGGTGGTTATGATTTGCTCAAAGGGAAAAGGAAATTACAGAGCAGGTTTACAACATGTTTTATATTATATTATTGATGTTTTAATGTTAACAATCAAATTTGAAAAGCTACTCACTATTGCATATAAAAAAAGTGTATTTTATAAAAAAGTGTATTTTATAACTTGCATATTGCCATATGAAATTATGGGAAATGCCCATATAACCCCAGTCATAGGGAGGCACCACCTTGCAAGGATCCAAACCCTGAGCTCAGGTTGCCAGAATGTTGATCCATTTTATGGTTTAATACTACTGCATGTTTATTTGGAACTGAGTCATAGTGCCTTAATCAACAGTTGCAATGAAGGGTGGTAGTTATGATTAGTGTTAAGGATCAAATTTGAAAAGCTACTCAAAATTACATATTACTTTGAGTAACTCTCTTTTATTGAATAATTGAGCTAACATGTTCCTATTCATTACTTTGCTACAAAGAGTATGTATCTTATCCCTCTCTATGTTCATACTTCATAGTTATTTTACTTTCATGATTTACTCATATTTAGTAGAAAGTCTTTTCTTCTGTGCATTTAGACTTTTAAGTGAACCACATCATTTGTTCTTTTCTTCTTTGTCAAGTTCAATATTATTTGGTATAGAGCTATATCATGGGTTTTTATAAATGTCTTAGTTATACACTTACTTCACAGCTTTTGTCAGCAATACATGGGTAGTATGTACCTCAACTTTCCAATTGCAATTATTAGGGGATCAAATTTTCAAGGGTGGATAGATAATGGTTGGCATCTGTCAATGAGGAAACTGTTATAACTTTTATTTTGAATAGAATAGTATTCGGAAATTATACTTATTCTGCAAGTAAAAAATTTGTATAAACTCTAAGAAAGATAAGGATACAAAAAACCAGAAAACAGTCTTTACTTTCATGCAAAATCTAGACCTTATGACCCCAAGATAAGATCTGAAATAAAGCCAAAATCTGAACATTATCTAGTCTTGATCTGCAAATATACTACTGAAAAGATGATCAGAGCAATGAAAGGAGATCTGTCCATTCTCCTTTTCACTATTTTAAAGAACTTTACTGTCCTTGATGCTGTCATGATCTTCTGGCTCTATTGCCAATTTTTTATTTATTTATATTGTTTTTAAATCTGTGTCTTTCCTGCTTCTAACTGTTTGAGTTTTACTTGTTCTATACAGCTACAAAATATTTAGGGGGGGTGTAGTTGATTACCCTTGGGCTTATTGAAAAGAGTTTGCAAAATTGTTTTATGGGTTTCGACCCTTCCAACTCTGCGATGTATCGAGTATATTCTTCAACAGTTGGCTCACTTGAGTTCTGAGCTCAAATTTTTCAATATTATATTGGCCAAGCCGGATTGGAATTGGATCGTTTGGACCGATTTAGTGGGTATGGGTGTTAAATTAGGCTTTGAAATGGGGCAATATGTTGGTTTAATCGCAAACATATGAATTCATGAAAAAATCTACGATTAAATGTGCACATGCTTGAAACAAAAAGAAGAGGAAATTCAAAGCAAATATGAAATTAAATCCCACCCCGCAAACCTTAGATCACTGTTATTTTTTTTTCGATGGAAGAAATCTTGGAGAACACTCTGAGTACTTTACCATGCGTCATGGATGATAAATGAGGTAAGCTGTCGGCCATAATTACGGAGCCTCATTCCAATGGGATCAAGAGAGTCGAACTTGTGACCTCCCCTACTGTGGGAGGAGAGATCTCACATTTGGCTCAAGATCAATTAAGCTAATCCTCGGGGCTATTAGATCATTGTTATATACAAACATCTCCCATGTTTTCCTCACACCTCTTTCTTTCATTGATTGTGAGCATTTGGAGTTTGTAAAGCTACAATGAAGATAGTTGATTTAGAGTTTGATTTATCATAGAAAATTGGGGCGAAGCATTTGGTGCAGAATGCCCTCAAGTGAAAAAATTATGCAATTAGTCAAATTTGTAGTGTTTTGGAGTGTGAGCATAATTTGTTTGTAGTTCAAGGCATTCGCATGGAGAAGAGAAACTACTTGGAATAACAATGGTTGAATGATCTTGTCTTCATGCATCGTAACCTTCCACTTATGCACAACCAGTTGTTGAACAAAATCCTTGATGCAGATCTCATTGTCTAGATGCAATTGATCCCTTCTTGGGGTTGATAGTGGAAATTTTGCCATAGAATTTGATGATGATTATTTTTGGGGGATGGGTGTGAAGGATGATCCAATAGTATCACGAAGCACCAACGCTCATTTCTCTACAAGATATGAGCACAGGGTATATAAGAGTGAGGAATCTCATGCCTTCCCAACGCCTTGGTGTTTTGAAATTGTGTGCGTGTGTGTATCTTGAAGTGTGTTGATTTTATGGTCTCTACATGTCTAGTGTTCAGCATTTGTATCCCTATGTAAGGGGACTTCATACATATTATATTTGATGTATTCATTATTACATATTGAATATTATGTCGAGTCTCTTTTTCTTTTCAACCATTTTGTAGAAGTGTATGTACAAACTTTATATGGTATGAGATTCAAGCACAATGATGGTATCTAAGAAGCTAGAGCTAGACACTACGACATCTCAGAGTCAAATTGGGTTTTACAAGTTATTATATGCACATTAACACGTGGATCCAAAACAACACTTGGAAGGGTAGATCTCTTAGAAAGATGTGCAAAGAGGAGTGTTCAACTTGCGAACCATATATCATGAAGTCTCCTCTATTCAATGCACGCCACCCTAGGCATGTCAAGACAAGGATGTAAGTATGCCTACAAAGATTTTATTAATAAATTGGAATTTGACAATCATTAGTATAAGCAACAACATAGTAGATAGATCCATAAATTTATGTAATGTTACTTGATTGTAACATAAGAACTACAAAAACTAACAATCCATTCTCATTTGGATGAGAGAAGAATACTTTTCATGATTACTTTTGAAAAGCCGATAATGTAATGGCCAATTATGTGAAGAATATAATGTCTTGTTGTACATGTCCACATCTCCTTGCTTAGCTTGCAACACGGCGTTCTTTTAATGCACCCCTAGGTACAATTGCTAGTTTAAAATACTAAAAAGTAGCATATAATTCCACATACTCCGGATGCATTGATATTAATTATTGGCGACAAAAGAAAAGTTCAGCATCTGTCAAATACGATTTAATGTTGACCCTAGGATCACTGAGCTGTCGTTTTCCCAGTGAGTAGGATATCCGTGACCATTTATACTTGCAGTGAAGTGACCGGAACATTATTTGGAATTAATTTTAATTTTATTGTAAATTTTAATTTTTAAAATTTATTATTGGATTATATATAAGTTTATTGTATCTAAAGTAGTGAGTTATACTTTAGAGAGGTATTTTATAGTTCAGTAATTATGAAATTAATGTAATGTCATATTATTAAAAATAAAATGTAATTAAAAAATATTTATGTTTATTTATAAAATAACAAATTAAAATTAAATGAAAAATAATTAAAAAATCTATATCTAAGATTAAAAAAAAAAGATTAGCATAGATCTATATTAAAATATCAAGGGATCAAAATTCATGAGGTGTAAATTTTGTTTTGTATGTAAAAAAATTAAGATAAAAAAAAAATTTACATATTAAGAAATTTGCTTCTCTTCAAGCTCTTTGAACATATAAATATAATTTAAATGAAACTACATAATTCCTTTCTTTAGGTGGATAGGCCAAACTTTGATCTCACAAATGTTAACCATCATCATCATCATCATATTGTTTATTTAACAATTGTAAATTATAATTTTAAGATATTAAATCATTAAAATTTATTATTTTATTATCTAAACAATTATAATTCAAAGATATTATCTTATCAAAAATTATTATTTTAACTATTTATAAATTTATTATATAAACAATTATAAATTTATTATATAAACAATTATAAATTATAATTTAAAATATTATACTTTCAAATTAATTCAAGCAATTGAAATTGTTATTTAAGTTACTGGTTGCCATAATATTTTTAATTAAAAAATTAATTATAATTATAATTATAAAAATAAAAAAAAATTCCAAAATCTGTCATTTTAACAATTATAAATTACAATTTAGAAGTATTATTGCATCTTTGAAGAAGACCACCATTATAACATTTGCACATGAATTTGGACAAGAAGAGAATATTTATATAATGTAAATAACATGGATACATAGTGACAGCCTTTGTCGACAACTCATCGGAATCGAGCAACTAAGTTCTTCCACTTGGGCCTCCACCACTTCAATCCTCCATACAAGGAAAGCTCACGAGCATAAGGAGTAATTGGGTTGCTCCTTCACAAGATAAGAAGAGCTTGAGAGATGAACACAAAGGAGTTCATACTATCAAGGATAATGGGATGTAGACTCAAGATAATGGCAACGGGGCAAACTTTCGCTATAGTTTCGTTTCTCTCAAAGTTTCCCCTCTTCCAATACTTCTCAATGACTTAGTATACAACCCTCAAATGGGAAATGGAGGGTCGAATCAGAGAGTTTTCCAGCATATGGAAGGTCAAGGATCGTAGACATCGTGACTTGGAATGGAAAACTCAAAAATATTTTATTTTTGAGCACGAAACCTGATGTACATGGGATGTATAATTGTTCACCCACGTGTATACGTGGTCTGTATAACTGTTCACCTGCGTGTTTACGTGGGCTGCATAATTGTTCACCCGTGTGTATCTTCAAAAGTGTATGTTTAAGGTTTCCATTGAGCATCTGGAATATTGTAAGCAACGGAGGTATAGTGAGTCTACAAAGGGACAACGTAGGCCATCAAGGCATGATGCATAAGGTGTGGAAAATCATGCTATAACAGATGCCCCCTGATTTGTGATGTCAAAGGGAGAATCACGATGGCCAAAATACATTATAATAATCCCAAGAGTGGAGTCGTGAAGACCCAGTCGGAAGAACTAGCTACAAATCAACATGCTACAATATTGACTTTGAATACATGGTTGCAAATCTGGAGTATACAGCATTCCCAGGTACATATACATGAAATGGCCATGAATAGGCATAATGAACATATGTGATAAGTGATCACAACCACATACAATATACAGTGGAATCTAATCTCCATATTGAATGAAAACATCTAGTACATAATAAAGTACACATTTCTCAAGCATAAGAACTAAGGTCCCATAGGTACTATCATGATCAAGATAGTAACATATATGAGAATGCCACCATATTCTAAGGTCTTCAACCCAAACCCCTGATGGTACATGTCCCATCACGTGAAAAAAGGTGTTGAGGTCGAACATGATGAAACATCGCTTGATTACTGGTCATTGAGGTATATCGTTAACAAACGTCATATAACCCACCGATGATGAAAGTGGGTGTCAAGGTACCGAGCACATTCAACAAGTGTGAATAGATGTGTTGAGTTCGAACACTTGAAGAATCCATCGATCAGGGGACATTGATGTATTCCAAAACTGTCGATGGAGAGAGAACTTGCCACTAATGATTGCAAGTCTCAAGGTACTCAACTAAATCTAGATCTCGATTCCATCATAAATTATCTTAAGTTGATGGAATGGAACCTGTTGGAAGGAGAGTATTAAGGAATACCCCATTAACCAACATGAGGTACATAGCTAGACTATATGATTTGGAAGAACTCAAATGAACATGATGTACACGAACTAGTAACCATATGTGTTTCTCGCTCATACTAGATGCAAGTAGCATGCGAAAGAGACCCTCTAAATAGCAACCAATGATGAAAAATATTGATAGAGGCAAGGAAACCACCAATAGGGTTTAATGGAATCCAAGAGATGACACGAATCCCAATGTGTGAATATATTTCTTGTCGTCGAACGCAAGGGAAACCACTCGGTCAATGACCAATGATGAGATGACATCTACTGAGCTCAAGGTCACCTACCTTGATGAAAGTAGGCCCAGGATTCTAAGTAGGACAACAACTCTATAAAGTATCGGGATGGCCAACATGCATAGTCAAGATATATAATACCCACTGAATTAATAATTTATTATTAATTATGCTGGAAAAGTGCTTTAATTATTATTTTTATTATTTTATTATTTTTGCGTCGAGAGGCGCTCTACAACCCAGTATGGGGGAGATCTTGTAATGTTATGTAACGTTCCTCATGCATGTAATGTTCCTTATGTAAATGCCAGCTAAAATAATATTGCCGATTATGAAGGAGATGTTGTAACTTTATGTAAGGTTCCTCATGTATATGTTGGCTATAAATATTATTGCCGATTATGAAGGAGATGTTCAAAGATGTTGTAAGGTTCATTTTTTTTTACTTCTATTTACTTATGATGTAGATTTTGTCGACCATTAATTAAAAGTAAATTTTTTTTCTACCTACTAAATAAACACCAATAGGTAATAAAAATAGAGAAGAAAACCGCAAAAAGAAGAGAAAGAAAATCTCATAGGTAATTCAACCCACCCACTGCTGCACGAAGTACTTTGTTTTCGTTTTCATCTATGGGAAAAACGATGTTGTAATAGACTATCTGAATTGAAAGTTATAAGTATTGTCCTCTAGATATTGTTTGATCTCACGCCATGTGATTCTCAAATTCCATATAATTTGGATTCGAAGGGAATCATATTCATATTCACCGTTGTTGCATTCAATGTTATGATTCAACAATAACTAGATTACTAGCGGATCTATCAACCCTAGAGTGAAATGCTAAATAACTAAAACAATCAAACATGTTCATAATGATTTGACCTTGTTTATGAAGATCATGTTGTGCCAATTATAATTATAACCCCTTTCTCCGATCACTATTTATTTTTGCAAAAGAATGCTGAGGCATTTCAGACCTTCAAGCCTTTTTGCTTCTGTACATAACCACTGTGCATTATTTAAACTCATATTAGACAACGATTTTTTTTCGTGATTAACTTATGTGGTCCACATTATCGATGCTCTCCCTCTTCTTGCAATCTAGATAGACTTGGATGAATACCGTAATGTTTCCATACTGGGAACCTCTTATCCCACTCGACTAACCACCTCGAACCCGAAAGTTGTGGTAGAGATATACCGCTATATTGGGGTAGATCTTCATGGGGCGTCCAAGGAGGATTGTTGATCAGAATAATAACAAGTGGGGGACAAAAAGAGCATGGGAACTTCAAGTTCAAGCAGGATTGCATGGCCATGACTTGAAGTGCTATGATATACAGATCAGATCAGAGGATTCAATGAATGAATCAAAGTCGATGGGTGAAATGACAGAAGTGCCAGTGCCAATGGCTGCCTTGTAACTGTGAATCATATTAATGGTTGCCTTGTAGCTGTGAATAATATTAATGGCTGCCTTGTGTTTCATGTGCTAACCGAGCCAGAATATACGATTCACGAATGACATGAGTCCACGATTGAGCATGAAATTTATCATGTAGCTGTGAATAATATTAATGGCTGCCTTGTGTTTCATGTGCTAACCGAGCCATAATATACGATTCACGAATGACATGAGTCCATGATTGAGCATGAAATTTATCAGTCAACACAGAAAAAGCTTGAAGCTTCTCTACTGGCATAGGTTTGCCCAATTGCTTGGTCAAATCCACATTAATGAGCACTTCTATCTACCCAATCAAGATACACATATCACATCAAAATCTTCGAGCTTCAAATACCGATGGTTATTGAAGACACCGACACTCTAAATTTGGAAAATCATATCCAAGATATTAAAAACAATAATAAACTATGCACATTGAACTTATGGTTCAAAAAGCCTTATAAAAATAAAAAATAATAAACATTATCCAGATTAAATTTTAAATTCAAAATGAAAGTTTGAACACTTTTCTCCGTAATTTTTCAAAAAGCTTTTATATTGAAAAAAAATATTTTTAAATTTTAATTGAATTTAAAGTAAACATTTAGTATTTTAAATATATTATGTTTTGAATCTTTTTAAGATTTATTTTATTAATTTGACTTGAAATTTTGAATTTTAATTGTTAGTATTGCAGATGTAAAATAGATATTTAATAGGTAGATTTTATTTAAATATTGGAAAAAATCATTTAAATAATAAAAATTGCAATTTAACCAAAAATTATATAATTAAATTTTGATAACATAATTTAAAAATGTTTAAACGAGCCTAGATCCAAATCATAGGTTTTATCAAGCGTTCGAGGTGGAATACCTCCTAAACAACCCATGGTTTTAGGAGGGCCTTGCACATGGTTTTAAACCATGTATGGGGGAGATGTTGTAATGTTCTTTTCTAACAAAATAAAAAAGATATTATATGTCTACCATAAATAATATTAAATATTAATAATAAAAATATTATATGTCGACCTTAAATAAAAATATGTGTCTTTTGGTTTGAATCAAATCAATGGCTATATATAGGCCCACATCAAAGCTGATAACTCTTTAGTACAATATGTCAACCCATGGTTTTAGGAGGGCCTTACACATGGTTTTAAACCATATATGGGGGAGATGTTGTAATGTTCTTTGCTAACAAAATAAAAAAAATATTATATGTCTGCCATAAATAATATTAAATATTAATAATAAAAATATTATATGTCGACCTAAAATAAAAATATGTGTCTTTTGGTTTGAATCAAATCAATGGTTATATATAGGACACATCAAAGCTGATAACTCCTTAGTACAATACCTAAGAAGAGGTTTGCACCTCGATGGATTTGATCCCTCTCGATGCTTGATAGAGCCTAGGATTTGGATCTACGCTGGTTTACAGAAAAGTCAAGAATAAAACATTTTGTAATTAACATTTTAATTTAATAAAATATGTTGAAGGGGGACAAAAGTGGATATACCTATTGAAGAGTGTTTGCTTACCCACAAGAGGAAAATACATGTGGAAAAATCCACTGAGTGAGAACTCAAGATGCAGGAGGCATCATCCCCAAAAATCAGATCACAACTCCTAGTTGAGTGGTAAAGAGAAGGAGGCTCATAAATGACCAAGTCCTAGGAAAAATACTATATATTAGTATGTCCATAAGCAGCAGGAGGCTAACATTGGACATGGATTAAAATATGTTAACGAAAGAGATGGCGCATTGAAGTATTTTTCTCTTGTGGTTTAGAGAACAGGCTCGGGGGTTCTGTAGCAACTAACTTGGTTGCTCTGGAAGTTGGTTGGGAGGAACAACTTCTCCACTTTTGTTTTACCAGCGTTGGTGCCAGGTTCATAATTTATGTTTAAATGTTTGTAGAATATGTTTAAATATTAGATCTAAAGAAGATTAATGTAGCATCTAGTCCATATCAGCTAGCTTAATGATGTTATGTTTGAACGTTTAGAATTTTGAATACTCCATCTAATGGATTTAAATTCATCTATTTATAGATTGTATCATTTAATCATACAATTAAACTGCTTATTATCTATTTGAATTCTTTAATTCCAAAATTCTCTCTTAATCTATATTTATGAATCTGAATGAAGTATCGATCTCTAATATTGCTAGGAATCATTTATTTTTATCAGATTTACACCACTATATGGTTTTATAAAAACTTATAAGTATATACAGATAGAATACTATTCAAATTCTATATAAATAGAATCATTTAGGATATAATTCATGTTTACAGTGTAGATCTACATTATTCATTGTATACGATTGGATTCCACTTAACCATTATACCACTCATAAGTTCGCACGTAAAGTATTCAAATTGACTAAAGTCTACATATAAAATCATGAGAGTGCGATGCTGCTATCTTAAGTATACATATACAGAAATAAAAAATTTAACTCATAAACAAAACCCTTAATCGACTTAACAAGAAGATAGAGACATGATTTCAATCATGTACAAATATCATGGAATCGAATCTCTTAAGGTATTTACTTAACAGTCCTATGACAAATAAATCATAATAATTTTAATAATACAACTATGAAATCACTACTCATCCTAGTATTGGTAAAACCAAATATTCAGATCGAAGATACACAATGTATATCACAACAATTATGCAAAGATTCCAATACTGTTCCCATGCACAGAAGTAAACAAATTAACACTTGAATAGATCTCACCATCATTATAGCAAAATTATGGATGCATGATTACAATCGAATCTAATCAAATCGTAATTTTAAACTAATAAAGAAACCGTCACATGTTAAAAAACATTACGGAGATTGTGGGATCGAATCCCCTTACAGTAATTAATGAAATTACAGAGTGGTTAAAAAAAACATACGGATCACAGATCCTATTGATTTAAAATCTTCGAAATATTCATAGATAATAAAGAAATAATAAAAACTAAATCTAAGACTGACTGATACGCTAGCTAGTATAGCTACTATCATGGCATCAAAAGCCCAGTCACCAAGACCGGTATCGATATCATCGATAGCCAAGTAGTAATAATACAAAACCTCAACTTTATTTCAAGATATCACAAACCCTAAGGGTCGTGTCAATAAACATAACCAACACTGTATTTACAGGGTTGTAAGTCCACATTGTGGCTACCCTAGTTTATATAGAGGAAGAGCCTCTTAAATCATACAGTTATCACTATCGTGCTCAACAAACGATCCCAACACTCTTATTTATTTAAAGGTGCAACCATAAAATAAATTGTAATGTTTTCCCACGGCCATGAGACCATCGATGATGGCAGTCGAAGGGTTTAGCACAATCAACACATAAACATTTATACACATTGAAAATAACGAAGCATTATTGGGTTATTACACAACCAAAGTATGACATTCCATTCTCCTAAACCTATATATATATATATATATTATAGAGTGGATGTAAGACCATCGTTGATAGCTTCCACTATAAAATAGAAATACCAATGTTATATACAGTATGGGAATAAGATCCGTCAAGGGCACCAAAACTCTACCACGGTTCAAACTAAAATATTACATTACAGTTCCATGGTATGGCTAAAGAGCCAGCACAAACCCTATAAGGGTTTCATAAAAACCATTTACGAAATCAAAACCGAAAAACCACTTATCTTGTTAATCAATGCGGCTACCTTTGGAGCCCTCACGACCTCTGCCCAGTGTGACTTGCAGTCACGATAGGGTGGGTCAGTATGGCCCCTTTTCTAAAATAAAAACCAGGGTTGAAGTGTATACATTAACTGGGTGTTGGAAACGCGGGCCTGGGATAAGGTGACCTTGTCGCCTCCCTCTCCAGTGCCAAAAACCTGCAAATTGCCCATTTGCAGTAAGTTAACATCACATTATAATTTTATTTAAAACCCAATAATAAACTTAAAGAGGTTTCAACCTTACCTTGGCATTTGGCAATGAGGGCCAAGGGTCGACTCCTCCGAGCACCCTTATCCCTGCATTGCCTACATTCACTGAACAACATATTAGTAAAAGAAACTAAAATTAGCCATTACAAACCAAGTAAAATGTTGAGGGAAAGTAACAAGATTTACTTACCTATCGAAGCAGATTGGTCGCATGGTAGAAAATGTTGGCAGGCTCGTCGAGGCTTCGGCATTGAGAGGTAGACGGTTGAAGAATCCTTCGAAAGCAGTTACCTCAGACAATGCCATTAACGCAGTAAGAACAGAGCAAGCCAATTCCATTAACACAGTAAACCAGAGTAATTTTTCATGTAGAGCAAAGTTCGACCTCAACCAGCCTTTGACCAAACCACATCACCAAATGAGGGATAAAGAGAGAGTAAATGAGATTTTACAAAACCCTATGAGACCGTGTGATCTCACCATCTAGGTGTAGGGAAAATATCAAATCCTCATGCCAACTCAGTGCCTGGTTGCGTTGTCAACTCGCAACCATGAAATTTCATTAAGTCAACCAAGTACCATATTAAAATCACAGTCAAAACATTATTAAAACCAAATCATTGCATACCATTCAAATCATGGTACATGGATAAGAACTCCAAAGCATATATTCCACCATAGAAACCCTAGCTTATATATTTATAACCATCACTATAATAAAAACCCAAGGTTAAATCTTATAAACATTAGTGTATGCACTGAACATTCATGGTGATAGGACTGGCATACAATGCCTTCGCGGTTATATCAAGGTCCATACCCCTTCCATGATAACCATAGTATATATTTATATAATAGCAATATCACCAATTTACACTATCACCTTAGTGCTAGGTTAAGCCAAGGTCATTGAAATATTTATAATCATAGCATAGAACTATGTGTTAAAAACATAAAAACTATGTTGCAAGAATAGTTTGGGTTCTTGCATTGTAATCCATAAATCATTGTTAAAACCATATGATATAGCATTTACAGCATGAACATCAAGGACCATAAAGAAATGCATCAAGGCCAAAAACATGTAGTATCATGCCAAGCGTAAGTATGTAAACCCTCACATTTTATTAATAACAAGAGGTCACCGTATGGATAACCATATGCTTACAAACACTAAGATTCTCATGCTTAGGGGAAGATCTTTACACACATAGCATAAACTATGGTAATCCAAGGCCTTGAAAATATAATGCAATTGAGGGGTTGGGGTCAAGACCATGAATAGTCTCCCATGCCTTAGGCTAGTTCAGCCTATCATAAAGATAAATAAATAAAGAACAAGTATACATAAATTTACATCACTTGTGTGGACATGGCTGAAGGTTCTAGAAGGAACTAGCCATCGTAATCACCAACAAAACCTGTCCTAACCAGCAAGACAAAGATGTTAAAAATAGTAAAAGTAAAACATAGAAATATGCTAAGTAAATGAAAAAGTAAAGCATGTAATTTTTTTTATTTACGATTTTTAGTCGTGTTACAAGATATCTAAGGAATGCGCGACTCAAGCTAAATACTTCCTTTGAAAAATATCTTAAGGAATATGGATATACTTAGGAAACATAGACTCAAATGTGTATACTAGGATAGCTTTGTGACACGGGAGGCATTGACAAAGGCTCCATAGGGACTGGAAGATTAACCCATCGATGGTGAAAATTTTGAATAACAAGTACAACTTCCTTAGGCCATACTAAAAACCCAACCCATAATGGATAGACTCATAAACTTTGATATGTTCAAAGGTGACACGACAGCTTCCAACATAAGATGATATCATTCCCATCTGAATTTTTATGTTTTTTTATTTTTTGTTCTTTTTCATATTATAAATCTTGAAAAGGAATAAAATGTGTTGATAAGATAGTAGAGAGGAAATGAGTGCTGAGGGAAAGCAAACTAGTTACATGCAGTGGAACATGCCTATTCTTAGTGCAAGAAAACACATGAAGGATAAGGACACTTGGGGGGATGTTTCTTCTAGGGTAAAGGGTAATCACACTGCAAAGGATGAATAATAGGCTCTACTTGACTAGGATCGATATGTGCTCAAGAAATTGGGATTATAACATTGAAGTGGGGAGCCGACATTAGGCTCAATAAGATAAGCAGACGAATGACATGCATTTATAACTCAATATAAAAAGGGGAGTCCCTATGAAAAATGGTCAGCATAAGAGATAAGGAAGAACATGAGGTTTCCACTCAAAGGCATGGAAATACTATAAGGGACTCCTATACCTAAGGAGGAGCTTCAAAATGGGAACCAAATAACAATCGTAGGTTCTAACTAGGGTAACCATGGTTTGGAAAGCACCACCGTTCAAATAATGACTCTTCTAGAAGCATTTGAAAGGTTATGTGGCATTAAAAAGAAGGTTCGTACCTAAGGTTTATGAATCGTGTTCATAGGGAAATGTAATAATGCAAGCATAATTAAGTCCTACCCTATGCCAGTAATGATATATACCTGCAAAAGGCATGAATAGGCTTGAAAATAAGAAGCTCCATTATAACCTAGAAAGTGCGTCAAAAAATCCCTCACCCTATAATATTATTCCATAGTAAAACAATATACCAATATGAAATTTTACTATGTAAAACCAAAATATACATACAATAGTGTACAAGGTCCCAAACTGAGCTAGAGGTTCAAGCAGATTACTTTGAACACGAGGGAGGCAACTGAAGTATTTCCTCAACCTCTAAAGGGCTGACTGTAACTCCCTCTCTCAAAATGGTAAATCCCAATAAGTGTTTTCCTCTTTCAAATACAATTCAAAAGTAAGTTGGATGATCCACTCTCTTGCGAGAGTGAGCAACAAGGTCATCTAGATAATTCTTGACTACAATGGCATGCATCATTTGGGGTTCATAAAAATCAAAAGGGAAATATTAACCATACTCCTTTCAACATATATATAATGTGTATCCAATGGGACTACAAGGTAACCAACTTTCTCACTTAGAGTCAACCAAAACTCATCGCACTCAATCTGTTCAAGCTATGTGAGGAAGTAAGATTGATGATGCATATCTTCCCAAGGTCTTTCCGGACCATACATGGCCTCAATAATGGCTTCACTTAAAGGTAAGGAGTCATCAAAGAAATCATGTGAGCACAACGACTTTACTGCCTAAGTAGGTAGTACAGGGAGATCTTTCTATTCCGTCCATGAAGAGGAGAGATTAGGGTCTAGAGTGGTATCAAGTATGGTTTGGTCAGAAATATGGACTGCATATAATGGTGTATTCACTCCCAAAGGTCAGTTCCCTTCACTCGATTCAATTAGAGAAGGGGTAGTCACGAGATCACTCAAATATGATGTACTCAACGATGGTAAATCACTTCCAAGAGTAAAGGAAATAACTAAGATAGGCACCAAAAGTTAAAGGTTCCCATAAGCGAATGATACATCCCAACACTAATGTTCTCAGTTGTCGACTGAGAATTCTCAATAACCATGACTGTAGATCCTAGTTATGCAGCAAAATTTGTGTTAGTAAACTATAGTTGATCGATCGTCACAATTATTTCTTCACAGGGAAAGAATACTACTTGAAAGATAGATGAGACGACCACCTTCATGGCGTAAATCCGATTCCTACCCAGTAATATATTGTAGTCAAGGGGTGCGTCAACCACCTCGACCTCGATCGAGACAGACTTCCATCCCAAATGGACCTAAAGAGAAGAAATAATACCATGCAGTCTAAAAGAGTGCCCATCAAATGTTGTCAACATAGTCATGGATTAAGAAGAGTCGAGGCCCTTACAACAAGCCAAAGACCTTACTGATCTCGAAGCAACTTCATTCATAATCATACATTTGATGGTGTTATTCAGACACTCTAAATGGACTTGAAAAGCCACATGGTAAGGTAAGTCAGGCTCAACATCAATAGTCTTGAACTTAATCACACTCAGGCCACTCAAATCATGAGCTCCCAAATCAACCAACAAGGTGTTCCTATGTGTAGGACATGTCTAGATCACCTCTAAAGCTGACATTGCATATGGTGTTTGGCCCATATCCTCCACAATAGAATAATTATGGGCGACTAGGGAATTAGGATTGTGCATAAAGCACTTAAGGACTCCTTTCGACACACGTGGTATAGGCATGGGCTTATAAATCTGCAAAGGGATCTCCAGAGGCGGAGATTCTTTCCCTAGAGTCAGGTACAAGGGACCATTATTACGTGAATGGGTAGAAACATGAACAACTGGAAACATATTGATACACCATCATGGGCTGGGGGATTTTGAGTCCCACCAGACCCACTTCTAGCATCTGAAGCACTCGAAGTCATGTTTTTATTATAAGCAATGGGATTTTTCAACACATTTGGGTTCTGTGGGATGAACTTCGAGGCCTCATCGATCCTGGGGAACACGTATGTAAGGTGGTCTTGAACACAAAGTTTACAATGAAACTTGACCTTATGTTTGGGCTTCTTGGCCCCACCAACATCATTGTTCTCGTCATTACTATATTTTTCATTTTTATCCCCGCCCATTCGATTATTTTTCCCCTTCTTCTTATTATGTTTGGGTTGTTGGTTACCCTTCTCGTTCGGCGACTACATAGAGTGTACATTCGTTGATTGGGTGGGGTGGATGAATATGTAGCTTTTCTTGATGCAGACTGGTTAAGAGATAAACTTTGCATTTGGTTTGTAACCTAGTCCATAGCTTTTGCACTCACATAGATCCCACAATTCCATTGACATGTGTCCTGGGTTTCAGCTTGGGATCATCATTTGATCTCAGTGCATCAGGAATGATCTCATAAAGGATACCAAAATGTGCATAAATCAAGTCTAATTGTTGGGATAAGAAAATGACATGTGTCTTAGTGTCCACTTCGGATGTCAAAACATGCTTTGCGATGTACAACAATAACGACTTAAGTAACCACTCCAATAAGAACTCAGGTGGAATGTTGGCCTTAGTTAACCTCTTCCATCTACGCCACTCTTGAATATGGTTAGAGATGTTAGTAGCCTTATATTGCTGAAAATTCAACAAAATCTCAGTGCCAACATTGTAATGGACCAACAACTGAAAGTAGTTAAGAAAGTCCATGGCTGAATCGTTAAAAATCTACTATGTGCCCCTAGGAAGTTCAATATCCCATTTCATAGTGGGACCCATAAGGGTGTGTTGAAACAATCTCAGTTGAATAGAATCATGGTTTAGTGAATTCGACGAACATTGGAGATGAAAAGTAGTGATGTGATCACCAAGATCCTCACGCTTATTTCCTTTGAATTTTGGTGTTTCGAAGGAATCTTAGAGAAGATTGGTGGCCATGCTGGGCTGTGACATACCTGATCATTCATGAGTCTGGATAAGTTCAAAAAATTCAGCGTGGCCAAAAAAGGGAGCCTTGGTTGGGACCATTCCCAAAATAAAGGTTGGTTTGGAGTAAGGGCCATGGGCCCCACAAGATTATTGTAAAGGACGTGACCATGAATACTGGGGTAGTAACCTCATCCAAATGGGTTCATATAAGGATGAATAGGCATTTGCATTGTTGGAACCCAATGGGAAGGAACAAAAACATTACCCATGTTTCCCATTTTATAGGGCACATTTCCCCTAGCCGAAGGAGGAGGAATATACTCCCCAAACAAAGGAACTCTTGATGAAGGGGAACCCACCACTAAAGAAACATTTCCTCCCAAAGTAACATCCGAACTCGGAGGAGGGTTATCCATAAGGAATGAATTTGTAGGGGCTGATCCACTAGATGATGGTAAAAAAGGATGGAATATAAGAAGTGGACTCACCTCCAATATTCCCACTTCCACCCATAAAAGGATTAGTGGTAATGTTAGAGGATAAGAAAGGATAAGGCCATCCTCCAACATAAGGAGAAGAGGCAGGGATATGACCACTGCCAAACTTATAGCAAGTATAAGGGGCTGAGATTCCCCCAAACCCAACACCAAAGGTGCCACTAGAAACTAGGATGGAAGATGAGACATTCAACGACATGTTCGACATGTGAAATGTAAAAGGGTTAGAGGAAAAGGGAACATACTTAGCATATGTTCTCGAAAACCCGAAAGACGAAGTGGGCATATTCTGATGACCAAGGGAAATCGAAAGGGTTCAATCTAACATGTCCAAATGAACTAGCGGCATGAGGGCTAGTAAAGATAGGGGTCCTATGAACTCAAGAGGTAGCTGAAAAGGGAGTCCCAGGGAGTCCCATCCTCAAGGCCTACAAGGGCGTCATAGGGAACTCTGACGTCTCAGAAGTAGTGCTCATGGTCAAAAGTCTAAGTAACTCTCTATGGGAAAAACCACTGGTATTATGTCTATTCCTCTTGTAAAGAGGCTACAAAGGTTCAAAAGGTGGTAAGCCTGCTAAGCAGCGAGACAAATAAAAACAATCCCTAAATCTAGACAACAAGCACAAAGCACACCCCTAAAGAAGCTAGGATAAATGCACACAAGGAATAAATAAGGATGAATAAGCTCTCTATATATAGTAGGTATGTCTCACCCAGGAGAGTCCTAAGACTCCCATACACCACAAGCGAAGGTGTGTGACCAGTTATAGAGGCCGTTAACTTCAACATGTAAAGCGATTGTGTTTACTTACCAGTTCCTAACCATGACACTCATAGAATAACCCTTGCAAGTATCCCTTGCAATACCTAGGAAAAGAAACTATGGTCACCTCAATTTAATAAATGCTCAGGGGGATCGGAGGAATCCACCGTATGGGGAGGGTAACTAAGCCCGAATATCGAAAGCACCAAAGGTACCTCAAGAGCACCCCAAATATGAATAGAATCCTTGAAATTTATCTGGAACTCATTGAAGGAATTTGAGGGATATCTCTGCAAACGATGTGTGTGATGCCTCATAATTGACTCCCATGTAATATTAACTTCCTAAGAACACCAATTATATCACATATTTCTCCTATACCTGGACATACACCTAATTGTTTTTGTTTTATAGTCCTAGAGAAGTTTACTCACAATCCTATTCCAAGACTCTAAAACCTAAGCTTATTTGTGCATCCTATAAAATGAAATATTTCTAATTACTTTTTAAATTAAGCGTTAATTTTATGGGTTGTGCTTACTCAAGGGGATCTGATCATGCAACTAGTGATGTTGTGACTCAACAAGAAAAATAAAGATGCACACCTAGAAACACTGCTAAGTGTAAGACTTGTTTTCCAAATGAAAAGATGACATGCCACTAATTGTAATGCATAAAAAGGTATCTTTCTTTATAAATACAAATGCAATATTTCCAATATGAAGCCTAGACTAATGCCATTCCAAACAAAAAGCTAATGCAAGTGCTATTTTAGTGCAAAATGCAAGAATGAAAATGCAAAATTGAATCACTAAACTCTCATCCCTTGCAGAAAGTATAAAGAAACAAACCAAGCATGACACTAAGAAGCCATGACTCATGCACTAAAATCAAAACAAAAAGTGGAAACAATGACAAGAACAAGATTCCTAAAAAACAAATAAAAGGGAGTTTCTAACCACTATAAAAGCAGTCAACAGACAGTATAGGGACCCTTCAAGACTTAGCAACACTTACAACTTACCCAATGATCCTTCCAACCAAGATATGGAGAAAAAAATGAAATTTACATGATTATTCAAAGAACAAAAACATGTGCACACAACTTGTACACAGACAACACACGTGTACACATGACTGTCAATACTGTTCACCTGTGTGTATAAATCAAAAGGGGGAAAAAGTAAGCTTAAATCCAAATCACTCAAGGAAATTGTTAATTAATTATTGTACAAATAAAAGCAACATAGAGACTCAAAGAAACTGAGAGCAATTCAAGCAAAAATGCACCCAAAAACTTCAACAAAAAGAAGACTTCCTCAGTATGGTCACCAATTTTGTTACAAATAAAATATTCCTATGGCTTGGGGTGGACCACAATAGACGTCAGAGTGACACCATAAATCAATTCAATTCTCAAATATGATAAATAAATAAAAAATGCTAACAACTATGGGATATAGTCTGTACCTCAACCAAATGTTTGAAGAAGACCACCGTTGAGCTCATGATCAAATGCTTGTCACCTACAACTTGTCCTCAACAACAAATATGTCCAAGCATATTAAAGATGTATGAAATGTTAGCATCTAAACTAGCATAATCCATTTAGCGTGTATAAAGAAAATATACCCATGGAACTAAATAACATTTGCACATGAATTTGGACGACAAGAGAATATTTCTATTAATGTAAAAAACAAATATACATAGTAACAACCTCTATCGGCAACTCGTTGGAACTAAAAAACTAAGTTCCTCCACCTGGGCCTCCTCCACTTCAATTTTCCATACAAGACAAGCTCATAAGCACAAGGAGTAGCTGGCTTCCTCATTCACAAGATAAGAATATCTTGGGAGATGAACACAAAGGAGTTCATACTATCAAGGATAAAGGGATACTATTAGGAACCCATGTCAATCCTTCTCTTTACCGTGTTAGTATATCGTTGTTGGACGCATATGATTTGTAAGTCGTCCCATAGTAATTGTTGATCCATAGTTTGTGTTATTGTTGTTGGGCGCATATGCTTTGTAAGCCGCCTGTAGTATTTGTTGATCCATAGTTTATAATGGCCCATGGTTTTGACCCATAGTATTGGCGCCTATTTTTAGTATATAAGTGTGTGTTGAGGCCAAGGAAGGCACCGTGAAGTTATTTTGTATTGAGCTTGATCAAAGGAGGTTGCCCCCTCGAAGTGGCCTACGATTAATATAAAAGTGATTTTGAGTTCTGATGCTATATCGTGTATTTTGATTAATTATTTGCTGCAGGGTCCTCACAGATACAGACTCAAGATAATGGCGATGGGGAAAATTTTTTCCACAGTTTCCTTGC
The DNA here is from genome assembly GCA_001517045.1 of Pseudotsuga menziesii. Lineage (NCBI taxonomy): Eukaryota > Viridiplantae > Streptophyta > Pinopsida > Pinales > Pinaceae > Pseudotsuga > Pseudotsuga menziesii. Next base: position 86,327 of record LPNX010174471.1, on the reverse strand, counting down.
TCTCAAATTTTACCCTCTTCCATTTCATCTCATTACCTCATTATATAGCCCTCAAATGGGAAATGGAGGGTCGAATCAGAGCGCTTTCCAGCATATGGAAGGTTAAAGATTGTAACCACCATGACTTGGCATAGAAAAATCGAAAGTATTTTATTTTTAAGCATGAAACCTAATGTACGCGGGTTGTATAACTGTTCACTCACATGTGTACATGTGTTGTATAATTGTTCACCCATGTGTACACGTGGGATGCATAACTGTTCACCCGCGTGTATATTCAAAAGTGTAATTTTTGGGTTTCCATTGAGCATCATGGATAGTGTAAGCAAGAGGGGTATAGTGATTCTGCAAATTGACAAAGTAGGCCATTAAGGCATGATGCATAAGGTGTGGCAAATCATGCTATAACAATACAAAATACTCTAATGTTTATAATACAAAATAATATATCTTAATAAACATATTTATTGTTTTGTTGAATATATTAAATATATTATAAGAAACAATATAACTATGTCTATTTTAACAACTATATTATACAAAACATGTTAACATATTCATCTCACCACTAGTCCACTGCCATGAACCCCCTAATATCTAACCCGTTATCTCTTTAACAATTAAACCAAAATAACCCCAACCACATACTAAGACCCTCACCATTGACCCACTAACCAACACATGCCCTCACCATTATCCAATAATTAACAAGCCACCTAAAAAATTGGCTAATCAAAATGTGCCTTAACTACAAAGGCAGCATACCTAATAGGATTACCCATGTATCCTTTAGGAATTGTCCAACTAACCCCTTATGGTACAAAATAATATATATCTTGGTTATTTATTTAAACCAAATAATTAATTCACTAAAGATTGGCACTAGTTAGTAAAAAAGTAGAACATGATTGGTCACTGGAGTTTTAAATCGCTATTGTCGGGTGGCAAACTAAAATTAGTTGAGTATGTACTAGCTAGTATACTTGTTTATAGGATGTCTTTGGTAAAGGTTCTTGTTACTATTCTCAACCTATTGAGGAGCAAGATCGTGCACTTCTTATGGTTTGGGTCTCTTAGCAATGATAAAATGCACTTGGCTTCTTGGGATAAGATATCTCTCCCGCCAAAAATGAATGGTTGGGGAATTAAGAATCTTCAATGGTTCAATGCAACACTCAATATTAAGATCTTCTAAAGGGGATTGTTTGGGAAGGAATTTTGGAACGAGATAATAAAAACTAAATATTTGAAGAAATTTACTATTGAGGCTTAGTGGGTTAGAAATAATAGAAAATATGTTAATAATGGGTGAATCTATTGAATAGGATTTATACAACAATATCATTGGCTAGGGAGATGGTTATTATGGAAAGTAGGAAGAGGTAGTGTAGTCCAAATAGGTATTGATCCTTATGTGGGGGAGAGAGAATGCTACCTACTTTTGGGCTCTTTATTTAATTGTTTATCTAAAAAAGGGTATGTAATCCTGGCACACATTAGGAGAATAACTGATTAGGAACTTGAACCACACAATGGATGTCCTCAAATGAACTGGGAATCATAGAGAGATGGCCATTGAATGGAACAAATATTTAATAGGACTTAGTGTTACAGAGAGAAATTCCTATGGCTTGGGGTACCACAACAGACAGCTTGACTCTAGAAATCAATCCTTTCCAATATGCAATAGAAATTAAATATCTAACACTAAAGGATTAGACCTCGTACCTTATTCCAGACGGTTGAAGTAGATCCCCGTTGAGCTTTCCAACTTTCACTTGTATTGATTAATCACTTCCTCAACAACAACTAAACAAGACAAGCATACTATACATATTGGTGTTAGATCTATTCTAGCATATATAATCAACAATGTATAAGCATTTGAAAACATCCATGGATAAAACATTCATTCAAACACCCATTATTGGATAGGAAAAGATATTTCTATTAATATAAAATCACAGATTACAATGGATACAACCTTTGTCGCCACGTTTGCGAATTGGAGAAACTAATTCCCCCACTTGGGCCTCCACCACCTCAATACTCCATCTCTTGATAGCAAGCTCACAAGCAAAAGGCAAGCTTGGGAAGAACACAAAAGTGCTCAAAGGGACAAAGGGATGCAGACTCAAGCACAAGTTCCGACAACAATGGACTATAGTTTCTTTGCTCTCAATTCTCTCATATGCCTTCAATGTACCATAGAGTTCCTTATATAGCTTTTCAAAGGGGTAATGAAAGGTCGAATCCGAGCGATCTCAAGGCATAGGGAAGGCCAGGAGTCAAGTGAGTTGGATCCATGTCAAGGAAAACTCCAAAAGTATTTGGACTATGCACACATCCTGATGTACGCGGTTTTAGGAGTCAAACCCGCGTATATACGCAATTATAGGTTTAAAAGTCGCGTGTATTAATTTTCACATGTTTTTAGGGATGGTCAAGGAAACATCGAAGGACAAAAAATGGTCCAAGGGGTCTAAGGAGTCTGCAGAGGGACAGGGGAAGGCCATACAAGTGTGATTCACCTGGAGTGGTAAAATCAGCTATAACAGATGCCCCCTAATGTGTGAGGTCAGAGGGGTCATATGATGGCTGAAATACATTATAAGTCCATCCCAGAAGTGGAGTGATGAAGGATCCCAAATGGAAGACTAGCCACCCAATCAGCATAGTACACTGATACAACTCTGCACATAACTGCAATTACATATAGCAGTCCCGGATACATAAGAGTACAATGGCCACAAATAGGCATGATACAAGATATCACTAAGTGGTCATCGCCACGTACAATATACATAGATCAAAATCTCCATGATGAAGATATACAAAGGACCATGTTCTCCATAATGGCTGGAAATGTCTGACATATACTGGAATCAAGTCACGAGAGCTAAAATCTCATGAACACTGGAATGATCAAGGAGGTAACATACAAGAGATGCCACCAATCTGGAAGGTCTTCTACACAAACCGCTACGAGTACATGTCCTAATATGTGAATAGAGGTGTCGAGGTCGAACATAGTAGTCCATCGTCTGATTACCGGTCATTGATGTATACCATTAACAAATGCGAGATCACCCACTGATAATGAAAATGGGAATCAAGGTACTAGAGTGAAAACTAACAAGTGTGAATAAATGTGTTGAGGTCGAACACTTGAGAGGATCCATCGATCAGGGGACATTGATGTATTCCAAAAGACTGTCGATGGTGAGAGAACCTGCCACTGATGAATGTAAGTCTCAAGGCACTCAAAAATGACTCTAGATTCCAATCCCAGAATAAATGATCTAAATTCGATGGGATGAAATCCACTGGAAGGAGGGCATTAAGGCATCCCCCATCATACAACACGAGGTACTCAGCAAAGCTGTATAATGTGGAAGGACTCGATCATAAGGTGCATGACCCAGTAACTGTACCGAGAATGGCTGACATGCAAAGTCAAGATAATTGAGGAATGGTCGACTCAGGTTTCAACTTCCTTCGAACAAGAGCATAACGGTGAATGGTGATTGAATATGGGCAGCATAGACTAGATATACAAAATTGGGACATCTCTGTGACACAGGAGGCATCGACAAAGGCTCCATGGGGACTGGAAGCTTAACTAGTCAGTGGAGATAAACTCAGATAAAACGAGTACAACTCCTAAAGTCAAACTATAAACCCAACCAACGGATGTGATATACAGTGCTCTGTTTGAAGGCGACATGAATCGACAACTGCCAAAGATAACATCTTTCCTTGTCCGGCTTTTTGGTTTTTTAAATTTTTTTTGGACTTTTTCAAATATTTAAAAAGCTTGAAAAAGAATAAATCTGCTTTATAGTTACAGACTAGGAGGAGACGAGTGTCATAGGGGAAAACAAAATAGTTCCAAGTAGTGGAACATACCTATGCTCAATGCAAGGACACATGTGTAGGATAGCGACACTGGGGGGGAAATCCCCTCTCGGTAAAAAGGGAATGAAGCTGAAAAGGATATATAAAATGGCTCTGCATGGCTAGACATGAGACAAGCTCGGGCTATATGGATGAAACACAATGTCAGCGAAGCCAGCATAAAGCTCAATAAGGCAGGAAAATCTCATGATAATGCAATTACAACTTGACATAAGGGAGTCCTGAGGGAAATATGCCAACAAAAGATCAAGAGGAGTATGAGGCTCTTGCGAAATGTCATGGCAGTACTATACAACGGACTCCCACACCCTAAAGGACAAAACGTCAGCATGGGCACCAAATGCAAATAAGGCGCTAACTAGGGTACCCATGTAAGGTCAAGCTCTACCACTCATACCATGCCACTTCTAAAATAGCAAGAAGGTTCCGTGACATAATAGAGAGGGTTCATACCTGAGGCTATGATGAAACAGTCATAAGGTCCCGCAAAATGTAAATGGTGATGAAACCTAACCTATATGCCAGTTTAGACATGATACTTGAGATCGGCATGAACGGGTCAATCGAACAGCTGAAACGGCACTCAAAAAGGTCTCCTACATCATAAATTAGGTCAAAAACGGTCCAAAATGATTAGAAATGGTCCAAACTATAGGAAAGGGGGTAAAAATTTTCAAAAATTTGAAAAATTTCTATAAATAGTAAAAAATTCAAAACATTATAAAACATTTGAATTTTTACCCAATTGAGCTCATATTTTCAACAACAAATTTCAAGAGATCCAGCTAGCAGAATCCACTACCGTTTCTTCCAGGTACTTACCCATGCTCTTCTCTTCCATTTTGATGCAATTTTTATCAAATTCCATGGTCATTTGAGGTTTCTAGGCCAATCTAAAAAAAGCACTGCGACCCACATGAAAATCAAGGGTTTTTTCGCGTATAGGGATGGATATACATGGAAAATACCCTCACAGTCGCGTACATACGCAGGTGTTTGGCAAACAGTCACGTATGTCGCCACGGATGAGATATTTTGAGTATTCTAATGGGCAAACTTGTAATTTTTTGTGCAGGATGCTCCTAGAATGGAGAGAACGTGAACATGGTGATGTAGAGGAGGCAGTAAGGGCTGATCTAATGGCTCAACAAGCGCTACGTGCATGTGGTCTCTACAAATTTTGGTGTCTTGGTTGATTGAGGGCCAAACCAAGACTATTGCAGATGCTGGTGGATTACTGGGATCCAGACTCTGAGTCCTTCCAGATAGATGGGATGTCCCTCACCATAGAGGTGGAGGACATATACTTTATTACTGGACTTTCCCAATGGGGGGAAGTAGTGAACCTTCATTCTCGCGGGCCCAGAGGTGGCCTGACTATAAATGAGTACATTGTGGTGTACTGCTATCCAGACACGGAGAAGGTGGGGAGTCAGATCCCAACCAACTCTATATAGGTGCTGGGCCTAAAGGCCATCCTATTGACATTGGGCAGGATAGCAGGCTTGGATTCACTCCACCAGGCCTCGCGGCCTCTGATGTTTTATGCAGTGGAGTGCATGAGACACACGGTCTATGACTAGAGCACTACACTATTGAGCAACATGAAACATCAGCTCAGTGAGTGTAAGATGGGCAGAGTGTAGAACTTCGGTTTCAGCAGTATAATGAGCACGTTTTTCTTCGAGCGTGTTCCAGGATTGAGCCCCAGAGTTGACGTTCCTCTACACGGGGTTCGAGATCCGGCCCAATGACATTGGGTGGATGCGATGCACAGACTAGGGGGAGGTAGTGTGTCCAACCCCTACCCAACTGAGTTCTTTCCATGGTGGCGATGATAGATAGTTGCCATCGATGACTACCCCTATGCGGGGATTGATTTTCGGGGGGACTCAGATATGCCGCTACCACCAGGATCGGCATATGGTGACATAGGTAACAAATCTCGACCCTCTCTTTAAATTTTTGAGTAATTTTTTTTTGTGTTTTCTGATTATATGGAATCAAAAGACATATTTTTGGGTGACAATACGTAGTGACATCTACCATTTGCATGCAGATATGGGACCAGGTGGCCTGAAGGCTTCCCTCGTCATAGACGGAGGGGAAGAGGAGATGATATCACGGGTGTGGATGCGGAGCGGACGCTCCAGAGCATTCATACCAACTTTGTGAGGCTGACACACAGAGTTCCCATGGGTGCGATTATTCTGACGGCTAGCTAGAGCCATAGTGACATTCCATGATCATAACCCCCTCCTCCTCCACAGGCTTAGATACCTGGGAGTTATACATTTTGTATCACCGTGTATTATATTTTGGTGGCTCAAGAGCCCCATTTTTGTATCATGACACTATGTATTACCACATTTTGGATGTTTATAAAAGTTTTATGATGATTGGTTTATTTATTTACATGTGTAAAAATTTGTGTTTGTGATGAATTTACTGTGTATGAAACAAATGCCAATCTAACACGTAGTTAGCATATGAGTCAGTAACTTGATTATTAATTCTTGTAGTATGTATGTATGTTATATTGTCAAATTGTCATTCTAATAATCTCACATGTAATAATCTTCTTAATAACGTCGGATCTCTAACATGGTAAAAACCATTAAGCTGTGACACTACTAACTCCGAATCAAGACGTACCTCAAGAGAGAGAACACCATGTGAAATGGCATCCCATAGAAGCTCAATAACGGCACTATATTCAGCAACATTGTTTGAAGATGGCCGTAAACATACACCTCCTGAAGACAGTACCTAACCCATAGGAGTATAAATCACCCAAGCAGTAGAGGTTGAGTGTTGAGTGTGACGGCTCGCACCATCCGCGAATCCTATGTAGGTGGAAAATTCCATTGACATCTACCAAAAGAAATGAAAACTAATCACAAACCCGATCACTATAAGAAAAATACCTAACTATGCAAAACTGTACAATAATATACAATACCAGCCTTGGCTGAAAATCATGCATAGTACTTCTTGAGATAAAGCCCATTTCTAGGCTCCGCCAAGGTCGTTCCCTCATAATCCACTAACTCATAAGCGCCTTCTCTAACACACGTTTAACGACGTAAGGACCACGCCACATGGGGTTAAACTTTCCTGCCCCCAAGGGTTCTTTCGGTTGATCCCACAAAAGGACCAAGTCTCCCTCACTAAACCTCCTTGGATGGACAGACTTATCGTACTAGACCTTTACGCGACGTTTATTTACTTCTATAGCCACCAAGGCATCTCAACGCTGCTCATCAAGTTGCTCAAGGTGGACCAAACGCTCCTCCAATGGTGAAGTGTCTGGTAAGAGTTCTACGGCTAGCTTCAAAGAAGAAATATCGCATTCAACCAACAATATCGACTCCTCTCCATGTACAAGTTGATATGGAGAAAAACATGTGGCAGTCTTAACAAGGGTTCTATATGCCCACAAAGTAGGATATAACATGATGTGTCAATTATTCTTGCTTTGTGTGATGGTTCGTTGGAGAATGGATTTGAGTGACTTGTTCACTGCTTCTACCTGTCCATTCGCTTGAGGGTGGTAAGAGGAGGAATGCACTTGCTTGTACCCTAACTTTGATGTCTATTCTTCCATCATACAATTCTGAAAATGTGAGCCATGGTCAGTGACAAGCTCTTTCGGAATCCCGAACCGAGTAATAATCTGGTTGAATGCGAAGTGCGCGGCTGTCTCACCATCGGATTTAACTGTAGTCATAGCCTCAACCCATTTCGTGAAGTAATCAACAACCACTATGATATGATGATGCCCCCCAGTTGAAGCTGGGTTGCAATCCATAAAATCAAGCCCCCACTTAGTGAAGGGACCGGCGATGATGATGGGATGTAACAAGGCAGGTTTCGAGCGCATATTACGTGCAAACACCTGGCAAGGGTGGCACCTATTGAGCGCATCAACACAATCCTTAAATATCTACGACCAGAAATAACCCGCTCTTAAGATTTTTTGGGATGTAGAAAGCCTAGATAAATGACCACCACACGCCCCTCTGTGGAAATCATTCAGCACTACCTCATCCTCTTCATGAGTTAAACAACGTCGTAAAATGGAATCTACCCCACGGTGGAACAAAGTGTTATCCACTATGAGGTAATTCTTAGACACGTGACGTAATCGTCGTCGTTCATCCCATGAGAGGTGAGTAGGGACCTTCAATGTTTGTAAATATATAATGATATCCCCATACCATGGGTCTAAAGTTGATATTAAGAAGATGTGTTCATCGATAAACGTATCTTCACAAACCAACTCCTCGTCCTCTCTTGGGAAATCCGATATAAGCTCTGCAAAAATTAACGACTTCTTCGATTTTGCCAAAACAAACTTGAGATTGAACTCTTGCAGGATGACAATCCATTTATTATATTCCCCCCCAATCATCCTTCGAGTGAGGACGAATTGAAACGGATTGACATGGGCTACAACCAAGGTCTGGCAAAGGAGAATATAATGTCTCAACCGTTGAACCACATGTACGGTAGCTAAATCAAGCTTCTCAACATGAGAATAATGAATCTTTGCGTCAATAAGGTTCTGGCTTAGATAGTATATGACATGCTCTTGGAGCCCCTCATCCTCTTGAACCAAAACCATACCAATCGTCTCCATGGACGCGGCCACATAAAGTAGAAAATCACGGCTATAGTCTAGGGGACTAATCACCGGGGCTGATGCTAGGGCTCGCTTGAGCGCATCAAAGGACTCATGGGCTCTCTCATCGCAACAAAAGGTGGTGTCCTTCTTCAAAAGACGCATGAAGCCTCTAGTCAAACTGGCAAAATTGACAACAAATCTCCGTAAGAAGTTTGCCATGCCTTGCAAACATTGAAGATGATGAATATTTTTTGGGGGAGACAACTGAAGTCTTGCCTCTACCTTCAAAGGGTCGACTCTTATACCCTCTTTAGAAACGATGCAGCCTAACAAGCGACCTGGCTTCACACAAAAGATGCACTTGTGAGGATTTAACCTGACCAAATAATGGCGCCATCTTTCGAATACCAATCTCAAATGATAGGAATGACGCATTCTCATACGAGAATGAGCAGCAAGGTCATCCAAAAATACTTCGATAATTGATTTCAGATCATGGAAGATCAAGGTCATGGCCTGCTGAAAAGTAGCTTCGACGTTCTTAAGGCCAAAAGGCATTTTTCGATATGAAAAAGTTCCCCAGGGACAAATAAATGCAGTCTTATGTTGGTCCTCAGGTTTAATTTGTATCTGATTATATCCGAAAAAGCAGTCCATGAAGGGAAAAACCTCGCTACCTGCACACTCATCCAAAATCTGATCAATAAATGGTGTGGGAAAATTGTCCTTAGGATAGGCACGATTCAAATCATGGAGATCAGTACATATGTGGATCGCTCCCTGCTTCTTATCCACCGGAACGGGGTTTGAAACCCACTCCGTCAAGGGAATGAGATAGATAAAACTGGCTTTCAACAATTTCTCTATCTTTTCCTTAATCGCGGCTGCTTTCATCGGATTCATCGCACACAAGCGTTGTCGAGCAGGCTTAGCGTTGGGATAAGTCTTAATCTCGTGTTCGACAATAGGAGGGTCGATACCTGGCATTTCATCGTAATACCAAGCAAAGATATCACATAATTCTTTAAACAGCTCGATGTATTCTTGAATATCAGCATGGGAACATTCTGCCCCAATATAGACATTCTCTATCCTACCAGGATCGCGAGAGATATTGATAGGAATTGTTGAATATATGTTTGCCATGTTTCCATCAACCATCGAACCAGGAGATCTTAATGGAACCATAGGACTACTAAGTCTCTCACTAAGAACCGCCCTAAAGTTCTCACACTCCAAGCTGTCAAGCTCGGGAAGAAAGTAAGATCTATGATGGAGTTCTTCCCATGGTGGCTAAAATCCCGACATGGCCCCAATAATTGCTTCATCTGAAGGGAAAACACTATCAAGGTAGTCATGTGCATGAGAAGACTGTACTGCCCATGTAGACAGCACATAAGGGTCCTCCTCCTTCATCTGCGAAGAGGAAGAACTAGGCTCTGCAACACTCTCAAGATTAGCTTGATAAGCTACCATAGTTGCAGGCAACGGCACGTCCGTCACGATGGGCTCACTCGGAGTACTCAGTGTAGGAAGAATCCAAGGATCTTCCTTATGACTCATGCGAAAAGACAACGATCTCATAGATGTCGAAGCCTCACCGAAACTAGACCCTATCATAAGGATCGGTGTAGGACAACTAAAGCTTCCCATGAGGGATGGGTACATGCCTACACCCACACTACCAGTTTTCAGCTGAGAGTGCTCAACGATCGATATTGAAGCTCCCGAAGATGTGGTAACTGACGGATTCTTGAATGACGTTTGATCAATCGTGACTATCTTCCCGTTAAATGGAAAGCATACAACGTGAAATAGGGAAGAATCTACAGCTTACATACTGTACATCCAATTCCTACCCAGCAAGAGATTATAGTCAAGGGGCGCATCAACCACCTCGACCTCTATCGCAACGGTCTTCCCTCCCAAATGGACCTTAAGGGAAGGAAGGATCCCATGTGGCCTAAACGATCTCCCATCGAACGCAGTTAACATGGTCGCTGATTTAGACAACTCAGGGGAGCCTAAACCCTTCCAACATGATAAAGACATCACAGAAGCAGTAGTGCCTTCGTCAATCACAGTGCGCTTGACAATCATATTAAGACATTCTACGTGAATCAAAAGAGACACATAGTAAGGAAAGGGAGGCTGAAGTCCTGCGGTTTCAAATTTAATCATGAAGGAAGAATTATCATCATTCACACCAAGGGCAGAAAGCAAAGCCTTCCTTTGTGAAGGACAACTCTGAAGCACTTCCAGTGCAGACATCGCACAAGGAGTGTGGCCCAAATCCTCGATAACAGAATAGTTCTGGGTGGCTCAGGCATTAGGATTGTGCCTCGAACACTTAAGGACTCCCTTAGGAATGCGAGGTGCAGCTTCAGGTTTATCCATAGGTTTCTCAATACACAAAGGAGTCCCTAGTGGATCAGGTTCCTTTCCTGGGTTGGGTTGTGACGAACCATAATCTTTCGCACGGGTCACAACTTTCGCAGCATGTACCATGTTAATGCAACCACAACCACTACCCTTCGGCGGATCTTGTTCACCACCAGACTGATCATGGGTCCTCAAGTTCATATTTTGATTGTGAGGTAAAGGGTTAGTTAGCACAGCTGGGCCCTGTGCCAAGAATCTCGAGGCTTCATCGATACAAAGGCACAAGTAAGTGAGGTGATCGTCCTTACAAAACTTGCAAGGGAATTTAACCTTACGTTTAGCTTGCTTGTCCCCCTAGCATTACGGGCATTCTTGTCATTATTAGCATTCTCATTCCTATTCCCACCCTTACGATTATTCTTACCCTTCTTTTTATTCTGTCCGGGCTGCTGGTTACCCTTCTTGTCCGACGATTGCACTGAAAGTACACTCGCCATTTGGGCCGGTTGAGACGAAGTCGTCGCTTGTCCCAAAGTAGATTGGTTGTTTGACAATTGACTGACTTGTTTTGCAACCGAATCCACAGGTTTAGCACTCGCACAACCAACAATGCCATCGGCATGTGGTCCAGGTTTAACTTTGGGGTCGAAACTAGAATGTGGAGCATTGGGAATGATATCATATAACAAACCGGACTGAGCATAAATCAAATCCAGTTCCTACACCCTAAAAATTGCTTGTTCCTCATTTTTCACTCTAGATGTAGAAACATCCTTTGCTATATATGACAATAACAACTTAAGGAACCATTCGAGGAGGAATTCCGGCAGTATAAAGGATTTAATTAACCTCTTTCGTCTACGCCACTCTTGTATATGATCCGAGATATGTGTGGCTTTATCCTGTCGAAATGTCGACAAGAGTTCAGTATCAACGTCATAACGCACTGGTAGCTGGAAGTGGTTAAGAAAATTCATCACGAGGTCATCGAACAAAGTGAATGCCCCCCTAGGTAGCTCTATATACCATTTCGCGGAAGGCCCTGTAAGGGTGCGTTGAAACAGCCTTAAACGGATGGAGTCCCAGTGTAAGGAATTCGAAGAGCACCATAGGTGAAAGGTAGTAACATGTTCACTCAGATCCTCTTCGAGTTTGCCCTTGAATTTGGGTATGTCCAAGGGAAGCTTAGTAGGGATAGCCAGCCAAGTCGGGTCATGAGCTACAAGATCGTTCGTCAATCTCGACAAGTCAGGAAAATTTAGCGTTGCAAGGAAAGGGAGCCTAGGATGATGAGGTCAATGGACCACTCCCTGATAGTTCTGATTCACATAGGTCTGATTACCACCATGGCCTTGGCCATAGTTCCCTCCTCCCATTTGACCCGTATAGGGTGGCATGGAAGCACCATAGTGTGGTGTACCTTGAATATTCAGAGCTACAAAGCCATAATTTGGAGAGTAAGCAGGTTGTTGATACCCGCCCCCATAAGGTGAAGAACCCTGTCCATACTGCGTCCCATAATAGGGTCCATAATTCATCGCATGAGATGTCCCATGATACACTCCGTAAGTAGGAACATACACTCTGGAAGTAGGAATATACATTTCGGAAGTAGGAATGTGACCTCTAGAAGTATGAACATGACCTCTCAAAACAACAGGCGGTGCATGAAGCTGAGACACAACCGGTCTAGTAACTGCAGTATGGACATAACTCGTAGCAACGTTTCGGCCCAAAGGACCACGTGAATGAGGTGGAGGGTGAACATTCGAAGAACTAGGGACAGAGGACGAAGGGATCTTTGTAATTATGTACGTACTATTCCCTATAGTCACTCATCTCGGAACTAGTATCCTAATAGGATCACTAACCCTAGACCTAGGAGGAATATGCGATGTAGCTTCCATTGCCGGGATGGAAGGTGCAATGTGACTAGTGCTCCCAAACCTCTCCGCATGGTAAGGAATGAGAGTGCCCCCAGGCATAGTGTTAGGCTCGAACTCAGATTCGACATGAAATGCGAAATCATGTGTGGAAAAACCAGACATACCATAACTACCATAACTAGTGCTCGCAGGTTCAAAATGAGTCTCATCATCCTCCAGCATTCCATACCAGCGATGCGTCAATGGGGAATCAACCCTAGAGTAAGTAGGTCTATCATGAATGGTTCCTATCTCAGAAATCACAGGACCTAACTCAGTCAAGTCAGGTGAAGGATCATAGTTAGGAGTAAACTCCCCATCTTCCACATGAATGGGAGAAGGTGGTTCAGGAATACCTTCTATATGGTCTCCCATGGTGGGTGAATCAATGTGCGAAGCAGTCCGCTTGGACTGTCTATTTCTCTTTCCCAAAGGAGGAGGAGATTTAGAAGGCAGAAATCATGCTAAATGACGAGAATGGCGAGGATCTGCACCCGAATCCACAATGAATCAAAAAATATAAAAGACTCTCTATCTATGCAAACCCTAGGCAAGCTATTGTGCACAGAGCAATCACCAATAAAATATAAATCCAAACACAAGCAATCAAGGGTAGGATGAGTGAGCTCCCGAATGAAGCAGGTATGTCTCTCCTAGGAGAGGCTTGAGACTCCCATACACATGAACAAGCACAGGTACGTAACCAATTATTGTGGCCCTCAACTTCAACGCGTAAAGAAACTATGCTGTCCGACCCCAACCTGGCTGGGACACCCGCAAAATAACCCCTGCAAAGTACCCCCTCGATATCCTAGGTAAGGTCACTAAGGTCACCTCAATATAATCAATGCTTAGGTGGACAGTCGCAGACGGGATTGACCGTATGGGCAGGGTATCAAAGCTCGAAACTCTCGAAAGAACCCCCAGATACGAATACAATCCTGGAAATATCTCCGGTGCTACTCAATTATGACTAGGGATCATCCCAATCAATAATCGCTCACACTGCCTCGTGCTTAACTCCCTTTTGAGAGGAGGATCTTGAGAAACACTGGTTATACCAAGGAATTTCACACACTCACCTAGATAGCACATACATGTTGTTGTTTAATGGTCTTGGAGAATTAACTCACAATGAACTATTCCAAGACCCTAAAACCTAATCTTGTTGGTGAACCCTACCAAATAAAATAGTGTAGTTCATTTTAATTAAGCGTTGATTTTAATTGGCTTTATTACTCAAAAGAGGTATATGGCCGTGCAACTAATGGTGTTATGACACAACATGAAGTAAAATGCACACCTAACAATCAATGTAAATGCATTGTGTCCATGAAAAACAGGGTATGCTACTACGTGAAATGCACTATTTTCTTCAAATGATAAATGCAAGCTTTCCTATATGAAATCTTGACTAATACTCCAAAGCAAATCTAGTGCAAGTGCTATGCAAAATGCAAAATGCAATGCATGATGATAAGCAAATATTTTTTGGATTTTTTGAAATAAAAATGAGATATAAAAGTAAAAGAGTGATTCTACAACCCCCAGACTCTGCAAGCACACTCAAGCAAAGCACTAAGGTAAAAGAAGTCTAATGCACTAATCGCAAAACAAAAAATCAAACATGCAATGACAAGAACATTCTTAAAAAACAAATTTACCCTAAAAAAACGTCTCTGGTCAGAAACATAAGTGTATACAGACTCTGGCAGTATTAAAGGAGACTCAACAATCATCAAAATTCACCCAGCAACCATTCAACTTCCTCTAAAAGGAAAGACTAAGGGCATACATGACTGTTCACAGTAAACCCGCATCTATACGCGGAAATAGCAGAGAAACCCACGTATATACGTGACTGTCAGTTCAAAACTCGCGTATAGGAAGAAAGGTGCATAAAAATAAAGGAAAACAGACAAGCTGAGACAAACTTCACACCAATCAGACACTACCAAGAAAACATGCCCCCATACCCGACACAAAAACAAGAGAAAAAGAGCAATTCAAAGTCATTGAATGCCGATAGAAAACCCCCAAAGGACAACTACTAGGAACTCCCCAGTGGAGTCGCCAATTCTGTTACAGAGAGAAATTCCTATGGCTTGGGGTACCACAACAGACAGCTTGACTCCAGAAATCAATCCTTTCCAATATGCAATAGAAATTAAATATCTAACACTAAAGTATCAGACCTCGTACCTTATTCCGGATGGTTGAAGTAGATCCCCGTTGAGCTTTCCAACTTCCGCTTGTATTGATTAATCACTTCCTCAACAACAAGTAAACAAGACAAGCATACTATATATATTGGTGTTAGATCTATTCTAGCATATATAATCAACAATGTATAAGCATTTGAAAACATCCATGGATAAAACATTCATTCAAACACCCATTATTGGACAGAAAAAATATATTTCTATTAATATAAAATCAGAGATTACAATGGATACAACCTCTGTCGGCACGTCTACGAATCAGAGAAACTGAATCCCCCACTTGGGCCTCCACCACCTCAATCCTCCATCTCTCAATAGCAAGCTCACAAGAAAAAGGCAAGCTTGGGAAGAACACAAAAGTGCTCCAAGGGACAAAGGGATGCAGACTCAAGCACAAGTTCTGGCAACAATGGACTATAGTTTCTTTGCTCTCAAATCTCTCATATGCCTTCAATGTACCATAGAGTTCCTTATATAGCTTTTCAAAGGGGTAATGAAAGGTTGAATCTGAGCGATCTCAAGGGATAGGGAAGGCCAGGAGTTAAGTGAGTCGGATCCATGTCAAGGAAAACTCCAAAAGTATTTGGATTATGCACACATCCTGATGTACGCGGTTTTAGGAGTCAAACCCGCGTATATGGGCGATTATAGGTTTAAAAGTCGCGTGTATTAATTTTCACATGTTTTTAGGGATGGTCAAGGAAACATCAAAGGACAAAAAATGGTCCAAGGGGTCCAAGGAGACTGCAGAGGGACAGGGGAAGGCCATACAAGTGTGATTCACCTGGAGTGGAAAAATCAGCTATAACACTTAGACATGCGAGTAATAGACTATCTGAGGCATAAGATTGACTATTGTTTGGAGTTGGAAAATTGATGGACAAGTTAGTGAAAAATCCTTTTATGAAGTTATCTTGTATACTTCTACATATTTTAATAATAACTGGTGACTTAAAAAATTGGAAATGGCACCTACCACTTAAACTAAAGTGTTTCCTATGGCTTTGTTTAGAAAATAGAATACTAACTTGGGACAACTTATTAAAACGAGGCTGGCAAGGTCCAAATATATGCATTCTGTTTCAACAAAATGCCGAATATGTTGAACACCATGTTTGTTCATTGTCTAATTACTACCAGCGTAGATCCAAATCCTAGGCTCTATCAAGCACCGAGAGGGATCAAATCTCTCAAGTGCAAACCTCTTCTTAGGTATCCATTGATTTGATTCAAACCAAAAGACACATCTTTTTATTTAAGGTCTACATATAATATTTTTATTGTTAATATTTAATATTTTTTATTATTTTTTATTTTGTTTTGAACAAACATTACAACATTTCTTCATACATGGTTTTAAAACCACATGCAAGGCCCTCCTACAACCATGGGTTGTTTAGGAGGCCTTGCACATGGTCTTAAAACCATTTGCAGGGCCCTCCTAAACCATGTACAATAAAACCATTGGTTGCACATGGTTTTAAAACCATGTGCAAGGCCAACATTTTCATTTTTTGAAGATAATTCAATTTGTTATTTTTTATTATTTTGTTAGGTAGAAACATTACAACATCTCCCCCATATTGTGTTTTTTCCTTGACCCACATTTTTACCAATTATTAAATTTTTACTTTTTTATTGTTTTGTTAGGTAGGACAATTACATCTCCCCCATATTAGATTGTTTTTTTTGGCCGACATTTATTTTGGTTTATAATTAAAAAAATTAATTTTTATTAATAAAAATAACGTTACGTAACGTTACATAATGTTGCGTAACGTTACAAGATCTCCCCCATACTGGGCTGTAGAGCGCCTCTCGGCGCAAAAAACATATGGAGGTTGATAAAAATGATCTATAAATCAATGTCTCTTGGAATACCCTTTCTTTGGAACAATAGATAATGAAGGAGAGGAGGTTTAAAGAAATTCTAAGTTTTATTTGTTGGGGAATATGGAGATTCAGAAATGATGTTATATTCAACAACAAGAAACAAAACATTGTTGTTGTTTGATTGAAAATTAGTGCATATTTTTTGGAACACGTTAGAGGAGAAAAAAAGACAACAAGAAACAAAACATTGTTGTTGTTTGATTGAAAATTAGTGCATATTTTTTGGAACACGTTAGAGGAGAAAAAAAGAAAAATAAGAGGAATGTTATTGAATATGTAATTTTTAGTATTATTGCATTGGAACACTTTGATGGAGCTAAACAGTCAGGCCATTGTGGAGGTGGCATGACCTTAAAATTTAAAGAGGGTCATTATTTTTCCTTATGGATGGGTAGTGAGTGGAGTTGGGACCAACATGAGGGATAAACTTTTGGCATTATAGGCCTTACTGAATTTTGCCATTAATGTTGGAATCATATCTATGCAAGTATTGGAGATTTCAAAGGTTATCATAGATTGGGATTTTGAAAAATCAGATCTACATGTGTTATCACTTGAACATTGGTGTCAAAACATCAAAAACATATTTTATTCTTTTAATATCTTATCACTTGAACATTGGTGTCAAAACATCAAAAACATATTTTATTCTTTTAATATCTTAACTTTTCCGCATATCTTCTGAGAATTGACACAAGTAGATACATTCGAAGTAAACTAGTGAACCGACGATATGCACCGATCGGACGACCGGCCGCGCGTGACCGGTCACGTCCGACGCGGTCAGTCGTCCGATCGGTGCATATCGTCGGGAAAATAGGTCCCGACGATACATTCTCTTAAAAGGCTATTGAATTAGAGGAAGGCCTTATACATTTTAATGAACATAAGGAAAATGTTGTTGTCTTCAGCGGAACATATTCCATGTATTCCACATTAATTTGTGAGAATATGTCTTTAGTTTTAGTCTTTCAATGTTGTTTTTTCTAAAACATCTATGTATACAGGTTGGTCTGTACTACTATGTCAGTTTTTGGAATTACCATGGTCTAGACAGTATGATGAAAACAATTGTTTTGCTATCATCTTGGGTTGCAATGCCTTGTAGAACTATAGAAAAATTATTTATGATATAATGAGTGTTACTCGTTTTAATTCAATTTTTGAATATCAAGAAGCAAGCTTTTTTTCTTTCATGAAAAAAAATTATCCTAATAAACATAGTTAGGGTTGTATTGAATATATTAAATATATTATAAGAAACAATATAACTATATATGTTGGTTGTGGATCTCAATCTTTTCGATTTAGACATGTTTTTGTTCAGTTGTGTTTGTACCCTAGTTCTAATGTACACTCGTCCCAGCAGCGGGGTGCAGGGGGACATCGTCGGGGGACCATCCCCCCTGGCTGGGGGGTTTCGGGGCTAGCGGGCCTCTGAAATAATTTTTGTTGGGATGTTTGTTGGCCAACAGTTTATGGGCCCATGGTATTGGGTGACCCGTTGTATTTTTGCATGGCAATTTCCCTATAAAAGGAAAGTATTGTAATACAGCTTTGTATGGTATTGTAACATTGTAAAAACAAACTATGCGATTGTGTGAGAGAGATTGTGAGATAGTGAAGAGGAAATGCAGCGGGTTTGCTGCAAGTTTTATCCCTTCATTTTGCTGGATAGTATAATAATAAATGACTCACAAACTTTTGAGTGGACATAACCCATCTTGGGTGAACCACGTTATGTTGGTGTTTCTCTTGTAATGTGTTTATGTTTAATATCTGCATCTTCTTTATTGTTATTGCTCTGCGATCCTATTTTATAACAATATCTATTTAAACAACTATATAATCCAAAACATGTTAGCTTATTCATCTCACCAATGATTTAGTGCAAATATTCAAAAGACTATGAGCTACTCTTATCACTATTTTCAATCTATTTATAAGAAGTAGATACTAAAAATCCTTGCTACTCATTTTACTTGTTAAAAGATAAGTTAAATACAAATAGATTTTAATAGTTTGAATTGTTTTTTATTTAAAAAATGACAAAAATAATAGTAGTTATATGTTTTAATAATTTGATATCAACTTCATTTAAGTTATATGTTTGTTAGGTTTTATTTAAAGAAATTTTATTTATTGTTATATTTTAAATATTTTTCATATTTTCAATTTAATAAAAAAATTAATTGATTAGATAATTTTATTTTAATCGGTATAGATTCATCTTAAACCTGGATCTATTTAATATTTAAAAGATTTACACCTCAAGAAACTGGATTTCTCTAGTTTCTTATTAGATCCAAGTTTAAGATGGATCTATGCTAGTTTTATTTGTTTTGAATGAGTTGACATGAATATTTTTAATCGCTTTTTATTTTTGATTAGTTGTGAGCAATAATGTGAAATTATAACATGACCAAATAGCATAGAAAGAGGCTTGTGGGGGGGAGAAAGTGGTAAAGATAAAATGTTGTAAATGGTTGTAAATAGAAGATCGCATGTTCAAATCCCCCCAAACTTACCCATGGGCCATGGTTCCCTAGTTGTTGATTCCCCTAATAAAAGAAAACATAGAAAGAGTGTACAATTAATTTTTTAGTATATATATATACCAAAATAAACAAAACATAAATAAATAATAAATGCATGGAAGAAAAATACAATACATACTCTATAGATTACATTATCACTCTAATTGCCAACAAATAGAAAAGTGTACATGTGTATCTAATAGAAAAGATAAAGAAGAAATATTAAGATCACTTACTCTGTAATAAATATGTTATTTGATATCTTTATCATTTCACTTTATTGTTATACAACTTCTTAATTACTAAACATTCTTTCTGTGTTATTTTTGAACTTCTTATTGACATTGATATATGTTTAAATATATGAATATCCAAAATATATGTCAATAATTTGAATATACCAAAAAATTGGTGGGCTTGATAGCTTTATCATTTCCCTTCATTATTATACAACTTCTTAATGACCAAACATTATTTATGTGTTATTATTCAACTTCTTATTGACATAGATAAGTATTGCATTGTATCACTTTGTTATTCTTCATGGTGTTATTTACTATCATGCTAGACATATTTCCCATGGTACACTTATGTCAACAGTATTGATTCCTACTCCCCCCATGCCCCCACGCCCACGATTACAACCAACATAGATCCATCTTAAAGGTGGCTCTACCAAGCGCTGAGAAGGATCAAATCTCTTGAGTTGAAAACCTTTCCTCTGCATTTGCACTCTAAAAAAGGGTTTGCACCTCGATATATTTGATCCCTCTCGACACTTAGTAGAGCCACCTTTAAGATGGATCTATGTTGGTAATATCTTAATTTATCTTTATTACACTGTCATTTCTTCTTGAATTTGAATGCAATTATAATTTTAATATTATATATTATTTCTCAATTCCCCACTTGAGTCATGTGTGGTTTTACTTGAGTTTGAATTAATAAAAGAAGCCTCTTGTCTTCCATGTTGATTATCTTGTTCTTATACATTATATACTCAGTCATAGCCATAATCTCAATGGGGGAGACTCCCTTCTAATATGAAAAGGATAAGATAAGATGTATTGACATTAATTTTAAGATTATAAATTAAAAAAAAAATTGGATTTCTTCGATATTTTTTCATAATTCTTTAGAAATGTTGTGATGGACATTTTTAATATTATATTTTGGTTATATTCAGAGGCTATATATATATATATATATATATATATATATAACACTTTTATGTTTTCTAAATTATTGTAAGATTGTATAGAAATGTATTTTTTCTGTTGTTTTATATATGACTATCCTTAATGGCCCATAAACAATATAGCTCATCTTTTTATTTTAATAAAAATCATGGATTACAATTTTTTTTTCAAGGAAAAAGAAATTCTCCTAATAGATAATAATGTTGTTTTTTAAGTCATACTAACCCTTATGTTAAATCTCCCCTTGATTTATGATAGGGTCATATCCTCATTTCTTTATATCTATTATTATAATATTTTAAAATATAAAATTTATATTTTAATTTTTTATAAATTTTATTTAATTTAATATGATATTTAATTTAATGCATTAAAATATAATTTTTACAATTTAATTCTTTCAATTGATTTATTTTCAAAATTATTTCTCTGTTTTAACTAGTTTAAAGAAAAAAACTAATATAGCCAAGATAAGAACAAACTCTCATGAGCTCCATAGGTGAAACAGGTCGTTGGATAGTTCCTAAAACATCATGGGTGGAAAGGATTTGCCATCTCTATGAGAATAGGAACATTGAAGATGAAAATCACTTCTCTTAAAGTGCCCCACACACACCCACATTAGATCCCAATTTCATAATCTTTATTGCAACACCGACCTTTCTAGCCTTTTAACTTGTCAAAGTAATAGTAAGCTCGACACGCTTCTCACCAAGCTCTTTGAACATAGGAATACAATTTTAAAACAAAATAATTAATTGGTTTCTTTAAGTCTGATAAACCAAATTTGATCTCAATGAACATTAACCACCACCATCATCATTATATTAATTTAATTTTAATTTAATATTATCTTTAATTAAATACATTTAAATATAAACTTTACCATTTGATTCTTTCTATTTGTTCATTTTCTTCGTGCCTATTGATTTGAATTCTAAAAAACTATAACCCTCTCCAACTTATTTCACCTCAAATATAATAAAAACCATTATCCCTTGTATGTCTTTCCGTCTTAAATAACCTAAAACGTAAGTCGATTGAAAAGTAAGTTTCATGTATAAAAACTATAACCCTTTCCAACTTATTTCACCTCAAATATGATAAAAACCATTAACCCTTATATGTCTTTCCGTCTTAAATAACCTGAAAACGTAAGTCGGTTGAAAAGTAAGTTTTATGTATAACCTTCTCTCCTAAATAGTTCATCATAGGCATTGATAAAAGTGTTGTTTACTTTATATATTCATTAATTTTTGTAATAAGTCGAGTGTTCAATATAAATTGTTAACTTAAGGAACTCTGTTTATTTCAAAGGTAATTAAGCAAAATATATGTATAAACACTTCGGTAGATGATAATGAAATACAAATCATCAATCATAATCACTGCTTAGACAACTCATCTCCCTGTAAAAACCAATTTAAATCATCAATCTAAGAATTCAAATGACTCTGAATTCTTACAATATCAATCCTGCAATTTTTTATCTAAGAATGAATCAATCTAGAATTACTTTTGCAAGAAGTTAAATCCTATTTTACCAAACCAGAACAATCACAAACCATCAATCAAAACAACCAATACATAAAAGTAATGATCTATCTAATTCAGTAAACTCTAAGAAAGATAAATGACAATACTACGCAGAAGCTGAGCGTGACTGTAACAATTCTAACTAATAGATTATGACAAGTAAATCTTGGGCCAAAAACAGTCTTCACATAAATTGCACAAGAAAATATTGAGGAGAATAATATTAGAAACCTTCCATTTTCTATATTCAATAATACAATGGTGTTACAATAAATAGAATTCCAATCATGTGGATATCTACCAACTAAACTTGATTGACTGGCGAACCAGAAGTGTCTTAAATTGCTATCCGAGCTCACTAGTCTAACTCCACGCGTCTAACTCAGTTAATAATCAGTTAAAACTAGTTAAACTGATGAGGTAGGTGAGAAAAGGTGCCTACTCCCATGCAGCCATGCAAAACTAGTGCTAACTTAACTGAAAGACATATAACTAAATGTAACTGGAGATTGACTTAGCATAATAGCCTACCTTCCACAACCAACTGATGGAGGTTGCTAGTGGCACTCAAAGTGGCTCCTAAAATGTAGGGATTGGTCTCAAAGGCACATCAACTCGTGCATGCACATGCAGTAAGTGGCAGATAACCTCTCTATGTATTCCCCACACTCTAGTGGTTTGTACCGGTGGACCCAAAGGCTATGGTGGACCCAATGGCACCAAACTTAAGTAAATGACTCCTAAGTTAGGCATGATGATATAATAGACTATATATGGACAAGTACACAAAGGGGGGATTAATAATAATCCTAACATCCCCCTTTAATCCTAACTTTGTACGACCTGGGCCCTAGTAACTAAGACCAAAGGTCACCCATTACAATCTAAAATGCAAAATTTTATTTGTCCATGAAAAATTGAGGGAAAAGACAAAACTGCATGGGGAAAATCCTTCCTAAAAAATGGACATGGCACCAAATTTAAATATATATCTTCACTTCGTCTTTGTTCTTCACTTGAATAATATGGATGTACTGCTTCTTGATGAAAAACTTTGTAGAGTTGTTGTAGATGCCTTGATCATGTATTAGATTTTCAATATTGTGTAGATAAAAAGCATGAAAAGAAGCCCCTTGTAACTCATCTTTTAGTGATGAAGGAGCATCATGTGAGTGCTCTATGATGTGACAACATAAAATATCAAATCTGAACATAAAATTAGAGATGGTAAGATATTTGTGCAATCATATCCCAACCAAAAAACTTCAATGAAATCGCCAGGCACAATTTCTAGTGTAGTTGGAAAATGGTGGACCCGATTATGAACCTTCTTTCCAAATTTATGTTAAACCTTTCTAATTCTATAGTAGAGCGTATTAGGCTCTAATATATCAGAAATTAAGTCATATGGAGCAACAATCAACCAAGGTATAGTGGTTCCAAAATTTGGTTGAGTCACAATAGGAGAACTAGGTGCAACTAGTCTACATTGACAATTGGGAAAATCTAGTGAGCGTAAGCATATAAAATACGACCTAATAAAGGTTATATCAGACCCAAATGTTTTTAACAACAACCCACCTACATCTAATGATAAGGAAATCCAACCAATGACAAAAAACAAAGACATGATAACAACTTTCACCAGTGATACAATATAGGAAACCATAAAATTGTCTAGTTTACCAACTGAGTAGTTTGGGAGTTGTAGGGTCTTATGATTATCAAATGGATGGGACAGAGATGTCATAACATGCATATCATCCTGAAAATCATCTTCTAAATCAGAGAAAAAAGAATCTGAATGGATTTTGAAGGTTTCGTATGAAGACGAGTCAGAAACTAGTGGTAAAAAACTTGTATTGAGAGGAGATGGCTTTGGGAGACTGATAGGTATTTTTTCAAGGGTAGGAAAATAGATTTCTAATTCTGATATATCATAATGAGTATCAAAATCAAAGACATAAAAAACATACTTTATTCTAGCAACGAAAGCATGAGAATCATTACCTTTGAATTGCACGGTGTTATAGTGCCCCTGGGGATCAACAGATTTTTCTCTTCTTGCAAAATCTGGAACACCAATATTGTTTCTTTCGAGCAACTCACTCGTGATGTCCACTTTATTCTTAAAGCAAGATTTTTTCATTGTGAAAATATTTGTTGCAATAGGTACACTGTGATCTTCCTTTATTGTTTCCTTCTTCTTGAAATTCGAGCCTTCATCAATAGAGTTAGAATCTTCATCTTCAGAGTCTGACTTTACCTTTTTCTCCTTCACTTTTAGCCTTCCTTTGGACTTGACATTCTTGCTTCCAAGAGCAGCAAACACATGATCCTTTGAGGTTTTTAGAACCCCCATTTGAATCATCTTAATCTCCTCTTGTGTGAGAAAATCTATGAATGCATCCAAGGATGGCATCCTCCAATTTCGAACTGCAAGCTTAGCAGCATAGAATGTTGACACAAAAATTGAGTATTCCATACCCATCTTTGATAGAATGGATAATATTAACTGATCTTCTTCCTTCGTAATCCCACATGGCTTGAGAAAAAGTACTAATGACTTAAACTTGGTGATGAATTCCTCAATGGTTTCGAATTCTCTTGGTCTCAATGAGATCAACTCATTCTCCAATTGATGTTCTCTAAGATGATCTTCCTTTCTGAAGAGGGATTCAAGTTTCATCAACAATTCATTAGGATCTGTCAAGCCATCAAGATGAAAAAGAATTTCAGGAGAGAGAGAGACAAAGCAAGCCATAAGCTTCATCCTTCCTGTTATGCCACCTTTCTTTCTTAGCAACTGCATTAGGCTCGATTTCTAAGGCCATAGTAACTCTGTAGAGACCTTTGTTGCGCAATAGTATCTCAACCTTGGCTTTCCATTCATAATAATTGAATGAATTCAAGGTTACTACCTTAGATAGATCCATGCTCTGTTGTTGTGCTGTTGGTGAGAGAACTGAATACCTGCACAAAACTAGAAAGACAATTTATGTTTAGCCTGACCAGGCTCTGATACCATATTAGATTTTGGCAAGAAGATCTTGGGACAAAGCAATCTACACATAAATTGCACAAGAAAATATAGAGGAGAATAATATTAGAAACCTTCCATTTTCTATATTCAATAATACAATGGTGTTGCAATAAATATAATTCCAATCATGTGGATAGGATTCGAATATACCAACTAAAACTGATTGAATACCTAACTAGAAGTGTCTTAAATAACTATCGGAGCTCACTAGTCTAACTCCACATGTTTAATTCAATTAATAATCAATTAAAGCTAGTTAAATCCGTTAAAATGATGAGGTAGGTGAGAAAAGGCGCCTACTCCCATGCAACCATGCAAAACTGGCGCTAACTGAACTGAAAGACATCTAACTGAATGTAACTGGATATTGACTTAGCATAACTACCTACCTACCACAACCAACTGATGGAGGCTGGTGCAGGTGGCACTCATAGTGTCTCCTAAAATGTAGGGATTGGTCTCAGAGGCATATCATCTCATGCATGCACATGCAGTAAGTGGCAGATAACCTCTCTATGTGTTCCTCACTCTCTAGTGGTTGGTATCGATGGACCCAATGACACTGGTGGACCGAAAGGCTCAACTAGACCCAATGGTACCAAACTTAAGTAAATAACTCCTAAGTTAGAAATGATGGTCTAATAGACTATAAATGGATAAGGAGACAAAGGTAGGATTAATAATAATCCTAACACTAACTAATTAACACACTTTGCATAAAGAAAATGATTATCCTACACAGTCGACTGTTCACATTACACTATCACAACAACCCAATGGAAAATAGAATAATGCAATTACTTGATAAATACTTTTGCAGTTGTCTACGAATGCATCAAACTGAAATTCCACACCAAACAAAAATAACTAAACTAAAATATCTACTACTACTGGAAACTCTGTAAGAAGGTGGATCCTGGCCTTCGAACATAGATGTTGTTGAAGGCTTAACTGAATCTACAACAAGAAAGTATTGAGAATTGCTACTCTTTATTTAGTAAAATTATCAAAGTACAGTTACAGTATCCTCTGCTACGATTTCTTCCAAATTTCCAACCCCTGGCTACAATTGCATGTTCCTACTTATACGGAGATGGAATAGTTCAGGTCCACTAATATCAGGAAGCCATGAAGATCTATGATCTTCAGGTTGTCGAATTAAACAAACATAGTTACAAATATTATTACATTCTCATGGAATCAATTCATAATAATAAACGAACTTTTAATCTGAGCTTATTCATGGAGCGAAAGTGTTCAAGCTGTCGGGGGAAAGATGCTTGGGCAATTTCAGCTAGCAACGTGGAAGGACTTCTGAGTTTCTCTCATCAACAGATTGGAATGGATCGTAAAAATGGAAACTGATGCCAAGCGTTACTTGTCTACTGAGTCCAACGAGATGTTATACCTGGAACACCTGGAGATTCTGAACTTTCCTTATAAACCAATAACGAGTCAACGCAAATGAAAGATAAAGTTCATAATCATAAGTAAAATCAAGCATTAATGAAGTAATGCAATAATGATTTATACCTTGGAAATCCATTCTTGTTCTTTTGGAAAAGGTAAGGATTTGGTTGTAAATGGAAGGAAAAATGGGGGAAAAGGGGTTAAACAAGAGTAGGAAAAAGGGCATTTTTGGAACCCAACAAAAACTTTCCTTGAGGTTGTTTTGACGGAGCAACTACAGGGGAACATCGATATTGTGGTGTAGGATGAGTTATTTTTATATATATGAGGATTATTGATACACGTTTAAAGCTGGACTTGGAAAATGCACAAACAATTTTGTTGATCTTAGTGGTATTAAGTTGCTTCTTAAACTGGATTTTGAAAAGAATATCCAAAAAAATCAGATATATGGAGATTCTCAAATTATCATTAAGTGGATAACATGCCAAAATAGAATCCACAATATCCATTTGATTCCTATGTTGAATGATGTTCAAAGGTATATTGAGCAAATGAAACACATGGAAATCAAGCATATATATATGGAAATGAATTTCCTTGCAGACAAATTAGCTAAAGTTGGATCCTTCTTGCAGGAAGGAACATGGAATACCTATGAGTTTAAAAATTTAGTTATAAAAGAGACTATTCAGAACTTTTAAATATGCATGGATTTTTTTTCCTAGACAATCTACAATTTGAAGTTTCTATAAAGGATGAAGAAATTATTCTAGTTTTTCTTATAGGATTTCATGCAGACAAAATCTATTTGGCTACAGATTTGATGATCTGAATATGCCAATATATGCAAATGGAAAATATCTTGATCCATTTTGATACTTGAGATCTTTTATACTGTGCATGCTGAATGCTAAGCATTTTTCACTATAAGATTTTTTGATAAAATGTTTTAGAAAGGTAACTTCTTAATTGAAGGACTTTATAAAAATAAAAATTTAAGAATAAGATTATGGTTTTCATGTGATGATTATGTTCATAAAATGATACATATGAAGAATGTAACTTTTTATATATCAATAAAATATTATGAATTTTTTTATGTGGAAAAATAAACTCATAAACATAAATTGAAAAATATAATAATATAAATTAACTTTACTTATTTTTAACTATAAATCATTTACTCTTATATTTTATGTATTTTATTAATAATAATTTTCTAATAATTTAATTTGAATAAAAGGCCAAAAACAATCTCAAGGTTCATTACAAATTTGTGTCCCTTGGATTATTTTGAATCGTGTTTCTCACAACGTGTGAGATTAAAATTCTTCTCTATAAATTAAATTTTGAAGGTAGGTTCTATTTTCATATTCTTGCATAACCATGCACCTTAGAGAGAAATGGATATATTAAGTTCTTTCAAACTGAATTAGAAAACAAAATTAAAGGCGGTTGTATACATTGATTGATGTTATTATTAAAAACGATGAAAATGATATTGATTTACATATATTAACCACTTTAATTATGTGATTGTGTTGGTTGATGGTTGGTGTGCATGGGAAGGTTCTAGTAGTTTTTTTAATGAAATGTTTATAGTATTTTACCATGGTTAATTATGGTGATGAGTTGACCATGGTTGATTATGTTGGGCTATGGTTCATCATGTTTGATTATGCATGAACATGGTTGACTTGGTTGGCAATGGTCAACTATGTGACAATGGTCAATTATGAGTGATTTTCATCTACCATGAGAAATTATTGTTGATGTTGCAAGTCTTTTGTTGTTTATCCTTTCACATGTACTTGTTCCTCCCAAACAATTAGTAGCACTTATACCATTTGTGGTCCTATTTATTGTAAGTCTGATTACTTGAATATTTTTAAATACAAACATAACATTTCCATGTATATTATGCGCATGAATGATTATGCTTATGGAAACTTTACTAGGAAGAACATGTTGTATATCGATGGTCATCCATGAACTCATGGGAACATTACAGGGTTCATAAATAGTTCTAGGTGTTGTTTATTTTATGCAAATTGTTCATTTGAGGAACACTCCATGACTAGGAGTTCTTTATAGAAAGGAAAGCATCTAAAAAATTTGTTCTACATGTAATATGTAGTTTGTCTCTTGGTGACGAGTTGTTAATAGACTATAATTTTCATAAAACATGAACCACTCATCAAGGGCACTTTGCATTGGGACTACCTTCATACGCCCCCTTGGAGTGTAAGACAAAAATCATTGATTAATTTTTATTTTATTAGTTTGAATGGGATTAATGTTAATGTTTTTGCTCAATTTTATCTTTTGTTATATAAATCGATTTCGATTGGACATTTACTATTCCAAAAAATGATCATGCTTCTATAATAATTGTTTGGTATAATGTTTGAACAAACCAATTGCATTGTGCTTATTACTATCATCGATGTAATGTTCATTATTTTTGAAATCAGGATTCCGATGATGATCAACCTATCTACCATCTTCAATTGCACCCCACTACATTGTCAAATTGAGAGAAGGTTGTTAAAAGAGGGAAAATTGGAGAGGAGGCATACTAAGCATAGTGAATCAATTATTCAATTCCCACTACGTCTAGACTCACCAATTAGGAATGCCTATAGTAATAGTAGTTCTTCACATTTTGGCAATGGATGTAATGAAATAGAGGTTGATATAGATGTCATCGTACAAGATACAGGTTCCATGGAGGAAATGTTGTTATATGTATTCGAGGATGATGAGTTAAGGGATGATGTTCATATCACTTATACCTTCCTTGAAATCCTTAAATCTTCTTCCACCACCCATCTCTTTTGATTTTTTCAATCAAAGTTTACCCAGTTGGGGACAACAATGTTACTATACAACTTGAAAGCAATCTATGGCATGTCAAACATGTGTTTCTCAACACTTTTGAGGTACTTGACCATCAAGTCCCTGATATTTTGAGGAATCTTGCACAAAATCAACATTGAAAATCATTGATTTTATGAACGTTAAATGACAATGTACATTTATATTTCCCACTAACTGCAAGCTATTCAAAGGTACGGTACTTCCAAGTGATAATGTATTTCCTTATAGTTGGGAAGAGGCAAAGAAAATGTTGAAAATGTTGGGTGTTGAGTACATATCATATCATGTGTGTCCCAATGATTGTATTCTATATAGATATGAATATGTAGACAAAGAGATATGTCCAAAATGTGGGAATGGCAGGTACCAGAATGAAGAAAAAAGGGTATAGCACATGGTACTCCTCATTATAAGATATTGAGGCACATGCATATAATCCCAATGGTTCAAAGGATCTTTCATTGCAAAGAATTAGCTATGCTGCATGGATGGTATGCCTCACACCGAAGTGAATCAAGAGTTATGTGAATCCCAATAGATTCAATAGCCATGAAGCATATAGAGGATACATGGCCTAATAAATTCAAGGATGAAATACAAATCCTTCGATTAAACATAGCATGGACAACGTCAACCCATATTCCCTCCAAAATTCCAACTATTCTTTTTTGTCTGCAATAGTGATCGATAACAATGCCCTCGTATGGTTGTCCATGAAGAATGAACGTCTTATGTTTTCTCTTATAGTCCCTAGTAAAATAGAAGTGAAGTATATGAATGCTTACCTACAACCATTGACTGATGAATTGAAGGAATTATGGCAAGGGATATATGTATACAATGTATCAAGACCCATCCCAACAAAGAGGAGTTTTACATTGTATGGTATATGTGCATACACCACACATGATTATTCAGGATTAGGAGTTTGCTCTGTAAACATGTTGATTGATTTGTTTATATTTGTAACAATATTTTTTGGAATAATTAATTTGGCGTGGTTGTCTTAATCTTCAACAATAATGTGCTATGCATACAATGACATTGTAGGTCTTGTAACAAAAGGGTATCATGGATGTAAATGTTGTGGACCTTCTATAAGGGTTGGGTGGTCCAGCCACCTAAGAAATTCTATGTATGACTGCTCTATGCTATTCCTCCTAGAAGACCACCCTTATGGAAGAGCAACATTTCCTTGAATTAACAAAAACTTTCAAGGAATTTACAAAGTTACAGTGATAAATACGACAAGATATATAGGTACACATGCTAATTAAAAGGAAAAAAATATGTTATATAAATAAAAAGCAAGCCTGAAGCTTTTCATCAAATTGGGTGATTCTTTCTCTACCACCTACTATGAAGTTGAATATATTCAAATCCATAAGCCATCATAACTGCTATACTTTTCTGCTAGCACTTTAGGCATAAAATTCCCTTCATATCGATTTGTTGAGGACTCTCTAGATACACAGATACAACCTTCCTATTGTCTTTCAAAATATCGAATGAGTTGTAACTTCTGAGTGCAATGAGATCACCATCATTTTCCCAATAGATATGTTTACTCTAACTTATTCATTGAGTTACACAACATTCAACCCTGTCATAGAAGAAACCAAAATCATTTGAATGCGTAACCAAAAAAACTCCCCCAATTGCTTCCATTTCGATTCACTTCGAAATTATATTGTTATTTCTTGTGATACTTCATGTCTTCCTAGTTGCACAAAAAATTCAAATTTGTTATTAGGATCAATAACCACTTTGAGAGCTAGTCGAGATTCACAAAGATTGTTATGGAAGAAATCATGAAGAAATAAGTTACATTAGCTTGTGGAAAGTGTTATAAAATACATTGGAGGCCTATTTGTTTCAGTGGCCTTACATTGACACCACATTGAAGCATTATCAGTCACCGAATTCTGCAGAGCAAAAGCTAAGAAAAATCTGGCATTATAGGAACAAAATATATTTAGTTCAATAGAGGTAAGTCCTAATTTTTTGAAAGAACATTGCCATGGCACCACAACACTAAGATCATTAGAGCATCATGGTCACCACATAACTCTAAGGTAAACCATTCATTTTTGGAGATCAATTCTAGTTCACATTCCATATCATATTGTAATTTACAAACAATCAATTTAATAAGTTATTGTTTGTTTGGTTACTCAAAATAGTTTTTTTATATGTCAAAATAAAATAAAATTGAATAATATAGGATGCATTCTTGATTAAACCCCTCACCCTTCCTCTTTTGACTAAATATTAATACACGATTAAATCTTATTGTTAAATGGTGGAGTTGCAAAAAAAGTCCTCTAAATTTTTAATCACTATTTCAAATGGCTCACATGGCTCACACTATTACTCATCATTATAAATTAATAAAAAAATGCATGATAAGTAAACATAATATATAGTTATGTTTAAAACAGATTTTTTAATTATAAAAGATGATTAAATTAAAAAAACTAAACTAATTTTACAAACACGATCACAAAATTTTGTAATTATAAATTTGTATTACTATATTTAATATATAATATATATTTTTATATAAAAGTAAAATCTTAAAATCTATTTATAAATTTGTATTACTACACATCATATATAATATTTTGTTTTATAAAAATAAATTTTATAATATATTTACAAAATTTCATTATCAAAATCTTAATTTTTCAAAATTGAATTCCATCTTATTGGAAAATATTTGTTTGGTGTATTATTCATAAACAACAATAAAAACTCTTAAACCTCTTTAAGGTGGAATTCCCATTTTAAAAAGCTTTATGAATCCCCAAATGCCATTGATAAGTTTGATCACAATAGAATAAGTTTTCTCATTAGAAGACATAGATTTTGGGGTTAAGCGTCTAGCAAATGGAAAGTCTAAGGACATTGAAGGTTACCAGGCATAAATCTTAAAAACTGGAGGCCATGTCCTCATCCCTCACATCCACAAGCTATTGAATCAAGCAGTCAAACAAGGGTTCCCTAAACCATGGACTTGGAGCCTCATTATTCCTATTTTAAAAGTGGGGATACAAATAACCCCTCTATTTATCGGACAATTATGATTAGCCCTCTCTTAGCCAAGTTATATGGTATTATTTTGGAAAAGAAGCTCAACATATGGCTTGAAAATGAAGGTAAGCGAGCTAAAGGCCAAGCAAGTTTTAGAAGGAAGCACTCAACAACGCATCACCTCGTTACACTCAGGATCATTGTGGAGGAATGTTGTAATGATAAAGCCAATCTCTTTTGTTGCTTCATGGACTTTAGAAAGGCTTTCGATATGGTACTTAGAAATAACCTATGGAACGGATTAGAAGAGCTAAAGGTTCATTTCGAGTTGAGAGCTACCACAATAAGGTTATACAAGAATGTCGTTGCCAAGTTTAAGAGCAACGAGGGGTGGTCGAGAGATATTAAGTGTAATATTGGAGTTAAACAAGGTTGCCCCCTCTCCCCTTCCCTATTTGACATCTACATTGATAAGCTAGAATGTTGTTTAGAGGAAGCAGGTTGTGCTGGCACGATCTTAGTTGGAATAGTCATCATCCTTCTTCTCTATGCTGACGAGATTGTTCTTTTGGCAAGGTGTCCATTTGATCTTGATAAGCAACTAAGATTTCTTAAGGATTTTTGCTCTACCATGGGTATGAATGTCGATATTGACAAAATAAAAGTTATGATTATCAAATCCAAGAAGGACACTTACGCTAATTTTGTGTATGACAATAGCAACTTGGAGGAAATGTCTTCTTACAAGTACCTAGGAATTGACATTAATCACAATCTCAACTGTAATTATAGCATTGAGAAAAGGATTAATGGAGGGTGGAAAGCTTATTTGGGTCTCGAAAATAATTGTAAAGTAGCAAACCTTGTGATGTGGGATAAAAAGAAACTCCTCTTTAAAACTTTAGTCACTCCTATTATCTTGTATGGGTGTGAGGTTTGGGGCTGCAGCATCTGTAGAGAGTGTTGGAGAAAGATTGAACAAATCTAGAAGTGTTTTGTAACGTATAACCCCAAAATTAAAAGCAATACACCCTACCTTATTCTCCTTATTGAAGTGGGTCTTTCCCCTATTGAGAGCCTTGCTATGACTAGGCTCCTGGTTTACAAGCACAAAATCAATAACATGGGAGACCATAGACTTCCTAAGCTAGCTTTAAATCCCAACCAAAACCACCTAAGACTCAAGCGAGGTTGGTATAAAGATACCAGGGCCTAGTTAAACCATTGGGAGATCGACGAAACTGTTGCATTGCAAAATATTAATAACATTAAAAATATTGTTTTTTCTAAGTTTAAAGAGAAAATGTGGTGTGAGAAAGATTTAGAGGCTAAAAGAAAACTAAGATATTATAAGGAGATCTCAATTTGACTCTAGAAGATCAAAAGTATCTCTCTGTTTTAACTAGTTCAAAGAAAAAAACTAATATAGCCAAGACAAGAACGAACTCTCACAAGCTTCATAGTGAAATAGGTTGTTGGGCAGTTCCTAAAACATAATGGGTGGAAAGGATCCACCATCTAATTGAGAATATGAACATTGAGGATGAAAATCACTTCCTCTTAGAGTGCTTGCGTACACCACATTAGAATTATAAAGAGTGGGACGCTTCTTTCCAAGCTCTTTGAGCATATAAATCAAATTTTAAAACAAACTAAATAATTTGTTTCTTTAGGTACCAAAGCTTGGTTTTAGAGTACGCTAACCACCATCATCATCATCATATTCAAAATTGAATTATTTTGGTTTTTTAAAAACTTTAAACAAGGGCTACCGAAATCGAACATGGGTGTGCAAGATAAAAGACCTTAAACTTTTGTCAAGGGCTGCCGAAATCGAACCTGGGACGGCTGGGAAACATCCATTATATGGTGTTTGCTAAAGAATGGT
The DNA here is from genome assembly GCA_001517045.1 of Pseudotsuga menziesii. Lineage (NCBI taxonomy): Eukaryota > Viridiplantae > Streptophyta > Pinopsida > Pinales > Pinaceae > Pseudotsuga > Pseudotsuga menziesii. Next base: position 51,831 of record LPNX010174471.1, on the reverse strand, counting down.
GCATGTGAATGGTCGTTGGACATTATATTTTGTCTCTATAGAAACGCAATTAGTCGCCTATAATGACAAGCTGTATCGGATAAGATTGATCAAAATACTTGGCTTAGAATGAGGTCGCTGCGAAGTAGTTTGGCGTTAAATGTATGTCCAACAGGGGTGGGAATCGGGATCCACTCCTCTTATCTACGCGGAATTACGACTTCTAGAACCTGATAAAACTATGGTGCATTGCTAAGGTGTTCAAATACTAGATGTAGATCGTTCATTAAATGTAGAAAACAGTGCCGCTCAGTAAAAGTCATTAGTAAAAGTCACTATGGTGCATTGCTAAGTATATTTCTTCAAAGATATAATAATTTCTAGCCTTCCAAACACACTAGAAAATAAACTTAGGTAAAGTGTTGTGCTGAAATCAGTTTTTAACCACTCAAAAAGTTTAGTTTAAAAGTTTGGACTCCCCAGGTATGTGGGACGTCAAGAATATCACATACAAACTTCTAAACAGTTTTTGTAAACTTATATTGGACAAATAAGTATTCAACGTTTTTCCTGTCTTAATGCACATATTTGATCCAATCTAACTGTAACAGTTCAGATTGTTTCATGGCATATTTCAAAGTATAATTACATGAAGCATTTTTCTTTTAAAAATATGCCGGACTATGATTTAACGTACCTTCACTTAAGAATGCCATCAATAAGTAACTCTTAATGTGTTGGCAGCTGTGTTGGAGGCTATTGTATCTCAAGCAACTTCAGATCCAAGAGCCTACTGTGTAGCTGTTTACAATTTAATGTATCCTCAATTTAATGTACCCTTACTTAAGAATTACCATCAATAACCAACCTGTTCGGCATAGACAGCCGTAAAACATGTTGCTTGAGATCTAACGGCGTGCTGTAGAGGTGTTGTAGGCAACAGTTTAGCCCTTAAGAACACTCACAAATAATCTTGAGCTGTCACTGTGTAAACATAGGTCATATTACTACTGTGTTAGTCCACTCCTCTGGATATAATTAATTGTTAATTGATAGGGCCATTATTAATCTGCTTGCAGTAGAGTAATGATTGCTGCTTCAGGCTCAATGCTGGCAGCCTTTTGAGATCTAACAGCCAATGATAAGCTTGACAACAATCATTACTCTAAAGCAAGTTGATTAATTTTCACCAATTGATAACTAAAAAACTATAATTAATTGTGAATTGATAGCTGAAAAAATATAAACTTCTAACATCATAAATCTAAGGTAAGTTGATTAATTTTCGTCAATTAATAACTGAAAAAATATAATTAATTGTGAATTGATAGCTGAAAAAATATAAACTTCTAGAGGCTGAAGTGGATCCTAAAGAGATAGCATGAAATTATTTTGAATCATGATCTTTTTACTCAACTTTATCAGTGTTGCTAATGGATTGACCCCATTTTTCAAACTGAATTGGTTGGAAATTGGAATATTCAGACTTTAAGTGAATATAATTAATTGTGAATGACCCATTTTTCAACCTGAATTGGTTGGAAATTGGAATATTCAGACTTTAAGTGAATATAATTAATTGTGAATGGATAGTTGAAAATGAAAATATATAAATACTTATCGATGTGTAATGAATTGATTGTTAACTGTTACCTGAAAACGGGAAAGTGATTGGGAACTTTAATGCGGTCCCCGTCGCCAGAGTTTTTATATTGATGCTCTGTTGCGGCAGAGTTTTTATAGTGAAGCTCTGATTGAACTGGTTGTGGCATGGAGCTTCTTCATTTTTCATCATAATTGCTTCCAGTTAGAAAAATTGTTACAAAATTAGCCTGATACCATCGCCACTGGAGATATTAATTGCCAGCGGGTAGCTGAGAATGGAAAAGGAATTCGGAACTGAAACTGAAAGTAGGTACCTTTGGGATTACGCAGAGTTTTATATTGAAGCTCTGTTTGCATTGGTGGTGGCATGGAGCTTCTTCATCTATCACAGCAAGCAGAGGCGACTGCTGCCCCCTGGGCCATTCCCGCTGCCTGTTATTGGAAACCTTCATCTGCTGGGAAAGCTTCCCCACCGAGCGTTGGCGGCGCTTTCTCTAAAATACGGGCCTCTCATGTCTCTCCGCCTCGGCTCCTCCGCTCTCACATTAGTCCTCTCCTCCGGCAAAATCGCTGAGGAGTTTCTCAAGACACATGATCGGTTTTTTGCTGGTAAGCCTTCGTCCGCCGCTATTAAGTACTTCACGTATAATTACTCGGACGTGGCCTTTGCTCCGTATGGGCATTATTGGAGGCAGATGCGCAAGGTCTGCGTTTTACAGTTGCTGAGCTCCAGACGAATTGATTCGTTCAGCTCCATAAGAGAAGAGGAAGTCTCAGCCATGATTCTCTCTATTATTAATTCTAATTCAGATCATCCTCAGGATGAGTCTCGCCCCTTTAACGTTACCAAAGCTGCCTCAGCTTTGACAAATGCTATAATCTGCAGAATGGCCTTCGGTAGGAAATATTCAGACGAAGACGTAACTGGCACCACTGGATTCGATTCATGGGTCAAAGAGGTTATGCTGTTAGCCGGTACGTTTAACATCGGGGATTACATACCATATTTGGCCTGGATTGATCATCTGCGAGGTCTCAACCGTCGCTTGAAGAACGTGCATAACACACAAGACCAGTTAGTAGAGAAAGTAATAGCAGAACATGAGGTTAACGCGCAGAATGACCCCAACGTGCCGCGAGATCTTGTGGATGTTTTACTTGCAGCGTCTAGAGACAAAGATATGGAGATCCAAATTACAAGAGATAATATAAAAGCTGTTCTCTTTGTATGTTAAAATGGATTAGATTTCTGTGGCTTTTAAATATGATAATCAATTTATATATGATATGCATTGTATTGATGTTGGCAGGATATGTTGGTGGGTGGCATGGACACATCCTCTACAACCATCGAATGGGCAATGTCCGAAGTACTGAGAAACCCTCCAGTGTTGCAGAAGCTTCAGGACGAACTGGAACGCGTTGTTGGAATGGGGCGTACGGTACGCGAGTCTGATCTTCCTCGTCTTCTTTATTTACAAGCCGTGGTGAAAGAAACGCTCAGACTCCACCCAGTGGTGCCGTTTGCCAGTCACTCGTCTGTGGAGGATTGCACTGTTTTGGGCTATCAAATCCCCAAAAACACTGGCGTTCTGATTAATCTCTGGGCGATTGGAAGGAACCCCAAGGCATGGGGGAAGGATGCCCAAAGTTTCAAGCCCGAGAGATTCCTCATTGAAGCAGAAACCGGTTTGACCCACAAAACTCATGAAAACTTTGAGTGGATTCCGTTCGGAGCAGGTAGGAGAGGATGCCCTGGGCAGCAATTAGGGACACTTGTTGTAGAGTTTGCGGTTGCGCAGCTCTTGCAGTGTTTCAACTGGAAGAGTGTGGAGGAATTGGAGATGACTGAAATGTTTAATGGGCTCACCCTACCCAGAGCACATGAACTCTTGGCTCTTCCGACTCCTCGTATTGCAGTGTTGTAATTAGTATTCCTAAGTTAAGACTGTAGCTGTTGTAATTACAGCATAAAGTATTGCACTTTTTAGACGAGATTAGAATTGCAGTTGTTAGAGTAGATTAGAATCTGATGAAATGCTGTTTTTATAAAGAAGTGGAGTGCCCTGTGCATTCAAGGTATGCTTATTTAATCCAGATTGGAGTAAGGTCAATTGTCGACTTTGATCCATGCCGTTTGTCGGTTGGATATTTATATTAAGTTTGTGTAAAAGTATTTAATTTTATTAGTTTATGGGACGTAGTTTGAGAAATTATGGTTACCTAGTAAACTATATGATGTTTTTACTGAAACTGTATGTAATGATTTTTTGGATTTTATTAACAAAATCATTTGTTAATATTAATTGTTATTTAAAAATGTTATTTTTATTTATTTATATTTGTTAGAATATAGATTTACTTTTGATATAGTATCAATTATTTTTGTATATTATCTTAATTTATGTTGTACTTTAAAATTTTATTGCATCATAATGTTTATGAAAATGTAATTTTAGTAAAAACATGTCTCAAAGGTGCAATAGAGATTAGATGAATACTCCTTAATATTTAATTGTAATTGAGAAATGAAGGAATGTCCATAATATTTAATTGTAATTCATAGGATGATTCAATACTTGAATTACTATTAGTCTATCACTATGTCTTGATATTTTTGAATGTTTTATTGATAAAGTTATACAACTTTTTATTACGATGTCGTGATATTCTTGAATGTTATATTGATGAAGTTATACAAAGCGACGAAGTTATTTTTGAATGGTTTATTGCTGAAGTTTGCAACTGGTCTCCATTATGATGACTTTGGGAATTTTAGTGTGAAAAGAAAGTCTTGAAATTAAACAAATATATGTTCAAAAAGATGCAATTAACCATGAGGATTTTTATTTAAGCATCAACAAATTTTCGACGAGTGACCAGAAAAGAGGATTTCTATAGTTTTTTTTATGCAATTACCCATGAGGATTTTTATTTAAATATCAACAAATTTTTTTTATGCAACTAACCATGAGAATTTTTATTTAAGTATCAACAAATTTTCGACGAGTGACAAGAACACAGGATTTCTATAGTTTTTTTGTTGGGAAACTGTGAAAAACGACTCATTAATTTTTGTCCCTTGTTCCATCGCTTCTGTTAGATATTATGTACTTATCTTTATTGCACTTTATAACCTACTCACTTCTTATCTTAATAAGATTTCAAAATTTGATATAATATTTCCTTTTATCACACATGACTTCTCTTCTCTTGAGGAAGGAAGCAATCATGGTTTTACCAGTTATTAAGTAGCGTTTACGAACTTGAGGTCATAGAAAATGCAATGATTACATTAATCAATTACCAAAACATAAAATTACAACCAAATTACCGTCATAGAAAATGCAAGAATTACATTAATTCAATATATATTCAATACAATATATTATATAATACTGTTCCTATTCTGCACATTTTGTAGGGTGTAGTCAGAATATTGCACAAAATCCAATGCATATATTGCTATAATTTCAATTAATAAAAATAAAAAATCATAGCAACAAGTATCCAGGTATTAACAGATGTGTTAAGTGTGGATGCTATGTGTCCATGGAACAAAAAAAAGATTATTTGTATATGCAACAAAAAAGGAATAATGAAATTATAGTTGAGCAATATTTGTTATTGAAGGAATGCAACTAATTCAGATCTCGTTCTAAAAATGCATTGGTTTTTTAAATATATCTAGATGGTAGTGGAGGAGTATCAAGATGTGTTAAGTGTGGATGCTATGTGTTCATGGAAAAAAAAGATTGGTGGATATTTGTATATGCAATAAAAAAAGAATAATGAAATTATAGTTGAAAAATATTTGTTATTGAAGCAACTAATTCATATTTTGTTCTAAAAATGTATTGGTTTTTTAAATATATCTGGATGGTAGTGGAGGAGTATCAAGAAAACCTGTAAACTAAATAGAGATGGAAAGTTATTTGTGATATATTGGAGTCACGAGCATAAAATCAATGCAAAGCATGGAATTTCTTTGTGCTAGAACATGTTCATGCATTGTGGTTTTTTTGGCCAGGAAACTTGGATTAAATGACTGTTTGTTTCATTAGCTGCAATCTTCCATTGTCAAATAATAGTGATAACTGTTCAATATAAAACCTAATTTAGATCTCGTTTTGAAAATGCATTGGTTTTTTAAATATATCTGGATGGTAGTGGAGGTGTATCAAGAAAACCTGTAAATTAAATAGAGAGGGAAAGTTATTTGTGATATATTGGAGTCACAAGCATAAAAACAATGCAAAGTATGGAATTTCTTTGTGCTAGAACATGTTATGTATTGTGGTTTTTTTGGCACGTAAACTTGGATTAAATGACTATGTTTGTTTCATAGCATCCCAATTAATGTCTCAAATAGGATCCCCATTAGAATCCCAATTAGCATTCCAATTAGAATCCCAATTAGCATCTCAATTAATGTCCCTTTTTAAAAGTTGGCGCTATTTTGGATGCTAATTAGCATCCCAATTAACATCCCAATTAGCATGCATTTTTTAAATTTGGCACTATTTTGGACGATAATTAGCATCCCAATTAACGTCCTAATTAGCGTTATAATTATCATCCCAATTAACGTCTTAAAGTCCACAAAAGAATCCCATATAACGCCAAGAATAGCCTCCAAAAAAACATCCTGAATACGATAGCACCATATATTAATCCAGGGTTAGCGACAGGAATTACGCCATGAATTTAGGAAGGGAAAACATTCAACATAGTGCCAAGTATAGAGCCAAGAATTGCGCCTAGAAAACATCCAACATAACGCTAGGTATAGATACGGGTATAGCGCCTTGAATAATGCCATAACTTTCGAAAGAAACCGCGCTAGGAATTGCTCTAGGTTTAGAGCTAGGAATTGTGTTAAGAAAATGTTCGATATAGAAATCAAGTTGAGCTCATGTAGGTAGATTGGGATAACAATGTTGCTTTCCTGAGTAGCAATTGATTAAAAATATCATGCACATTGGCTTCACTTTATCTGAACCACATCGTGAGGAGATTCGACTATTTTAGACTAATAAAGTTGGCCTGGCACTCGTTGGCGATGGCCTTAGCAAACAACATCTTAACACAACCAGAGGTCCATAGAAGAGGACACACTTTTAGGACACATTTTATTTTATTCTTAACATTTTCCAGACCCCCAATATCCTCCCATGAAACATTTGGAACCTAGGAAACTTGATAAATTAAATGTTTAACATCAATGGAGATATATATCATGTTTAACATAAAAGCAATTGAAAGGGAAACGATAAATATCGCTCAGGCTATGTCTATATATAATATAGACAAGTTTATAACTACTCACAGTCTCATGGAGGGTAGAGGGGTTGCCAGTGCCCAAAGCAGTCCCGACCAAGTGCTCATTTGTAATGACCTTAGAATTCAAAATTTCAGCATCAATTGTTGTCATCCAAATCAATTATGTCCATTTTTTCTCTAATACACTACAGTGCAACATCAGTGCAAAGAGCTGCAAGGTTTTCCCCCACATGTCAGTATGTATTCTTGGCAATATGTTCAAGGTTTGCAACCTGTAGCATGGCAATAACAATGATTTTATGTTGTGTGGATAAAGAGAGCACAAGGAAAATAAAGGAATATGTTAGGATTCATGAGTTTACCTTAGTCAGCAAGCTTTTTGTTCTTTGTGTGAATGAGAAGAACCTCCAATAAACCAACTTCATCTGGAACCGCAAATTCAATTTCCCAATCAAACCTACCTAATCTTCTATGCACTAGATCAATGTTGTTGGGCCTGTTTGTTGCTCCCATCACAATCAGGTGAGCTCTAGCTTTGAGGCCATCTATCAATGTCAAGAGTTGAGATACAACGCGTCTCTCTACTTCATCATTTTTTTCTCCCTCTTTGGAGCTATGGAGTTAATCTCATCGATGAAAATGATGGAGGGAGCATTGTCCTCTGCTTGTTTAAAGGCCTGTCTGAAATTGCGCTCACTATCTCCAACCATTTTTTAGATAATTTAAAGACCATTAATTAGGAAAAAGAAAGATCCAGCCTCGTTTGCCACTACCTTTTCAATAAGGGTTTTTCCTAAACCAAGAGGACCATAAGGAAAAACACCCTTAGGCGACTTCACACCCATAGCTTTGAAAAGCTGTAGATGTCCAAGGGGTAGTTCAACTAGTTCCCTGATTTTAGCCATTTGTTTCCAGAGAATACCAATATCATCATAACCAATTCCATTCAATTTCTATTCATCTTCTCATCGTATTGGATCTCTTTCACAAAAATTTCCATGTCCAGAGAAACAATACAATATTCACTAGGATCCATCTCCATGATTTTAAATTCTAAGCTGCGCATCCCCCCTCACACAAGAAAGAGGTCCCCTTCTCGCATAGGGAAATAGGATTCCATGAAGTAAGCTACAGGTATGATAATAAAACAATTAGTTGTATGTGGTATGATAAAAAAACAGTTAGTGTTATGTGGACATTCACATACATAAGTAGGCACTAAAAACTAGTACTCATGTTTTAGGTAGGAATCAAATAGGTCGCCTGTAAGACCCTCGATAGTGTCATCTATAGGAAGTATATGGACACGCTTCCCATACTTGACATATGGGCACTGATGAATAGACACCACATCCCCCTACCTTACTCTTAGATTTGATGTAACAACTATGTTCATTCCGATTGAATGCTCTGCACAACCATCATCGCCCTCAACTATGCAAACTGTATCCTTTCTCTTCTTACCCTACATGTTCCATTTCAATAGTGTTAAACAAATGGAGAGAATTCAAGGACCTCAACTATGCAAATTGTATCCTTTATCTTCTTACCTTGCATTTTCCATTTCAATAGTGTTAAACAAATGGAGAGAATTCAAGATCCGATACAAAAACTCAAGCTCAAATGCAGGTGTGGAAACCAAAAATGGTAGAGCAAGGAACCTTAAGGATTGTATCGCCCCTGAATAGATTCAACGTTTCCATTGTTTGGGGATTAAGGGAAATCATCGAATTCTCATTGTTAACGGATTCATCCATAACTAGGAAATTATGAGCCTTCTTACGCTCAAGTATCACTACTACATATGGCTCAAAAGTCCCACAAAATTTTGTCACAAATAAGTTAAAATTGAATTTTTCTTGGAAAAACAATTTAAAATTTTGGAAAAAAATGAAAATGTCCCTGACGATCATCGTTATTGTGACGCATATTCCATAACGTTTCTATAGCGACGGACGTTCGTCGCTATAGCAACTAACAACCTGGGATTTCCTTCCTTCACCGCCTCTATGTAACTATATGAAACCTTCCCCTTCAAAAGATTAATTGATACACAACCTAGGGTAGAGTTCCCAACATTTAACATCCTCCCAATGAATCAATAAAGTCACACATAGGGGATTGATGTTTGTCACTAAAGCCAAATAACCCAATAAGGAAATCCCCCCAATCACATGAATGCACAACATCTATAGTTAAGAATGACCCAAACATAATATTTATTTTGGGACTAGAAAGAAATCTGAGAGGGGCTAGCTTCTCTAAAATCATACCTTTGTTTGATGTTTAAATTCCTTGATCTAGTGAAGCTTCCACTTTTAATGGACCAAGAGGAAAGCTTGTGCATCATGTCACTAGGATATTCAAGTGATTGCATAGTATCTTAAACCCCCTTAGACTGAACATCCCTCTAAACTAAAGCTACATATTTCAACAAATTATAATTCTCCTTCATACCCACAAATTTAGTGGGAATTTATTCCATTGCATCATTTCCACCCTTCCCATCATTCGAAGCTTTTGACAACTTATGGACCCAAATATTATTCCTAAAATCTAGATTACAATCCACAACTATAGGTCCATATTTGTGGCATCATATAAATCATAAAGAAATTCCCATGCAGTTGAGAATTATAAAAGGAGCATGATCCATTCTTCAAGGTCATAGTTTTTGCTAGACCTCCCTAAGATCCAACCCTACTAAAATGTGAGCCACCACCATGGATCCAAAAGAATAAAAATTCATCTTAGCTTCATATAAATGATCAAGGGATTACATATCTCTATAAAAACATCACGATACAATAAATCTATAGGAAGTCTTCGCATTTTAACCCACATAAGCGTAATGTCAATCTTTTTCAAATTGTGTGTCCAAAAGGGAGTCCACCTTTTTAATGTCAAGAGGTTGAGTCCCACTTCCATTGAGATGCTATAACTTTCTCCACATCCAATCCATAATAAAAAGTGAAATCCAACCTATCTCTAGCAAGGATATAAAATTATAGTGAGTACCCTACCAAAGGCATCCAGTTGGAGAGAATATGATCCTCAAGGTTGTTCTCCCCCATGAGCCTTCCTTGGAAACAATGAACCACAATTTTCTCTACCATTCCAATGAACTTGTTCATTTTAACTTCTTCCCTAAGAACCAAGTTAACTACAGTGCCCTTTTGCTTTATTGTCTTTTTTTTAATTGAGACTACCCTAGCTTCAACACCTTGAGATATGATCACCTTTAGCCCCTAAGTAGACTCTATCCCATAGGTCTCATTATCCTTAGAGAATATCATTTCACCTTTAACTCCATAAAGTTTTAGGTATAAGGAATTTCCAATAAATTTAGAACCGAGACCTTAACTCTCATCACTTGACAATTCCTTTTGTTGAAAATTTAATGGGTTTTAGAGGATACAAGAGAGAAGAAGGCTCCATAAATGAGACCTTCCCATAACTAAGTATTCATAAAGAAGGTGTCAATGCCTTGTAAATACTCCTTGTAGTTTATCCTTCTTCCTTGGTTTCTTAGATGGAGGGGCTAACCCTGGCCTTGTGAATACGATGTGTGTGTTTATAAATTCATGACATGAACTTTTTGTTTTTTATTTATTTTATACATAGAGTGTTTTACTTAAATTTAATAGAAGCATTGGTGGAGGCTAGAATTTATCTCAACATGTGCTTGCAATACATATATTCTTCTATGTGAGATTGTTTAGGCCACCTCTTTTGGAGATTTTGCAACTTGAGAAGTTGCAATGTATTTGTTGGTAGATGATTTATGATAAGTTACAAAAACTAAACCAAAACAATTGTATACGTATGAACTCTTTAAGGAAAAATATACTTTGAAAATCTGATATTTGAACGTTAAAATTCATTCATATTACTTAATAGGATGATAAATTTGTAATAAAAACAATGAGAAATTCCCTCTTACTCTGTTTTCAAACATTCACCACTTAAAAAAAAATCATTGGATCTTCCACTATAAGGGGCGAATGTGTGACTTTGAAAATCCCAGCCCGCTTGGGGCAATCACAACATCGGGTGGAAGTTTATAAAAGAAAGCGATCCAAAAATTTAAATAGCGGGAGTCTTCGCCTTTCCGCTTCCAATGATTTTAAATAAACACACGCAGAAGAAAGGAAGGGGCAACAAAAGCGGGATGACATCTCTATTCGAATTTTGGCTTGGGGTTTCTCGGTTTTCCTTGTCATAGTCTATTTGTTCGCTTGCAAGAGTGTCATCGGGTTCGAACTCATGACTTCAATATAGGTACATTTATGTAGCCATTAGACAATGTCTGTTATTTTTGTGGAACTTTAAGATTATATATTTTTTAGAAATTGGTCAAATTCATCATAATCCGGTGAAAATTGCTTACATTGCTTCAGTCCTGTTCATATTTACATTCTTCTTGGGTTCAATATGAATTAATATGAAACCTTATAATCCATTGGGTCAAAACTAAACTTTACGATCCAGAGAATCTAGTGATGAACAATGGAAATTCTTCTTACCTTGAAAGAATGAGGTTTATGCTTTTAGCCATTAGGTGTTTAGGGTTTTTTAAGTTTTTCATTAAAAAAATATTTTCTTGGTAGATCAATGAGTCATAGAAGCACTAGAAGTTGCAGAATCTGTTTGGAGATTTCAAGAATGGTTTGATATATCACAGGATCCTTTTGAAAATTTTAGGAATTTTTTTATTTTTCATAGGATCCATTTCATGAAACTAGGATACGTTTCCTTTTACAAGGGATCCATTTCCATGGTGGATTCGAGGTGGATCGGATCTGAATATGTATCAGATCTGTGGATCCTACACACTAGGGTGGTGGTGAAGGATCTGATCCATTCATGCTTGTATGGATGATGAATTTGAATGGATGGATGGACATAGTTATATATATTAGGCACTTGTGACCTGCCTTTTAATTCATGAAAGACTTTAATGGAAGTATAGATGGAACAAGGAGAAGTGTTGTAGTAGTGTTTATTATGGCTCCCCTCCCCTTGGTAGATTGTAGGAGGGTTTATGGACCAATATAACAAGCAACAAAGGATCGAAGAAGAAAAAATGTAGCCAAGAACGTCAAAATGTGATGGGAACGTAACATATAGTGCCAGGGGGGGACAACCCCACCTAAAATATATAAGTCGGTGCTACCAAAACCTATAGATGCAATGGAACCATCCAGCTGTACATTGGACCTGTGGGCATTGGAACTGATAGCTATTGACGAATGATGGACCCTGAGTCCTTCCTTAGACTAAGCTCCATAAAAAAAATATTGTAGACACCAACTCCCTTGTTCATAGTAGGAATTTCCATCAAAGAATCACCTCTCTCAAAAGTACATATACCCCTCTCCATGGGTTAAAATTTGCCCATCCAAATAAAACATACAACTCTCCCTGCTATAGTGAATAAGCTTTTGTGGGGTAACATAGCCCAAAACCCAATGTAGATTTCCTGTTGGAACGGTACATATTATTTTGTACCAGTTATTTTAAGTTTATAACTAATGTCTTTATACCGATGAGCCATCATAGTTAAGTAATAGTGCATATAATTTGACAGTAATATCTCTGGTTCTTAGTTGAGAATAGTGAGTTGGAGATGCATATCTTTCGAAAGACTACCACAAAAAACAATTGCAAACAATGTAAAACTCTTTCATCATATTCAGTTATTAAAAGAATTTTTTTCTCCAAAGAATATAGTGACAGGAAACGTTCTGCAACCTTTCCAAAGAACATAGTGACATGAGACATTCTACAACATTTGAGGTTCAAAATTTTTTCCTTCCTTTTATTTTTAAAGATGAAAGGTTCAGAACCTGTTTATAAGCATTGGCATCTTCAATTTATTTCTCTTATTCTCTTTGCGATACGAGCCATTTCCCTCAAATAATACCTTGACCTCATTTAATGCTATTGAACCTCATTGTTGGCATGTTAATATTTTGCTGGCTTCTTTGGCTGCAAACTTTGGAAAGTATAATTCTGATGGTGGTTCCAGTTTATCCCAAAAACCCTAAACGTGACATATTCGATAGCCTGGGTAATTTGTGGCATTGTTTTGAGTAGGAAGAGTATTGACAATTTCCCTCCTTGGATGGGCTTGGGGAATTTGTGAAGTGTGCATGTAACCTAATTTTATCTGGACAGAGAACAGTCTCCTTTCAATGGTCTTTTGACATCTTTAAAAATTTTGAATTAGAAAAGGCTGAAGGCACTTGAGATATTAGTAGCTCCAATCCAAGTATCATGACTTTCCCTTCAATTTTTAAAATGGTTTTGGTAGTTCCATCCTTTTCAAAATTGATGATCTAGATGCAACAATAGTTCATTGAAAATTGATATGTGTCTCTAGGTAAATTATTTTAGAGTGTTCCATGACATAACTTTTCACACTTGTCCCAGAGATGGAGGCTGAAGAAACGCTTGGAAAGTGCATTAAAAGCATGGCACCAATTTTAGCTAATGAAAGGAGGCAACTTTCAGATATATCAAACACAGGCACACTTCCTCCATTAAGGAAAAGAAAGGAGAATAGTTGTTTAGAACAATTGAACAAATGTGATGAAATTCATCTGCATGAGGTATGAAGCTCCTACTGGATCTAATTTTTGCTCTAAACATTTTATTCATTTTATAGCATTGTTAATGTCGGAGAAGATTTCTTGAGGGCTTATATTTATGTGCAACAAAAAGTCACTGAATTGTCACTTGAAGTGGAAAGCATGCGTGAAACAAGAAATAAGGTACATCAAGTGCTAATTCTCAGAATTCAGATGATGCAGTAACTGGTTTACCCTTTCCCTGCTAAAAGCTAACAAGAAAATACTTCCAAAGGAACCCAAAGAATATCAAGATATATGGCAGGGACTGTCAGAACACACATCATCTGGAAAAAGATTACACATATTTGGGCATGGTTCTGATACTACTATACACCTCTGTTATATTGGTTGTCTTTTCTTCATAGTAAGTGTTTACAAATGAAAATGTTCTGACAGACAACAGTAGTAAGGAACCAGATATCTGTGTAAAGAAGAATGAATCTAGAAATGAACAGAATATGTATGGGAATAACTTGAAGTAAGTTTGAATGACAACTTGATTGTTTTAACAATGATTTTTTCTATGTATTTTGGATGCTGAAAGTGTTTGCGACATCCAAAGTATTGGTTTCCTTGATTAGATATGATGTAAAATTTTCATCTCATTCCCCAACTCCCATTATTTGTGTACCCAATACCCATGATACATTACATTATTTGAGATGGAAGATGGAATTATTTTATCAACTAGTCTACACCTGGACTCATTCATACTTAATCATGGGGTTTTGAACATGGGTTTCATCACCAATACAAGCTTGATCAACTCCAAGTTGCGACTAGACTACACATTCATTGGCTTTGAGTAAATATACTTAACCAACCTCACCTAGATGCAGGATAATATCCTTATTGACATTATGCATTATCAAAGGAAAGAAGAAAATAAAATTAACTACGTAATTTTGTTTAGGTTTATATATGCCATATCCCCTCGAAGAAGAAACAAAAGTAGGCTTCGTTCTACAAATGCTCTGAATTTCTGAAATACTTTCATATATCTCGTATCCAGATAGGTGAATCATGTTCAGAACTTCACAAGGCATGGAGGAACAAGAATCTGAGTAAATTCCATGCTTGAAATTCCTCTCCTATTCATTGGCATCGTGACAACATATAAATAACTACCAAAACCAAAGGAAGAATAAATAGATTTCAACTTTTGAAAGGTCCCAAGATCATATATTTATGCTACCAAAACTACTTATCTTCATATTGAGTTGAGAAGCTACTTAATAGAGGGAGAAGACTGCAACCTCGCAAAAGCAAATATTTTACATGTATAGATTGGGAAATCTCTTGTAGTCTCAATGAACTCACTTCCCATGCATGTACAATAATGAATTTAATAATTCATTGCTAATACATGCAATTTTTTAATTAGAATCCACTTAACTATATATATCTTGTTTATATAGGCTTTGGACAAAACTGGCTAAGGATTTAGGTCCACGATGGTACTCAAATTATCTTAAGATTGGTGATGGGTTCACCCAAATTGTGATAACATAAATCCTCATGGATTTTTCTCCAAAACGTATATGAGCGTTATGAACTACAAAAGTATACACTCACTAATCATCTATATCTTTTCAATTAAGACATAAATTTTCATGATTCCAATTTTCATGTAAAGAGTAAAAATGGGCACGCAAAGGTCAATTGAATCTTTTAGACATACCTTACTATAGTTGTCACTTAGATAAACACATCCTCGGGATTGTCAAATGCAAAGTTGTCATTTTTTAATTCATTTAGCATCACTTGTAAATCAATGACTATTTCCCCCTTTCCTTGATCAGCTTGCGGGACATAACAAAACATCAGGTTTAAGATGAAGAGGGGATAAGTGATATCATGTGGTCCATCAATAATAACTCTAAGGGATGTTATCCAGTATATATAAGGAAGAATGCAGTCGTCTAAATCAACATAGTATTATGACATATAATAGTTTATCCATTACTAAAATGGACCCGAGTCTCATGATGATTGGTAAGTGTGGGGTTTCTTAGCAACTGAACATGAGAAACTCATAAAATTGCTACACCTAAAAATCTAATTATGACACTGTCAACAATTCAAGAAAAGCATTTGCAGAGCTTATTACAAATTGAAGGTAGGCTGAGATTAGCATGACTGCTTAGCAACACTATATTATTTCTTCAATAACAATGTAGTCTCAAACAACATTTAGTATTTGTTAACACACACATTCTTAGTTATAATGCACTCTCCCTCAAGTGCTTCACCATTTTCCGGGTAGCAAATCACTTCCACAACTGAGACCCCCTTTGAAAACTTACTCTTTTCAATTTGATGTCTTTCTTCTTTGTCCAAAGCCCTTATTCTTCTTTTCATGGATTGGATCTCTTCATTTCTCTGCAGTTTTTCTTCATGCTCTTTAAATAGTAACCTAATTGATTGCATCTCTGCTTTGATTCATTCTTTCTCATTTTGGCTCACTCGTTTCTCCTTTTCCATTTTTAACCTACTGTAATTTAAGCAGTAACATTAATGCACCTCTATGCAATCTAGTGCTCTTCTGAGCACGCTTAGTTCTCCTCTTGAATTAACACTTTGTTTTCAACAGCTAGTTGTAAACCCACAACAATTTCTCTCCTCTGGACCATCTTCTTCTCTAAAAATAAAGTTGCTATGATACCAAAATTATGCAGCTACCGCAGCTTATTACAGAACTAAAATAAAACTAGGTGAATTAAAATATGTTATGGTAATGTAGGTTCCTTTCCTTGTATGGTCAAGTTTCATCCCAGAAACTTATTGTGAGCTAAGCTTGAACGTTTTCAGCCCTCGCGGCTAAGCTAAAACGGATTCATATTGGTTGGAATCTTTATGGGCTAGTGGAAGACAGAGGTAATAATTAGCTTTATAAGTAATGTGGTTAAGTTCTCAAATGGAAATGGGTGGGTGAGTGGAATCCACATGAGTCTCTTAGCAATGGCTTCCATACTTGCTGTGCTGATCATGATCATGCATGCATGGAATGTCATGATATGTTGCAGGAGACTGTAGGAATGGATGTAAACTCATATAGTATAGCTTATACATTTGCATGGATTGTACCCTCAAAGGACATGACATGACACAAGCTTTGATACACTACATCAAAACATTTGGATCGGCAAGAAGGCTAGTCAATTATTTAGTTTACATGGTTTTACATTTGACCATCTTTTGCACTAGCTTACAAATATAGTCAAGCTAAGAATATTATTATACTACAAGTATAGTGAATCCGATTAGAATTTTATTCTTTTTCTACATGATTTATGTTAGTTTGCAGTAAAAAATATCTTTTTGTATAAAAATATAAAAAAAATCAAAAAAATTTGCTTTGTACGTCAATTGTACTCTTTGAAATATGCCCTTCAACATGTAACCATGGATCCGGTTAGCTCCCCAAAATATTTATATATTATGAATAATATCAAATAGAGGGCCTTTTAGCTAGAACTAAAACTTTACCCTAGGAATAGTTTGCCACCGTCTTCTAATCAAAGCCTATTTCTGAAGTACTTCAACAAATTAAGGGAAAGAAACAGAGCTTGTAAGAGAATTTAATTTCTAGATTTAGAAGAAACAACCTCTCACTTCAGCATTCATGTTCCTAAGCACACATTGGAGTCCATTCAACTCAGTTTCAACTGCTTCTGCATGAACTCTACTTTTGATTTCTATCAAAGAAACCCACAAATTTCCCACTTTCACTTGGAAATCCTTTGGCAACGTTGTTTCCACTATTAAGGATTTGGATTAACACCATTTCCTGCTGCCTTTGGGAGCACCATTTATCTTATATGAGAAACCTTTTTGGGAATAATAGCTACTATTTTTGGAGGTGGGTGAGTAAATATGGTTGTGCTCACTTTAAAATGTTATAGCCACGCTTGGATTCATGCTAAAGTGAGTGACTGAGCCACTATCACTAAATGCACTTCCTTTTAATTATCGAGTGTGATGACATTCATGTCTCTAACTAACCAGCCAAATACTTTGCTTGACATGAAACACATTCACCAAAGAGATCTCCAATATTTGGCAGCTGAATAGTAACTACCCAAGCTAAGCACAAATTTTCATTGCTTTCACCACAAGGTTCTCATCTTTCTCCATCAAATATTCCTATAATTATTTAATTTGGCTAGTTATGAATTCTCTTGTTGACTAGGCAATACACGTGTTTGTTTAAATTCCCTAAACATTATTGACGCTAGCCTTTTCAAACATGTCAAAGATGTGATTAGTCTCCAGTATCTCGTCCTTCATTTTTAAGTGGCAGTTGTTTCAGTTCATTTTAACCACCTTTGTTAAGGATTGAAATAACTCCATTTCTCAAATTTATAATTCAACATTTTCTATACTTAATAAATCTCAGGATCACATAATACTGTGCAAAGAGTAAAATGTTAATGACTCATAAATGCCAAAAACATTCATCGATATCACTTGAGATCAACACATTGCGGTGAAACATTAATCCTTCAAACATTACTATAATACAAACAAATATCAAATCAATTTCAATTTTGTCTCATTAGTAAGTGTCAAAAATTTTCGAGTGTCAAGTGCTGATATAAATTTTCTGACTGTCAAAATCATACACAACAATCATTACAAGTTCTGTATAAGTCATATTTTCGCTTGAAAATAAAGGTATTTATGAAATGAGGTTTATTACAATCATTTTTTCCAAGCTTTATCATCATTATATAGTGTGTTGATGACTTAAAATTACACCAATACCCTCTTATTGCAATATGGTGTAAACAATGGATATTTTGCTTTAATATCACTGTATTCTCATTTAAGGATGTGTCTTCATGTCCTCTTATCATGGGTCTCTTAATGGAGTATGATTAAATATCAAACCTTAAACAAACATAATGGTTTCTAGGGAATAGTGATTTTTGCAATCCTATTAATCCAATTTCTTTAGTTTTGTTCAAAATTCCTAGAAAAGTTTTATGGATTTCATAACCTGATTGATCATATATTGTGAACTTATACCATCTACCATCCTTTTCCAAAGTTGTGTATTGATCATTTTTATCATTATAGAGGACTTTGTAAGTTAGGTTTCCAAATTCTTAAAGGGTGCTAGCTCAATGGAAGAGCGCCTGCCTTACAATCAAGAGGTTGGTGGTTCGATTCCTCCATGCCCTAATGATGTTATAATATTGGCTAAAAACAACTAAATTAGTAACCAAAAAATAAGAGATAAGTGACCAAACAATGAGAGATAAGTGACCAAACAATGAGAGATAAGTGACCAAACAAAATGACCAAAATTCTTATATAAAATTACTAAAAACGACTAAATTAGTGACCAAAAAATGAGAGATGCGAAATTAGGCATTAAAAATGATTTAGCATGTGGCGCTAATGATGAAGCCAAACATGGAGTTGATATGATAGTAAAATAAGACGTGAAACTAGACAATAAAAAGGATGCAACATGTGGTGCTAATGATAAAACCAAACATGGCGCTGATATGGTAGAAAAATAAGACGTTAATTTGGATGCAAAACACGGTGCTACATAGGAAGAAAAATATGGTACAACAATAGAAGAATCATTTGGCATCATTTTGGTAGAAAAACACGAAGCAAAAAAGGAAGCCAAAATTGGTGAAAATTTGGAAGCGAAAATTGGCACATATTTGGAAGTAAAACATGGTGCAAAATGAGATGCTAAAGTGCTAGCAAAAATGGATGCAATATTGGAAGCTAATTTGGATGCTAACGTGGTGCTATTAAGGATGAAAATATGGTGCTAACTGGGATGTCGTTTAAGAAGTAAAAGAAGACACTAGCTAGGAAGAAAAATATGACGTTATTTAGGAAGCAAAGTTGGATACTATTCTGGAAGCAAAACAATAGACACTATTTTGGACGTCATAAAGGATGCTATCTAGAAAGCAAAAAAGACTTTTTTTGAGACGCTTTAAGTTTTGTCCATGACGCGTCCCATTTAGTGTCTAATCTGACCACTCAATGTAAAAAAAAATTATACTATAAAGGGACGCTAAATGGGACGCTAATTCTAGGATTTGTTGTAGTGTATAGGGAAAAAAATTCTTTGATCTCATTACAATGAAGGAGGGAAAGGAATAAAAGGAAGGGATGATGTTTCATATCCTTGTAAAAAAAAATTCTCAAAATTTTAGTATCTCGTCGAATGTGAAATGGTGAACCTCCTTTGTTTTTTACTCCATTATTCCTTTTATAACCTCTTTGCTCGAATTCTGACTTTTTGCTATGTGGGAAGTGTTTGGTGTGTTTCCCTGTTTGGACTGATGGTAGGGAATTTAATGAGATGACATTATTTGAATTGACCCCTTTGTTTCTCAAAATTCAATATATCAATTTTTTCCTACCTTACATCATTTCACTAGTACAAAATGAGAGATAACTGACCACAACAATGACCAAAATATGCATATAAATGACCACTTTTGATTTCACAATCACTGGTGGCTAATTTTCAGTCACTTATCATGGGACAAAAAATGTGGTCATATTTAGTTTTGTCATTTATAGCTTGTCTTGTGATCATTAATTTGGTCGTATATTTGGTCATATATTTGGTAATTAATTGTCCCAATTAATGACCAAATTAATGACAAAAAATACGACCAAATTAATAACAAAAAATATGAACAAATTAATGACGATAAGATAAGTTATAAATGACCTTGAAATTAAATAAGAACACATTTTTTTCCGTGTGATAAGAGACCATAAATTAGCCACCGAAACTGCCAATTGGTCGTTTGTATGCGAATTTTGGTCATTTTTTGTCACTTACGTCTCATTTTTTGGTCACTAATTTAATATTTGTTAGTCATTTTATATCTAAATTTGGACATTTTTTTAGGTCACTTATCTCTCATTTTTTGTTCATTTTTCTCTCATTTTTTGTCAATAATTTAGTTTTTTTTAATTGATATTGCAATATCACTAGGGAATAGAGGAATCGAACCACCGATTTCCTGCTTGTAAGGTAGACCCTCTTCCATTGAGCTAGAACCCTTTAAGAATTTGAGAAAATAACTTACAAAGTACTCCATGATGGTAAAAATATCAATACATAGGCTTTGAGTATCTAATGGATGGCATGGAAACTGGAGAAACAAATTTGTTAACTGCTATTTTTTTTCTAGTTGGCAATACAGTTCAGGAGAGGTAAGATTAAGTTGCACAACTATATTTGTAAACATTTACAAGGAATTTGTTCTATTTTATATCACATACAATGGTGGAATGCAATGATACATCAATATTAGTATATTACTGGTACATTATCTTGATATCTATGCAATATCTTACTAAAGTTATATAATTCTAATGATGTCCATGTCCACATGTAGCACACACACGTCTTGAAAAAAATGCAATGCATTCTCAGTGTCTACACAAACTCCTAAGGTTTATGGTAAGAATGAATAATTGTCTCCTTACCCAAGATGTAATGTCACCATTTTTTCATACCTTGAATTATCACATAAATCTCACAGTCATAAGCTAATCATGGAATAATTCATAGTGATATGCAACTAGGTGTATGTATTGAAGAAGAAGAACTTAAATCTCATACTCTCAGGTATCAAACTAAATATATGCATATATGCACAAGTGCTTTATAATAAATACAACATCGATGCATATTAACTGTTATAAAACATTGGTGCTATAAGGGAAGGAAAACACACTGGTGAAGTTGGTTGGGATGTTGACTTTAATTGTTGATTAAAATTCAATGGTGTGGTTACAATATAGTGGTGCACCGGTGTGTCATAATAAAAAACACTGGGGCATGCAATGAGTATTTTGTTTCACTAATGCGTATTTGCTTTAAACGCACCGGTACTGCATTTACTCAAAATCACTCATGCGATTAAAAGGATCAAAGGAACTGGTAATCATTTTCTCTTTGGGGATCTATGACCGGTGACATCGCACATAAATATTTTCATTTTTTATTTTTTATTTTTTATTTAATTCCATTATTCATCAAATGTTGATTTTTTTAAAAATTTTACCTATTGCATTTGGATACAATGTTTGCATTAATTTGTTATATAATCAATTCTCACATCTATTTTAATATTTAATCATCTATATATTTAATCAAAGATGTAATCTTTCACAATGACATTGGACAATGCAATATAATAAGAAACTTTATTTTATTATATATGAATAGGAGGCCCTTTGTCATACAAAATGACGAAACATAAATGTCCACTATAATTAAAATATCAACAAGTAATTGTTACACTTATTTTTAACCCGTTATCTTTCAATTGGGACACTATGTCCATTACATTATAGAAAATGTATGAGTTTCACATACAATTATTTATAGCTTACATTATATCCAAATACATTGATAATTATTCTTCAATGGAATTCTTGTTAGCGCTCAAGCCACTTACATGACTTGGGTTATTTGGCCAAATGTTTTGTTGATTACCTTGATTGTTGACCTCATCTTCAACTTCCATCTACAAATACAACAATAAATTGTAATGAGTGTATCTATATTGGTAGGAATAATGAAACTTAAAATTGATAATATACATGAATGTAAATTGAAAAGTGTACCATAGAAATAATTGAGTCTTGAATGATACACATTTTTTCAAAACAAAATCAAATGCCTTCTCTTAACAATTCTTATATTGGCTCCACCCTATACTTTGTTTCCTACTAGTTTTATACCCTATAACAAATAATATATGTACTATAAATGATTTTTGTTGTTCCATTAATTATAAAATGAGAGAAGTAAAACAACTTAGATACTTACAAATTCCACAATTAGTTTTTGATACGATAACGTATACTCACAACCCATACTTAACCCAATGCCAATTAATTCTTCTGATGACTATTGTTTGTATGTTAACACCTATTTGAAGACATCCAAGGAAGACTAGTGTAAAAAAAATTAAAATATAAAGATCACAACCAATTTTTGAAACCTTAAGTTGTTATAAGGAAATCAAATATATCCGCAAATTTTGCTATCAACCATTTTTTTCCTTGTCGTATTGTCTTATGTGTTGAATGGGTTCCATTTTGTTTTCTTTTCTATGACAAAACAATTGAAATTTAATATTTAATACTAACTTAATAAATTATATCTACATAACAGAAAAATTCAATGATTTCATGCATTTGAAGCACGTTGTTGTTGAGATGACTCCTCATGTGATGCATTTATGTCCATTTCTTTCACCATATCCTTGCCACTTTTTTGGACATTCCCACTAGCATTTTTTGGATGTCACCTTATTTGTCCTTTGGATTTTCATAATCATATTGGAAAAACTAAATGACATTAAAATATTGTTATATTTATAGTAAATATAGAAATATATCCTTTGAGTGACATCCAAAAAAGTATAATTATAGTAAATAATTTAAATGACTCTAAATATAGAAGAATTAATATTAGTAAATGAATGCTTTTTAGTAGTAGGTTGATATTCTATAAAAACATGTTTAGAAATATTATTTTTCAAATAATTATATTTTGTTTTTATATGTTTTGCTTTTGCAAGTCTGACAAGCCTCATTGATCATTGATATGGAAACACCTCTTGTAGTTTAGATATAACATTATTCTTGTAATAATTATATTGACTTATGTACTGTAAGTGAAAAGTGTGTATATACGTTCTTTCCACTATATCCCTCATAGTTTGATAAAAGTTTTCCTCCCTTTCATTAACTTCCAACACCACTCCAGATGATATAAGGACCAATTTATCATTATTTACATATTCCATAATTTGTTTTTTCTTATGATGACATTACCTTATGTTGTTGTCAGTCCCCTCATAACGTTTAACATATGTGAAATAGTTTGTTTATAACATGTTATTGAATATTATTAAGTACAATATTACTGAAAATTCAAGACAAAAATCATATTAATTACTTTTTTCTTCACTTGATTCATCCCTCTGCGACTTTTTTATCAAGGTTTTATGCTCTTTTACACTTAGACTGCAAAGAGTTTTTTTGAGCTTCCTCATTTTTTGGCTCGGCATTACACAGATTTAATAATACATATTAGTTAAAATTACATATAATTCAAACATATTAATTAATACAAATAACTTGCCTTCTTCACATTTTTGAATGTGCTCCCATCATGCCAAGTAGAATTATTGCTCATTGAACTATTTTCACACATTTTCTATTAATAAACAACTTGAGACATTAAATAGAGAAGCTATTAAATATATTATAAAAATAAATTACATAACTTGTTTATAAAAAAATAATCCACCATCTTGGTTAGCTTCAAAAATACAAAAGCCCATGTGCGTCTATGAGTTGAATGCATTGGTTCATAATAGTTGAACACATCATTAACGAAAAATAAATTAAGAATTTGGCACATGCATTTTTCGATACAATATATTTAATCTAAAGCATCGACAATGAACAATGTGCTTTTATTAGAAGCGCACTGGTGTGTTATATGAAAAGGGGTGCACCAAAAACTACGAAAGAGTTTTTTGGAAAAAAAATTGGCATGGCCAATAGGGTTTTAGATTTGACTCAATAAGTGGTCCATTACACCCAATGTATTATGTATAAAATCGTAAACCTATTAAATCTAAAATGCCTAACAAGAAAAATCGTAATTGTGAAATAATAGAGGGATTTAAACCCTAATGTGAAATTTTGTAGCCACATAAAATGAAAGAAGCAACATGAAAGCAAGGGTTCCAACGTTGAAGGTAAGTATGATATATATATATATATATATCCTGAATTCATTTTAAATATAATAGGAAAATAAATAACTCATGCATTGAGATCAATAATGAAAATTTACATACTTGAAATTTCTACTATGCAAGGCTTTGTGTGATTCATCATACCTTACAAATTTATGATTTTGTTCTTCCAAACTCCTCCTCGGTAAGTTTCTGTTGCAAAATTCTTCTCTTCAAATTTTGGCAAAACAATGAAATATGATTAGTTTTTTTTTAAACACTATGAAATTAGTTTTTGGAAAATGAAGTTATCACTCCTTTTTCAATTTATGGGAAAACATTTTGTGTGTTTTTTTATTTTATTTTCCAGACACTGATGCGCTCATATATACATGTGCATTGGTTGGATGTAATAGATAATGCATTGTTGACATATTCATTTATTTTTTTTGGAAAATCGATGTGCTAGTAAGATATGCATGCACATGTTCGCTACATTTTTTTATAACGCATCGTATTGGTATATGATGTGTTATAACTATAAGAATTATCATTCACCATTTCATATGAAAAATATTATTGCACCAATGTGCTTCTATATACTAAGTGCACCGATGTCAATAATATTGAAAATTGCATAATTAAATATATGCTATCAAATATAACAGATATTTTATTTTGTGGACATTTTCTTGGTTGTTTCAAGATAGTGCAAATGTGTTTGAGACACATTGGTGTGTTTATTACTCAAGAAGCATAGGCATGGATTTATTTTTTTTAGACAAAGACGATTATATTATAGAAAATAAGGTGGCGTAACCACCAACATAACCAAATTACAAAGGATTTCACATAAGCAGTGGCTAGTTACCTAATTACAGTGAGTCCAAAGTTGCTGATAAATGCCCTTGAGGAAGCGGCAATGACAAAAGACCAACAAAGTGCCCAAAGTGCCCTTGAGGAAGCGGCAAAGACAAACCATCCAAAATAGAAAACCTTCCAAAATGCCCTTATGATAGCGGAAAACCAACAGTCTAGAGCTTAAACATAGTTTTTAACTGGAAATCATAGATAGCTAGGTGCCTAGAAAACTGATAAACAGAAACAGAAACCGGCATGGACGAGTGGAGCCAAAGACTAGCAGTACGACAAACTCCAACGAGAAATAGAAATTTAACCCTATGAGCTAGAAGACATACCGTTTTCTTCATGCTTTAGAAATTTAAGGGCAACCTTGTCCACCTTGAGCTCGAGCTCAACTAGTTGCCTGGAGAGAGAGTTCTCTGTACGCTTGACCTTCCTTTGAATTTTCTTCTTTAGAAAAACCAAATCCTTGTTGACATGGTCCAGACGCCTTCCTCCTTCATAATCTATTGTGGTAACCTGAGCTTGCAGTGAATTTAGTTCATGCTTCACTTCCTTGAGCTTTTTATCAATTGAGGGTGGAACCTGCGTACTTGCTGTAGAGGAATCCGCTTCCATTTCGTAAACCAATAAACTCCAATCTTCCAAGTGACAGAGGTCCCAAATAACCAGCACAGCACAACCCTCTGCAATCCAAAGCTTTATACCCACAGTTGATGCAACGGCCGACGTCACCTTAATGCTTAGTGTACCCTGAGTCCAGCAGATGCCCAACTGACTCGGCACGATCTTCATTCCAAAGATAAACGGGGTGCCGTATGCGCAAAAGGAGAGAACACCCATGAAATAAAATAATGCATCCACCTTCGACAAGACTGTAGCAGAGTTCACCTCGTGTGAGAGCCCAAAAACCATAAACGCCATTACTCTGATGATTCCACTGAATGTCGAACCTGTGATCACCTGTCTTGTTTTCAATTAATCACTGGACGGAGCTTTGAATCTTCAAGCAAGTTTGCATAACGTCGCGAGGGATGAAGGGACGGGCAGGGAAGGAGGTAAAGAAGCCTCGCGTGAGGCCACGTGAACACCATGTGCCAGGAATCACAGCAGTCCGCCAGCACGCGGAGGGATGGGAGGGAGGGTCCAATGAGGAGGCCCATGTTAAGCCCCTTGTCCTAAAGAGGTGGGAAATAAACTTCTTTTTCATTAAAAATTAGCTCCCCGGGGTTTAGATATGCCCCCTTATTTGCTTCAAGATCCGCGTGGGGATTATTTGCCCGAAGAACATGGTAGAAGTCAATATTGTGAAAAAGGGAGGCTTGCTTCATGATCTTGCAAAAAAGTTTCCTTAAGCCCAAATGGATTGGTAAGATTTGTTTAGCCAGCACTCGGATGACCACTCTGGAATTGCCAATGACGATTAGGTTGGAGATTCCTAATTCCCTAGCAATCCTTAATCCCTGCCAAAGGGCCAAGGCTTTGGCCATATTGTTGGTGTCGATGCCTAGTCCCCAAGAAAACTTGGATTCCATTGATCCATCTGGAGTGAAGAAAAATCTGACCCCCCTTGCCGCCCTAGGATTGCCTTTGGAAGCACCGTCAGTGAACAAAGTTCTCCTATTAGTAGAGCGAAGCCACGCTTTAAGTTCATTGTGAACCAGTCTTATTTCCAACGTTTTATTTTTTGGGGTGGGTGGCATCAAGGGAGGCTTTGGCCCAAGCCTTCTTAGCCAAGCATATGAAACGGGATTAGCACAGGGCACCCTCGAAATCTGAGAGAGGCATTCTCCCAGCAGACCAAGGATTTTGGCTGCCACTTGGTCAGCCCTTTCTTGTCTTTCTCTGAAGATGCAAGAATTTATTTCTAGCCAGATTTTCCAGATGATGATCTTGGGGAGCGCCATCCAACCTGCTTTGGCGCTTTTTGATTTGAGACTGAAGGGAGCTTTGGAGACCCAACGAAGAAAGAGGGTTTGAATATTTCCAGCCGGGAGTTCGGCCTGATCAGGCAGAGACCACTTTCAAACGCTTTGAGAAAATTCACAGGAGATGAGAATGTGCTCTGTGTTTTCTTCATGGGAGAGGCAAAGGGGGCATCGCGAGGGGACTTCCCACCCTTTTTTCTTGAGAGTAGCCCCTGTTAGGATTTTATCATGCAGAGCCATCCAGGTGAAAAAGTCAATTTTGGAGAGACTTTTTACAGTCCAGATGCTTTTCCAAAGGTTAGGATTATCATGGTTCGTTGTGTCTGTTAGAAGATGGTAGCCTGCAGTGGTAGAGTACTTGCTTGATTTATTTCCCCACCCTATGGAGTCTTTAACAGAGATGGAAGTGGGGGATTTACCTTTTAATATTTGGAGAAGCTGTCTCTTAGTGTCCATCATTTGGAGGGGGCAGGGGATATTCCAGTCCTTCCAGGAGTCGTCTTGGTTCCATATTGAGATGTCCCAAATGGTGTTGATGTTTAGACTGATCAGATGGAGTTTAATATCTTCCAGATCACAGAGATGATTCACAGGGGGGGTCTCCCATGATCGAATCCCCCTAGATCTTTATTAGTCTCCCATTCCCAGGGATCCATGTTAACTGGGACAGAAAGAAGGGGAGGGCTTTAAGGAGGATGGGGAGGATTGCAGAACCTTTTCTGGTGGCAGGAAGGTGATCAAGGCATCAGAGGCGACTGCTCGAGAAGTATTTTTTCCAGAGGGCTATTTTACACCACGAAGGTTTGGCAGAGATGATGTTCCAAAGTTGCTTAGTGCCTAGAGCAAGGTTTTGGAGAGCAAGGTTTTGGAGGGCAAGGTTTTGGATCTGCAGTCCCCCATTTCGGCAAGGTTTGGTGGCTATCTCACAGCTGACCAAGTGGAGCTTCTTTTCATTGTGATTTCCTCCCTTCCATAGGAATTTTTTGAGAAGGGATTCTATGGAGTGGAGGATGCTTTTGGGGGCCAAAAGAATGGAGCTTTGGTAAATCGAGATGTTAGAGAGGACTGATTTGATGAGAATGACTTTACTGGTTGGGTTCAACCAGGTCGCTCCCCAATTATTAATCCTGTTCTTGATTTTTCCAATGAGGGGAAGCCAGGAGGAATCTTTTGGGGTGGTTTTAAAAATGGGGACCCCTAGGTATTTGAAATCGGTCCACTGGGACCTCCCTTTGATGCCAAGAATTATGCTGATGTCGACGAGGTCTCGGGGAGGACAGTTCCAGGAGAAAATCTTACTTTTGTTGTAGTTTATGAGACTACCTGAGGCTTCTTGGTACATGTCAAGCTCTCATTTGAAAAGTCTTACTGAGATAGAGCTCGCACCTCCAAGAAGTATCGTATCGTTAGCAAACTGGGCATGGTTTATATTCTTGACCTCTCGGGATATACGTAGCATAAGAAGCTCATTATGTTGTTGGCATTGGTCAAGTTGGAAACTGAGGACAGAGGCTTGGATAACATAGAGCATGGGAGAGAGCGGGAAGCCTTGACGGAGACCACGAGAGGCTTTGAACAAGTTAGCAACTCAACCATTTACTAACGGGGTAATCCACGGGGATTTGATACAGGCTTGGATCCATCTTACAAACCCAGGATCAAACCTGAAGCAAAGCATGACCTGAAAGAGAAAGTCATAGTTTACTCTATCAAAGGCATTTGCGAGATCTAGCTTGATTACCATACCTTTTTCTCGATGACTGATGCTAGAGTGAATCGCCTCTTGAACCAGAATGATGTTATCTGCAATCTGCCTTCCTTGGACGAAGCCCCCTTGATTTTCAGGAATGATGGAAGGTAGAACTTCTTTAATCCTGTTGGCGATGACCTTGGTGATGACTTTATAGCCAATGTTGTAGAGAGAGATGGGTCTGAATCTATCAAAGGAGGTAGCCCCCTTTTCTTTAGGAATAAGTGCTAGGAAGATTGAGTTAGTGCTCCCTCCAATCTTGTTGTAGTTTTGGGACTTACAGACCATTTTGAGCAGGTCTTTTTTTATAATCTTCCAGCATGATTTGAGAAATCTAGTAGTGAACCCATTCGGACCCGGAGCTTTATCGGGCTCCATGGCCGATAAGGCATTTTTTACTTCTTTGTTAGGGATGGGGGTTGTTAGCTTTCGATTCTTGGAGTGGCGGATCAACTAGGGAACAAAATCCAGAATGTGGGAACCCAAGAAAGGTCTTTCATCTAAGTAGACTCGATGGAAGTGATCGTGTGCTTCCCGCTTGATCTCTTCGAAGTCTTTGGTAGCTTGGCCATTAACCTGAACTTCTTTGACTTCTTTGAAATTTTTTCTCCCCTCTGCATGTTTGTGGAAGAAGTTTGTGTTTTGGTCTCCATCATTTAACCATAAACACCTTGATTTCTGTGTGATATTTTCTTCTTCTAACCTGCATGCCACATGGAGGGATTGGTGAAAGATAGCTTCTTTTTCTAGGTTGGCTAGGTCTAGGGGATGTTATTCCAGATGGGGCTGATGGTTTTCTAGGTTGACTTGTGCTTCCATCTGAGCTGCGGAGAGGGACGAGAGGGACTTGGCCCAAAGATTAAGATCTTTTTTGAGTCTTCTTAATTTTTCTTCCCAAACAAAGAAGGTGGAGCCAAAAACAGGGATAGCCCTGCTTGAGGCTACGAGGTCCATGAAAACTTCTTGGGAGATCCAGTAGGGGATGAATCTAAACGGGATGGGGCCAAGATTTCGTTCTTCCATGAGATCCAGCAGGATTGGCTTGTGATCTGACATATTGAATGGGAGGATTTTGGAATCGGCCTTGAAACCGAAGGCGGCGAAGGAGTGATGGATGAGAAAATGATCCAGTCTGGCGGCAATGTGACCTGGCCCTAATCTGTGATTCGTCTAAGTAAAGTTGCCCCGATAAGGTTTGACATCTTCAAGGTCCCAGTTTCTTATGATATCCTCCACCGTTTCGCGAAGTGGATCTCTAACATTTGAACCCCCTTTTTTTGCCTTGAAGCTCAACGTAATATTCAAATCCCTAGCCAGAATGATGTTATCAAGATTTTGGGAGGAGAGGCAATCCTATATACTTTGCCAGCAGGATTTTTTTTCCATATAAAGTACAGGGACGTAGATATTGAAAAGACTTACCTGGATGTCGGAGTCTTTATGAAGAAGAATGGACAATATCCAGTGAGTATTTGAAATAGAGTGAATGAGATCAAAGGCATATTTTCTCCAGAGGGTACCAATTCCCCAGAGGCACATCTAGCGCTAACCGTAAGGCCTTCACATAACTTCCAAAAGAAAGGGGCTGATTGAAGGAAGCAAGCCTCCTCCATTTTTGTCTCCTGGATCATTAGGATGTCTGGGATAGTAGTGTGAATTAGATCTTTCATAGAGTCCAGATTTTTATTGCCGCCTACACCTTTGCAGTTCCAGGAGACAATCTTCATTACTTGTCTTTTGGTGTTTTGGTAGCCACTTTGGGTTGCCCTTTCTGTCTAGTATTTCTAGATCCTAGCATGGTTTCGAGAGTTAATTGTGAACCCAACAACTTGTCCTTATAAGTGGCTTCTTCTCTTCTTTCCTTGTCTATTTTCCTTCCCTACTTACCTTTCTTTTTTGTGGGAGAGGGTTGAAGTCGAATTTCTCCTTCCTCATCTTCCGATAGCTCCTCCTTAGAGGATTGGATTATAGATGTTGGGGTATTGGTTCCCCCCTGGTTATCTCCAAGTTGCATGGGGTTGGGTGGATCCTGGGTCAGGATTATCGGGTCTTCTTCTTCTGGCTCCAGTGCTTCCTTAGGGAGTGGAGGGGCGACATTTGCAACAGGGTTGGGGGTGGGATTTGAATATGCAACCGAAGTTTTCATAGGTCTGGGTTTCTTGGATTTTTTAGGGAGCGGCCTGGGGTTAGATTTTGCTGTTTTTGCTTGGATCCATCCTTCTTCAGGATCTTTTTCAACTTCTGAGGGTTTCTTGGGACATCTTTTTTGGAAGTGGTCGTATTCATGGCAGTGTCGACATTTGATGGGCAGTTGTTCATAATCCAATTTTTGGAAATGGTGCCATTCCCCTATGACCAGTTTGATTGCTTCAGGAAGACCTGCTTCCAGATCCACTTCTACACAAATACGAGCACAAGAATAATTGTATTTAGAGTGGGATTTATCAATATACGTACCCAATTTATTTCCAATGGCTTGCAAGGAGGACGGGGTCCAGCAATGGATCGGGAGGTTTGGGAGGCGAACCCAAACCGAAACTGCTTTAGGAACGTCGATGGAAGGATCAAAGTCTAGATCTCATCTGTTCATATATAATCCCTGTAGGCCCATGAAGTATGGTTTGCTTCGAAAAATAAGATCTCAGTCTTCTTTAGCAATGAACTCAAAGAGAAAGAATCCCCTACCTATTGCATAGCATGTGACGCTATTCGAAATTAGGGGTCTCCAGTTCTTTTGAATCCAGTTGTCTGTAGTCTTCGGAGAGGGCCAGAGACCAGTAAATTGTCCCACAAGAGCCTGATCTACCAAGGAGATGACCACTTGCATGGGATGCAAGGGGGGCAAGTCAATGGTAGGAACCTCTTCCAGCCTCTTAACGAATTTGGGGATCACCGTCTGGGGTACAGCCTTGGATATCCCGGTGATTAAAGATTTGAAGGAAAGGGTCTTGGTGTTTGGGCTCGGAGGAGGCCACACATCTTCGACCGGCATGATCACGACCGCCGCCCAGGGAGGGCACGGAGGTCGAGCCCGTGGGGTCCACTTGCCAATCAAACACGCACAGCAGGGATGCCAGAGGCAAAATCCCATGAGGGGGTCGTCAGAGGGATGCAAGTGGGAGGACAGGCAGCAGGAGCACCCACGAGGGGCCCGTCAGAGGCAGCGAGCAGGAGCAGGTAGCCGAACCCTAGCCAATTTCTCTTATGGGTTTGTTGCATAGGCGTGGGTTTATTATTAAGGCGCACTAAATTAATTACAAATCCCTATGAATGTATGTTTGAAATTAGAATGATATATTCATCTCTAATGTTCATTTAGGATTCAACCACAATGATTATAATACTTCATAGCATACACATATTTCTTAAAATCAGCTTATTTTAAAAAAATAGTTTCAAAACTATATTGGAAGTTAGATTGTGACATGGTTCTTAAAATTTATTTTAGGACTGTAGACACGTATTGATTTTTTATTTGAATCAAATATAGGGAGAAAATGTTTTAACATCAAATGACCAATTCTTCAAATTCCATATTGTTCAAAGTCCATTGAGTTCTCCTTTTCTATCTCCAATAAGTTTATCTTTTATTTATATTTTGATTATTTAATTGAATTTATGTAAATAACAATTTATTCAATTTTGTAGGATCCAAATTCATGCTCGAGTTCGGATGTACAAAATATTCCACTAATTGAAAAACGTCACAAGCTCTTATCAGGACTAACATAATGCAAGCACTTGGTAGATGAAAATGGACACCCACTTTACCCCACAAATTGTAACATGTCGTCTTCTAGTGACAATCCTGAGTAATCAACGACAATTCATCGTGATCTAAATCTCTTTTATGACACCCCAATAGTATGTGTTTGTTCAAAATGTTAAGGGTTGAAGGAGAACCTTGAATGTGTTACACTCACCAATTATAATATTGATTAACTACCGAATGTTTATGGTCTAATACCTCCTACTACAATAAAGAATGCAATAGGTGATATAGAAAAGACATACATGAACACTTCCTTATGCTCAGTCTTGGAAAAATTGGAATCCAAAACAACTATGTTTTGTCCCAAACTGACCAACCCATCTGCTTCTATTAAGTCAACTGAAATTTCTAGTGATCCAAAGTGTGATATCAATACCACCCAAAACATCTCTACTAGAAGATCCAAAAACTTGTATGAGTTGAGAGGAAAGATGTTCAAGTACACACCAAGGTTGGAGGTTATCGATTACTTCTCTCTTCCTGTGCATTTGCAAAGTAATAATAATCTTGTTACAATCAAAATTTGTATGGCGCTTGGCCATCTTCTCTTCCTGTTCCTGATGTTGGAACTTAATTCCTATTTTGTGGTAATAATTTTATGATTGTCAAGTCTAAGATAGATGTTGCAAGTCTTTTGTTGTTTATCCTTTCACACGTACTTGTTCCTCCCAAACAGTTAGTAGCACTTATGCCATTTTGCGGTCCTATTTATTGTAAGTCCGGTTACTTGAATATTGTTAAATACAAACATAATATTTCCATGTATATTACGTGTATGAATGGCTATGCTTATGGAAAATTTAATAGGAAGAACATGTTGTATATCGATGGTCATCCACGCACTCATGGGAACATTACAGGGTTCATAAATAGTTCCAAGTGTTGTTTATTTTATATAAATTGTTCATTTGAGGAACCCTCCATGACTAAGAGTTCTTTATGAAAAGGAAAGAATCTAAATAATTTGTTGTACACGTAATATGTAGTTTGTCTCTTGGTGAAGAGTTGTTAATAGACTATAATTTTCATAAACCATGAACCGCTCATCAAGGACACCTTGCATTGGGACTACCTTCAGATGTCTCCTTGGAGCGCAAGACAAAAATCATTGATTAATTTTATTTTATTAGTTTCAATGGGATTAATGTAAATGTATTGGTCAATTTTAACTTTTGTTATATAATTGCTTTCGGTTGGACATTTACTAATGCAAAAAATGATCATGATTCTATAATAATTGTTTGGTATAATGTTTGAACAAACCAATTGCATTGTGCTTATTACTATCATCAATGTAATGTTCAATATTTTTGAAATCAAGATTCTAATGATGAGCGACCTATCTACCATCTTCAGTTGCACCCCACGACATTTTCAAATTGAGAGAGGGTTGTAAAAAGAGGAAACTTAGAGAGGAATCATACTAAGCATGGTTGAATCTACCACTTATTATGACTCCCACTTTGTCTAGACTCACCAATTAGGAATGCCTATAGTAATAGTAGTTCTTCACATTTTGGCAATGGAGGAAATGCAATAGAGGTTGATATACATGACTTCTTACGAGATACAAGTTCCATGGAGGAAATGTTGTTATATGCATTTGAGGATGATGAGCTAAGGGATGATGTTCATATCACTTATACCAAGTTCCTTGAAATCCTTAAATATGCTTCCACCACCCATCTCTTTTGATTTTTTCGATCAAAGTCTACCCATCTAGGGACAACAATATTACTATACAAATTTAAAGTAATGTATGGCATGTCAAACACGTGTTTCTCGATACTTTTGACGTCATTAACCATCAAGTCCCTGATATTTTGAGGAATCTTAGACAAAATCAACATTGAAAATGGTCAATTTTATGAACGTTAAATGAAAATGTAAATTTCTATTTCTCGCTAACTCCAAGCTATTCAAAGGTAAGGTACTTCCAAGTGATAATATCTTTCCTTATAGTTGGGAAGAGGCAAATAAAATGNTGTTCGAATGATTGTATTATATATATATATATATATATATATATATATATATATATATATATACAGAAAAAGAGGTATGTCCAAAATGTGGGAATGACAAAACTCATAAATCAAGAAAAAAGGGCAAAGCACATGGTCCCCTTCATAAGATACTGAGGCACATGCCTATAATCCCAATGGTTCAAAGGTTCTTTCATTGCAAAGAATTAGCTATGTTGCAAGGATGGTATGCCTCACACCAAAGTGAATTAGGAGTTATGTGAATCCAAACAGATTCAATAGCCATGAAGCATATAGAGGATACATGTCCTGATAAATTCAAGGATGAAATACAAACTCTTCGATTAAGCATAGCATGGATAACTTCAACCCATATTCCCTCCAAAACACTAACTATTCTTTTTTGTTTGGAGTAGTGATCGATAACAATACCCTCATATGGTTGTCCGTGAAGAATGAACATCTTATGCTTTCTCTTATAGTCCCTAGTAAAAGATAAGTGAAGTATATGAATGCTTACCTACAA
This sequence comes from Pseudotsuga menziesii, assembly GCA_001517045.1. Classification (NCBI taxonomy): domain Eukaryota; kingdom Viridiplantae; phylum Streptophyta; class Pinopsida; order Pinales; family Pinaceae; genus Pseudotsuga; species Pseudotsuga menziesii. The sequence continues at coordinate 16,741 of LPNX010174471.1, read as the reverse complement.
CCATTGATTTATGAATTGAAGGAATTATGGCAAGGGATATATGTATACAATGTATCAAAACCCATCCCAACAAAGAGGATTTTTACATTGTATTGTATATGTGCATACAACACACATGATTATTCAGGATTAGGAGTTTTTTCTGTAAACATGTTGATTGATTTGTTTATATTTGTAACCATATTTTTTGGCATAGTTAATTTGGTGTTGTTGTCTTGATCTTCAACGATAATGTGCTATGCATATGATAACATTATAGGTCTTGTAACAAAAGGGTATCATGGATGTAGATGTTGTGGATCTTCTATAAAGGCTGGGTGGTCCAAACACCTAAGAGTGTTTATGTATGACTTATTTATGGTATTCTTTCTAGAAGACCACCCTTATAGAAGAGCAACATTTCCTTGAATTTACAAAGACTTTCAAGGAATTTACAAAGTTACACTTTGATAAATCTGACAAGATATATAGGTACAAAGGCTAATTAAAAGGAAAAAATATGGTATATAAATAAAAATAAACCCTGAAGCTTTTCATCAAATTGGGTGATTCTTTCTCTTCCACTTACTATGAAGTTGAATATGTTTGAATCCATAGGACATCATAACTGCTATACTTTTCTGCTAGCACTTTAGGTGTAAAATCTCCTTCATATTGATTTGTTGAGGACTCTCCAGATACACGTAAACAACCTTCCTATTGTCTTTGAAAACATAGAATGTGTTGTAACTTCTGAGTGCACTGAGATCACCATCATTTTCCCAATATATATGTTTACTCTAACTTATTCATCGAGTTACACAACATTCAACTGAGTCATAGAAGAAACCAAAATCATTTGAGTGCGTAACCAAAAAAATACCCCAAATGCTTCCATTTTGATTCATTTTAAAATTGTCTTGCTATTTCTTGTGATACTTCATGTCTTCCTAGTTGCACGGAAAATTCAAATTTGTGATCGAGATCAATAACCACTTTGAGAGCTAGTCGAGATTCACAAAGATTGTTATGGAAGAAATCATGAAGAAATAAGTTACATTAGCTTCTAGAAAGTGTTATAAAATAAATTGGAGGCCTATTTGTTTCAGTGGCTTTACATTGACACCACATTGAAGCATTATGATTCACCAAATTCTACAGAGTCAAGCTAAGAGTTATCTGGCATTATAGGAACAAACGATATTTAGTTCAATAGAGGTCAAATCCTATTTTTTTTAAAGAACATTGCCTTGGAACCACAACACTAATATCATTAGAGCATCATGGCCACCAAAGAAATCTAAGGTAAACCATTCATTTTTGGAGATCAATTCAAGTTCACATTCCACATCAAGTATGACAGGTCTCATTGACCATTACTGTAAGTGGAAAGTTCATATATATGTTATTTCCAATATATCCATCATTGTTTTATAAAAGTTTTCCTCCCTTTCATTAACTTCCAACACCACTCCAGATGATCTAAGGACCAATTCATCATTATTGGAGATCAATTCAAGTTCACATTCCACATCAAGTCTGACAGGTCTCATTGACCATTATTGTAAGTGGAAAGTGCATACATACGTTATTTCCACTATATCCACCATAGTTTTATAAAAAAATTCCTCCATTTCATTAACTTCCAACACCACTCCCAGTGATATAAGGACCAATTCATCATTATTTACATATTCCATAATTTGTTTTTTCTTATGATGACATTACCTTATGTTGTTGTCAATCCCTACAAAAGGTTTAACATATGTGAAAAACATTGTTTCAAACATGTTATTGAATATTCTTAAGTACAATATTACTGAAAATTCAAGAAAAAGAAAATTTTCATATTAATTAATTTTTTCTTCACTTGATTCATCCCTCTAAAACTTTTTCATCAAGGTTTTATGCTCTTTTACACTTAGACTGCAAAGAGTTTTTTTGAGCTTCCTAATTTTTTGGCTCAACATTACACATTTAACAATACATATTAGTTAAAATTACATATGATTCAAACATATTAATTAATACAAATAACTTTCCTTCTTCACATTTTTGAATGTACTCCCATCATGCTAAGTAGAATTGTTGCTCATTGAACTCTTTTCACACATTTTCTAATAATAAACAACTTGAGACATTAAATAGAGAAGCTATTAAATATATTATACAAATAAATTACATAACTTGTTGATAAAAGAATAATCCACCATCTTGGTTAGCTTCAAAAATACAAACACCCATGTGTGTCTACGAGTTGAATGCACTCGTTCATCATAGTTGAACACATCATTAACAAAAAATAAATTAATAATGTGGCACATGCATTTTCGGTACGATATATTTAATCTAAAGCACCAACGATGAACGATGTGCTTTTATTCCAAGTGCACTGGTGCGTTATATGAAAATGGATGCACCGAAAACTACGAAAGCGTTTTGTTAGGAAAAAAAATTGGCATGGCCAATAGGGTTTTGGATTTGACTCAATAAGTGGTCCATTACACCCAATGTCTTATGTATAAAACCACAAACCTATTAAATCTAAAATGCCTAAAAACAAATCCTAATTGTGAAATAATAGAGGGATTTAAACCCTAATGTGAAATTTTGTAGCCACATAAAATGAAAGAAGCAACATGGAAGCAAGGGTTCCAACCTTGAAGGTAAATATGAAATATTTCATTTCTCCTGAATTTATTTTAAATATTAATGGAAAATAAATAAATCTGCATTGAGATCAATAATAATAATGTAAATTCCTGAAATTTCTACTATGCAAGGTTTTGTGTGATTCACCATACCTTACAAATTCTGATCTTTAGAATAGTTTTGTTTCTTCAAACTCCTCCTTGGCAAGTTTCTGTTGCAAAATTCTTCTCTTGAAATTTAGGGAAAATAATGAAATATGATAAGTTTTTTTTTAAACACTATGAAATTAGTTTTTGGAAAATGAAATTCTCACTCCTTTTTCAATTTATGGGAAAAAATTATGTGGGTTCTTTATTTTTTATTTTCCAGACATCGATGCGCTCATATATACATGTGCATCGGTTGGATGTAACAGACAATGCATTGTTGACATATTCTTTTGTTTTCTTTGAAAATGAATGTGCTAGTAAGATATGCATGCACATGGTTGCTGTAGTTTTTATAACGAATCGTATTGGTATATAATAACAAAATAAAATATAAGAATTATCATTCACAATTGCATATGAAAAATATTATTGTACCAATGCGCTTCTATATACTAAGCACACTGATGCCAATAATATTGAAGATTGCATAGTTAAATATATGTTATCAAATATAGCAGATATTTTCTTTTGTGGACATTTTCTTGGATGTTTCAAGACAGTGCAAACATGTTTGAGATGCATCAGTGTGTTTATTACTCAAGAAGCATAGGCGTGGTTGTATTATTAAGGCACACTAAAGTAATTAAAAATCCCTATAAATATATATTTGAACTTAAAATGATATATTCATCTCAAATGTTCACTTAGGATTCAATCACAATGATTATAATACTTAATAGCATACACGTGTTGCTTAAACTTACCTTATTCTTAAAAAATGGTTTCAAAACTATATTGGAAGCTAGATTGTGATATGATTCTCAAAATTTATTTTAGAACTGTAGACACGTATTGATTGTTGATTTGATTCAAATGTAGGGAGAAAATGTTATAAATTCAAATGACCAATTCTTCAAATTCCCTTTCATTCCATATTGTTCAAAGTTCATCGAGTTCTCCCTTTCCATCTCCAAAAAGTTTATATTTATTTATATTTATATTATTTAATTGAATTTATGTTATTTATCTATGTGAATCTAAATAACAATGTATTCAATTTTGTAGATACGAATTCATGAAAGAAACAATATTACTATACAACTTGAAAGCAATATATGGCATACCAAACACATGTTTCACGACACTTTTGAGGTAATTGACTATCAAATCTATGCTATTTTGAGGAATCTTGCACAAAATCAACATTGAAAATGGTCGATTTTATGAACGTTAAATGACAATGTACATTTCTATTTCCCACTAACTGCAAATCTATTTAAAGGTAAGGTACTTCCAAGTGATAATGCCTTGCC